>CM077165.1:127704865-127897771 GCA_039583875.1 Platanthera guangdongensis | reverse complement strand
GGATGAGAGAGGCCAGAGGATTGAGGAGGCAGGATCTGCCAGTAAGGATCTGGAAGTGCAACCAGGGGAGCGGAGGAACAGGGGAGAACAGGTGGATGTAGGAAACCGGGGAGGAATTGGGGTAATCCATGTGGGTGGAATTGGGATCGAGGCCACCCGAAAGGGGAGCCTCCAGAACATGTTCCGGAGAGAGGTAGCCTCGACCTCCCAGGCTCCGCCCCCGAGAGAAAAAAATTACCTTCTCTTCAGAGGATATGCCAGATTATGAGGACCCGTTCTGCGATGCCTTGGTGATCCAGACGGCGGTGGAAAATTTTACGATCTCCAAGATCCTGGTGGATAATGGGAGCTCTGTGAACGTGATCTTCAAGAAGGCCTTCGATGAGATGCAGGTGGAGACAAAAAGGATCTTGTCCTCGGATGGACCGTTATTCAGGTTCTCCGGAGAGAGGAAAGAAGTGGAAGGGGGAGTAGGGCTGCACGTAAGGATGGGGGGCATGTCACGAAACTGCAGGTTCGTGATCGTAGACGCCTCAAGCAGCTACAGCGCCATCTTTGGGCGTCCCCTCATCAGTGCCTTTCGCCACGTCCCCTCCTCTTTTAATCAATGTATCAAGTTCAACAACAAAGGGGTGCAGGTTAGGATCAGAGGGGACCCAAAGGTGGAAAGGCAGTGCTACGTTATGGCGGTCAACACCATATCTTGGATGGCAGAGGCGGAGGAGTTGGAGAAGGAGATGGCGGCGCGTGAAGAAGCAGTCGGGAAAGAGGAGATGAGCCCGGAAGGGGCAAGAAAAGAGATGGCAGAAGAGCAGGGAGAGGCCGAGAGAGAGGCCCAGAAGGGTGCAGAGGTCAAACAGCCGCAGGAGAAACCGGAGGGGTTAATAGAGATTGAGGAGGAACAGAGGGGAGCAGACGAGGAGGAAGCCCGGAGAGGCGTGGAGTTGGAGCCGCAGGAGGGAAAGCAGGAGGAAGTGGAAGAAGAAGGGACTATTGAGGAAGCCCGTAGAGGCGTAGAGATTGAGCAGCAGCAGGGTAAGGCGATGGAAGTTGAGGGAGCAGGAGGGGAGGAAGAGCTGGAGCTGGAGGAAGAGGCAGGGGACGGCTGGGGGCAGTCGCGGCTGGAGCTGGCCGATGAAGTGGTGGAGATGGAGGTCTTCACCAGCGCAGGGCAGGTACAAAGGGTACGGATCAGCGGGGGGTTGAGCCCCGAGGACTAGGAAAGAGTGCGGGCCTGCATTCAAAGCAACATCGACGTCTTCGCTTAGAGCGCGACAGACATGTCGGGCATCGATGCGGACATGGCCTGCCACCGCCTGAATCTGGACCCTCGGACGCGCCCCATACGACAAAAGATGAGGACCATCGCGGCAAAGCTGGAGGAGCCAATACGCGAGGAAGTCAAGAAGCTCTTGGAGGCTGGTTTCATCTCAGAGATCCAGTATCCAGACTGGATCTCCAATGTAGTGATGGTGAAGAAGGGAGGTGGAAAATGGAGAATGTGAATCGATTTTTCTTTATTAAATAAATCGTGCCCTAAGGATTGCTACCCCCTGCCTCGAATTGACGCGCTGGTTGATTCAGCCGTTGGTTTTTCAATTATGAGTTTTTTGGATACTTTTTCAGGTTACCATCAGATCCGGATACACCCTCCCGACATCAAGGACGTCTCCTTCATCACAAGGGAAGGGTTCTTTAGCTATAACATGATGCCCTTCGGGTTGAAAAATGCCGGGGCTACCTACCAATGGATGATGGATCGAGTTTTCCAAGGCCACGGGGGCCGGAACTTAGAGGTCTACATTAATGACCTCATAGTAAAGAGCAAGGGGGTGAACTCGCATCTTCAGGATCTGGAGGAAACATTCGCCACCTTGAGGAAGTTTAAAATGAGGCTGAACCCCTTAAAGTGTGTTTTCTGGGCAAGCGGTGGGAAGTTTCTTAGGCACCTTCTGACCCCGGTAGGGGTAGAACCTAATCCAGATAAAGTAAAAGCCATCCTAGAACTGGAATCACCACTAAATGCTAAGGAAGTGCAACGCTTGACGGGGAAGCTGGCCGGCCTTAGCAGATTCCTCTCCAGGTCAGGGGAGAAGTGCTCACCTATCTTTAAAGTGCTACGAGGGAACCAGAGGTTCGAGTGGACCGCAGAGTGTGAAGAGGCTTTCCAAAGACTGAAGGAGCAGCTCTCCCTGGCTCCTCTGCTTCAAAGCCCAAAGGAGGGGGAGGATCTGACCTTGTACCTAGGAGTGGGAGCAGAAGCGGTAAGCTCCGTCCTAGTCAAAGAAGAGGGGAGAAAGCAGCTGCCCATTTATTATGTTAGTAGGGTCCTAAAGAAGGCGGAGCTTCGTTACCCAATCCTAGAAAAGCTGGCGCACGCCTTGGTCATTTCAGCCAGGAAGCTCCAGACATATTTCCAAGCACATTCGATCAGGGTGGTGACAGACCATCCTCTCCGTAAGATTTCCGAAGGAGTGGAGCACTCGGGAAGGCTGGCCAAGTAGTCTGTCGAGTTGAGTGAATTCAACATTTTGTTCGTACCGAGGCTCTCCATTAAGGCACAGGTGGTGGTCGACTTCTTGGCAGACTACGTTGCAAAAGTCGGGGCTGAGGAGTCGCGGCCACAGGAAGCATGGAAGATGACGGTTGACGGGGCCTCGGAAAAGCACTCCCTCGGAGTATGGGTGGTATTGACAAGTCCTCAAGGGGTGACCATAGAACAAGCGGTCGTTTTGCATTTCCCCGCGACCAACAACCAGGCAGAATACGAGGCGGTGATAGCCGGCCTTCGTTTGGCGAAGGAGCTCGAGATCAAGGACGTTGAGGCTTTCACGGATTCATTGGTGGTGGCATCCCAGATTCGAGGAGAGTTCGAAGCTCGGGAGCCCACCCTGGTAAAGTACTTGTCTAAGGTAAGGGCAATCATCGGGGGGTTTCAGACGTTCACCATTCAGCACGTCCCCAGAGGAGAGAGTGCTGCGGCCGATCTATTGGCTAAGTTCGGACCTCGGGGAGGGGGTACCTTGACTGATTTGTTCCATCCGGCGATCGGGGAAGGGGAGATAATGGAGGTGGACTGGCGACCCTCATGGGTGGACCCTTTCGTTACCTTCTTCATGACAGGAACCCTCCCTGAAAGGATCAAGGAGGCAAAAAACTTCCAACATAAGGCAGCATATTATCTCATGCATGAAGGAGGATTGCACCGGAGGATGCTTTCGGGTCTCCTGGCTCGATGCGTGACGGAGGAGGAGACCCGACACGTTCTAGAGGAGGTGCATTCCGGGGAATTGATGTTATAGATCACGACAGTGAACCAGTCGCACAAGTAATATAAAATGGGGGTTTTCCCAAGTATCGATCTCACAAGGAACACAGCAAGGTGGAGTTAATTTCGAGGAGGACTTGAGATTGAAGTCCTCAGGTCGGAGCTAACTAAGGGGAAGTTTTGATGTTGCGGAAACAGAAAATAAAATGCTAACAACTACTCCTATGAAACGCCGCTATGCGATGCTTCGCCAGGCGGAATGGAAAACTAGTCGGGCCACTATGCACCGAATCACTAGGCGGATGGACGAGAAGGCTAGCAGATGAGGTGGTTAGAACGGCGGAATGAGGGTCTAAAGCACCTCTTCGCAACACACGCCACTAGCAATTGCTAGTGCGGCAAGGGTGGATGGTGGTGGATGGACTATGGCACACCTCAAGTAAATAACGAAAATACACAAAATCACATAGACATGATTGAATATAAACGTTTTACAAACTAAGAATTCTTCATCAATATAAATAAAGTTAAACACCAATATTCAACAATAAAGCAAGAACAAGACAAGAGATCGACCGAATCCGAAGTCTTGCTGAGGATTCACGGTTGGAATCGTCGGGTTGTCATTCCGTGTCCAAGCTCGGTCCTCAACTGCTTCCGGGGTAGAGAAGGGCTGTCACCACCTTCCAATGGCCCGTCTTCTTCGTCTCACGATAGCGGACGAAGTTTGCTAGCTTTCCTTTGCTTGATGGCTATGGCGTCAAAACTCTACTTGAAGCTCACGAATGAAGGAGGAGGCCGAGAGGAAGCTCCGGCTTGGATTTGGCGGTGAAAGCTTGCCCGGAGCACCTCCCTAGGGTGGAAGATGAAGGGGAACGGTGGAGAAAGCGGAAAACGGCGGAGGAGGCGAGCGATCTGCGGATCTTTGGATTAGGGCGAGACCTGCACTATTTATACAAAAGCAGAATTGAACAATGCGCACGATCACAGGCGCACGACCAGTGGTCGTGCGCGCTATGTCCTGTGCTCGTGCGCCCTGGCATGGAATATCAGGAAGAAGAACTGGGATAATTCGCACGAGAAGTGGCACACGACCAGTGGTCATGCGCACTAAGTCCAATGATCGTGCGATTACCCAGACAGGACTCCAGAAATGAGGAATCAATGCACACGATCAGTGGCGCATGACCGGTGGTCGTGCGCAATATGTCCAGTGGTCGTGCGCTTACCCCGGGCTGATTCTGGAAAACGAAGAGTAGTGCGCACGATCAGGGGCGCACGACCAGTGGTCGTGCGCATTAGATCCCATGATCGTGCACAGTATTCCTGTTTCACAACCATCCCGGAACACGCACACGACCCCTGTACCGAAAGGAAAATCAATCACTAATCTGTGCAGACATTCCAGACAATAACAAAAAGGAGTACAGACTAAAAGAATAACAAAAACACAACACACGGGCAAAATGTGCACTTCCTATGAATAAGACAGGATGAAATATATATAATAATGAACTAAAAGTGAAGTGCAAACGGTGAAAACTAGCCCAGATGAGTCCGAAAATAGGTATAAAACATGGACTCATCACACCCCCAGACTTAACTGTTTGCGCGTCCCGAGCAAACAAAATCTAAGCAGATAGGGAAAAATACTAGTTAACAAAGAAATTACGATACGAAGTACCATGCGAAGTCGCATGCTCGCGCACGTAAAAATATAATAGAAGAAATTTCTAAGTATACAAAACAGTTTATACTTTTCACAATGCGTATCAAAATTTTAGTATTACTCAAAAATAGAATCACGGTGAATCATTCGGTCACGCGTAGGGAGAAAGTAGACTAATCGCTAGGCGAGCATTGCCGAAGATCGGGGCTCTGGATAACCTCCAAAGGAATCCACCAATGTCGGTGACCATATGCTTGCCTTTTCGCATTCTCTCCACGGCACTGGTTTGGTTCACACACGAATCAGTAGGACTTTAGGTGAAGAGATGGGGCTTGGGTTTCGGTGAGGTAAACAAGGATAAACAAGAAGGCTATGCACCTAACCCAAAGGAGCTAGTATGAAGGGAATCCATCAGCTAACCAAAATATATGCAGGTACACCACACCCCCAGACTTAACTTTTAACATATGGGTGTGTGCACCGCCTACTCCAAATATAATTACATTTCAAATATGATTTTCAATTTTACTTTTCCTTTTCACCTTTTTTTTCTTTTTCTTTACAAATATTTTTCTTTTTCTTTTTCTTCATTTTATTTTCATAATTCAGCAAATATAACATTGGAACACATCCACATAATCACAAGTAAAATCACCACATCACACCCCAACATTAAAATGTAAACACTAAAGCTCAACTTGGGAGTGCGACTAGGATTGACTATGAGGCTTTGGTGAAATCATGGTGGAGCTGAATCAAAAGGAGGGGTAGGCACAACGGGGCTAGCGAGGATAAGACGTTAGGAATGGTACAAAGCTCAACCGGGCCAAAATGATGGCCTACATCACGCTCATGCATGACTAACCTATACCCATGCTTCAAGAATAGCTTGAGGCAAGTTCTTAGCCAACGAGAAAGACTATCCATCCTCCAGACTCGAGTAATACAAAACTAACGTCCATCTACACACATCCCTAAGCTACCGTCGGATTTACACCGGATTCACCAACTTTTGAGTAGAATAAAAAGTATTTACGCAATTAGAAAAATATAAAACTAAAAGCATACAGAAAAATTAAATCTACTCCAATTTCTACACGAGACGAGAGCAGTTGACTAGGATCACAACAAGGACAATATTTTACTCCGTCTCACAATCCTATGTCAGCACCATAATTTTCCCAAATCTAACAAAGAAATGAGTTTAACTCGCAGCATGCAAAAAGCTAAGCACGCGCTCATGTGGGTGCAGTGGTGTGTGATGCAATGAACTAAGCAAAATAAAACAAGAAAAGCTTCTAGTATGCACATGAGATGTGCACGTGCAAAACGTAACAGATCTCTCCCCCAGACTTAAACTAAGAAACAAATCATAAGATAGAGAAATTAAAATCATACAGAGCTAAGGGAAGAGGTTACCTAATGCTCAGCTAGTGAGCATACCAGAAGACGTATGGAAAATGAAGCAGGCCCGCCATACAAAGAATCAGAACCCTGCCAATGCAATTTGCCAAGAATACCTGCAGGGGTGAGCTCCGCAAAAACAAAACAAAAATATACAAAAAGAAATGCTAAAATAAAATAGACAGGAAAATAAAAATGCAGAAAATAAAAGATAAGTACTGGGGTTATTGTCATCCCAGCATGACTTATTACATTCTAAACAGTTCTAGCTAATGGGCCTATGAAATAAAAAGTGCACAGGTAACTGTTCCAATATCCGTTTCGGTAACGAGTACTGATACGGTGATAGAACAGTTACCCCTCTACCTAAATAATAATACCTGCTCCTCGCAGGCAGAGGAAATAGGAAGTAGGATGAGGAGGAGGCCTGGTCCTCACTCATCTCACCACAAAACAAATCATTGCCTAGCAAGGTATCGTCTATCACAGGCCCGCAGGAGGCGATGGCAATGGCATGAGCACAAAGCTCATCATCATCCCAACGTACCTGTGGAGACTCATCCTGCACAGGCTCAGATAAAGAAGGGGGATCAAGTAATAAAAGAGAAGAAGAACTAAAATGATCAGAAATAGGGAGAGTGATCCCGGTATCACTCTTAGCAGGATCCAAGCAGAGATCACTGTCGGTGTCATATGAGCCATATCGAGGGGAATCCGAGAACTCAAGGTCCGCGGTGGTAAGTGGAACGACCTCATCTAATAAGGAGGTGCAAACCTCCACATCAGAAAGAGGGTATTCCTCATCCCACCGGGGTGCGTAAAAGTGTTCTGAAGATCCACCTTCTCCGTCGGAGATAGAGGAATCATCATCCCACTTCGGCGCAACCTCAGGCACCGAATCATCAACATGTACGGCATCATCAACCGACTCACAAGAAAATGGAGTAGCACAATCCGGCAAAAATTGCGGAGGGGCAAGGCTGCTCTCAAAATCAAGCACTGAATGAGCAGTCCCCCTCGCAAAATCATTCGCTGACGCCACCCCGTCGACGACCAGAACAATCTCATCGTCCCATACAGGAGTGTCCATGAGTTCCTGCTCCTCTTTTTGTTGGCTATCACAAGAGTGATCATCACTCAAGGAAAGCTCGTAAAAAGGGATCGAGGGACCCATGAAAGAGCTGTATGCGGCCAGAGATTCTTCAGTAATCTCAACGGTAAAGAATGAGCAAAGTGTGTTATGTCAGTGTATGGGCCAGGCAACACTCTGGTAGGCTTGTCCACAACAGTCTTCCGCGAACGGGAGGTTGTTGTGCACACGCCCTCAGAGGGAGAAGGCTTGCACAAACGAGGGCAATCCTTCAACATGTGGCCCTCACCTTGACAAAACAAACACCGAATGCAATGCTCGGCATTCATAACAGCAATGGCATCGATGGATCAGCGCAAAGTGTCAAGGATACGACACTCGGCATCAGAATCCATCACGAACAAAAATAATTGCTGAAAAAGTGCTACACAGCTATAATGAAAATAGCACGGATCTGCTATCTAAATCAAAAATCAGAAAAGTGGAAAACGAAATAAGCAAAATAAAAATTCTAATAACAAAAGCAAATAAAAAAAATGATATGCACAAATGGAAAAGGGCTTCAATCTATTATCTCCCTCTCCAAAAACTCACACGACTGTGTTCCCCGGCAACGGCGCCAAAAACTTGATGCTATAAATCACGGCAGTGAACCGGTCGCACAAGTAATATAAAATGGGGGTTTTCCCAAGTATCGATCTCACAAGGAACACAGTAAGGTGGAGTTAATTTCGAGGAGGACTTGAGATTGAAGTCCTCAGGTTGGAGCTAACTAAGGGGAGGTTTTGATGTTGCGGAAACAGAAAATAAAATGCTAACAACTACTCCTATGCAACGCCGCTATGCGATGCTTCGCTAGGCGGAATGGAAAACTACTCGGGCCGCTATGCACTGAATCACTAGGCGGATGGACGAGAAGGCTAGCGGATGAGGTGGTTAGAACGGCGGAATGAGGGTCAAAAGCACCTCTTCACAACGCACGCCACTAGCAATTGCTAGTGCGGCAAGGGTAGATGGTGGTGGATGGACTATGGCACACCTCAAGTAAATAACAAAAATACACAAAATCACATAGACATGATTGAATATAAACGTTTTACAAACTAAGCATTCTTCATCAATATAAATAAAGTTAAACACCAATATTCAACAATAAAGCAAGAACAAGACAAGAGATCGACCGAATCTGAAGTCTTGCTGAGGATTCACGGTTGGAATCGTCGGGTTGTCATTCCGCGTCCAAGCTCGGTCCTCAACTGCTTCCGGGGTAGAGAAGGGCTGTCACCACCTTCCAATGGCCCGTCTTCTTCGTCTCACGATAGCGGACGAAGTTTGCTAGCTTTCCTTTGCTTGATGGCTATGGCGTCAAAACTCTACTTGAAGCTCACGGATGAAGGAGGAGGCCGAGAGGAAGCTCTGTCTTGGATTTGGCGGTGAAAGCTTGCCCGGAGCACCTCCCTAGGGTGGAAGATGAAGGGGAACGGTGGAGAAAGCGGAAAATGGCGGAGGAGGCGAGCGATCTGCGGATCTTTGGATTAGGGCGAGCACTGCACTATTTATACAAAAGCAGAATTGAACAATGCGCACGATCACAGGCGCACGACCAGTGGTCGTGCGCGCTATGTCCTGTGCTCGTGCGCACTGGCATGAAATATCAGGAAGAAGAACTGGGATAATGCGCACGAGAAGTGGCGTACGACCAGTGGTCGTGCGCACTAAGTCCAATGATCGTGCGATTACCAAGGCAGGACTCCAGAAATGAGGAATCAATGCACACGATCAGTGGCGCACGACCGGTGGTCGTGCGCAATATGTCCAGTGGTTGTGCGCTTACCCCAGGCTGATTCTGGAAAACGAAGAGTAGTGCGCACGATCAGGGGCGCACGACCAGTGGTCGTGCACATTAGATCCCATGATCGTGCGCAGTATTCCTGTTTCACAACCATCCCGGAACACGCACACGACCCCTGTACCGAAAGGAAAAATCAATCACTAATCTGTGCAGACATTCCAGACAATAACAAAAAGGAGTACAAACTAAAAGAATAACACAAAACACAACCACGGGCATAAATGTGCACTTCCTATGGAAATAAAGACAGGATGAAATATATATGATAATGAACTAAAAGTGAAGTGCAACCGAGTGAAAACTAGCCCAGATGAGTCCGAAAATAGGTATAAAACATGGACTCATCAGGAATGTGGTAGTCATTCCGGAGGAAGGACGTTGGAAGCAAGGGTGGTCAGTGTTTGGTACATTGGAATATATGTACCAGATTTGAAGAAGCCTTACCCTACTCAATTATATACATCAAGGTGTATTTGATGTGCTTTGATTTTATATGTGCAGGTTAAGTAATTGCAGGAAATGCAGAAAAGTTCTAAGTCCATGTGTCGACACATAGAGGTGAAGTGTCGACACTTATGAAGGCTTGTGTCGACAACTAGAGAAGCTGTGTCGACACTTGGAGTAATTGTGTCGACACCGGGAAAGGCAGAGTCGACACCAGAAGAAAGGTGTCGACACATACAGGCAGTGTCGACACACCATGAAGAATTGTCAACATAATCTGTGTCGACACTTAGAGGCAGTGTCGACACCCAGAGAAACTTTGTCGATGTCAAATGTGTCGACACCAGGAGGCTGTGTCGACACTCAGCAAAACTTCAAGAAAGTTAAAGTACTTGTGTCGACACAAAGGAGATGTGTCGACACTCAGCAAGTTTTTCAACACAAGAAGGCATGTGTCGACACAAAGGAGATGTGTCGACACTCAGCAAGTTTCAAAAAAAAAGATGTGTCGACACAAAGGAGTTGTGTCGACACACATCAGAATTCAACTAAGTATTAAAGAAGAAGTATTTGTGTCGACACACTCAACCAGTGTCGACACATTCAACAGAAGGCTTGTGTCGACACACAGAATCAGTGTCGACACATTCTGAAGAAGCAGTGTCGAGAAGCTGTTACAACAACACAAGGAGTTGTGTCGACACCATCAAGGCTAGTGTCGACACTTAGTCTACTTGTGTCGACACTTAGTCTATTTGTGTCGACACATAATGACTATCTGTCTCGACACTTTCAGACAGTGACAGTGATTTCAAGAAGTGACTGGATGACTTGACAGCTGTCATTTCAACCGGTCAAATGCAACTGTCAGAGCTGCCAGAAGGTTGTTAGAAACCGGATCCGTCGGTTACCTTGGAGGAAGACTATATAAAGACCTTTCTCCTTCAACAGAAAGAGAGAGATCACGGAATGATCACAATTAATCAAGAGATCTAACAACACAAAAGAAGAAGACCTTCGACAGAAGATCTAAGAAGTTGGAGAGAGAGAGCTCCTTCTAAGAAGAGCAGCTGCTGAACCAGGCTGCTAAGTAAGATTCAGATTGAGATCTGAATCTCAAGACAGAAGTTGATTGAAGATCATCTTCACAGGAGATTCAACCCTACTGAGTTCTAATTCAAGAAGCTTTGAAGAAAGCCAAGGGAGGTTGATCTCTGCCAAGTTCTTCCAAGAATTCATCAAGAAGCCAGTCAACTCATCTCTCTCCGTCAGAGTTATGGTTAATTACTTTGTATTATCAAATTCCTGTAGGATCTTGTATAGATCTGAGTTGTAAGCCTAAATCTATAAAGGCTGATGTAAGGCATTTTGAGCCTGAGTGTAGGAGAATCAATTCTCTGAGTGTAGGCCTTGTTGAAGGCAGAGGTAGGGCTGTTTAGCCTGAGTGTAGGTCTTGTTGAAGACTGAGTGGTAGAGCTTTGTGCCTGAGTTGTACGAGTGGGGTCACTCTGAGTTGTAGGAACCTTTTTGGGGTTCTGCCGTAGGATCTGAGGATCTGAGGAGTAGTGCAGAAGTTAGGCCGAATCTAGTACACTACTAGATAGGCGAAGGGGGAAAGTGAATGTGCCCAGACCTTGGGGAACCACTATAAAAATCTGTGTGCACTCTGTGTTTGTTTATTTTTGTGATTGCTGAGCTAGCTGTGCTGAATTGCTATAGAAAATTGAAATACTGGTTTAATTATTCAGTATTTCTGCCTTAAATTCAAAAAGATAAAGTTCACCTATTCACCCCCCCCCCCCCCCCCCGCTAGGTGGTTAGACACTATTTCTTTCAAGTGGTATCAAAGCGAGGTTACTCAAAAAGGGACATAACAGTCTGAGTAAGATCCTGAAGGCAGATTCAGAACAAACAAGAATCAAGAAAATGGGTTCTAGTGAGAATCACAAAGAGCCGGGGTCCATGAAATTGCCAATATGTAGAAAAGAGATATTTGGCATTTGGAAAGAGAGGGTTAGACTCTTTATGGAAGCATATGACCCAAGAATATATATTACAGTTAAAGAAGGCCCATATGTGCCAATGAAGATATCCATTCTAGATGCAAATCAGAAAACTCCCAAGGACTTTTCTGAAATGACTAAAGATGAAATCATTCTGGCCACTATGGACAAGAGGGCCCAGAATATTATTGTTAGTGCAATTAATGATGCAACATTTCAGAACTTAACTCATTGTAAAACCTCTAAAGAAATGTGGGACACATTAATAGTTTATATGGAGGGATCAGAAGAAGTAAGACAAGACAGGAAGTCCTTGTTAAATCAGGAATATGAAAGCTTCAGACAAGGAAAGTCTGATAGCATTACAGAATGTTACAAGAAATTCTATAGGATTGTTAATGAGTTGATGTCCTATGGAAGAGAATTCAGCAACTATGAGCTGAATGACAAGTTTTTAAGATCCCTGACTAAGGACCGGGACACCAAGATTTGTGCCATTAGGGAAGTGGACAAACTAGCTGATATACCTCCTCCAACTTTGTTTGAAAAACTGTTATCTTATGAGATGTAGTTAATGACTAGAAAGGAGGAAGAGAAGACTACTAGAGTGGAGCACAAGGAAAGAGCTGTGGCCTTCAAGACTGAAGCCACTAGGAAGTATAGAAGCAAGTCTCCATCTGCATCTCAAATAGTTGCTGAGGCTGTGACAGATAATTCAGAAAGCAAGAATTCAGATAGCAGTGAAAGTGATGAAGACTTTACTGCTTTTACTAGGCATTTTCAAAAGTTTCTGAAGAAGAAGCAGTGGAGGTCTAACCCTACCACTTCTCAGCCAAAAGATGATTACTACCAGAAAAGGAGGTCATCAAGGAATGACAAAAGCAGGTCCAAGCCAAGCAAAGCTACATCCTTAAAGATTGTGTGTTATTGCTGCAATAGACAGGGACATGTAGTGGCTGACTGTCCTGAAAATAGGAAGGAGTCAGCTGACAAAAAAAGACTCAGTTTAAGGGAAAAAAGGAAAGGTCCTTTGTTGCTAAGAAAGACGAGCGTCTGACTGATCAGTCATCTTCAGAAACAGAATCAGAAGCTGAAGCTTATATTGGATTATTTGCTGAAGAGGAAGAAGATGAGTTCATGCAGCTAATGAATTCAATTTATGAGCATGAGGACAATCAGTACAAGGGACTGATGGCTTTATCTGAAGGAGATAAGATCCAGGATCAGCTTGGACCAAGTAAGGTACAAAGTTGTTGAAAGAAACAGTCCCTAATCACCTAGAGGGGGGGGGGGTGAATAGGTGACCTATCTCTTTTTTAAACTTTATAGACAGAAATATAATATAGTAATTGAAATTCTACAAGTATCACAGCACAACAACCACACAAGTATACATTCACCGAGAGCACACAGGATTTATAGTGTTTCCCCAAGGTCTGGGTACATCCACTTTCCCCCTTCGCCTATCTAGTAGTCTACCATATTCGGCCTAACTTCTCCACTTCTCCTCAGATCCTCAGATCTTACAACTCAGAACCCCAAACAGGTTCCTACAACTCAGAGTGATCCCACTCCTACAACTCAGGCACCAAGCCCTACAACTCAGTCTTCAACAAGACCTACACTCAGGCACAACAGCCCTACCTCAGCCTTCAACAAGGCCTACACTCAGAGAAATGATTCTCCTACACTCAGGCTCACAATCCCTACCTCAGCCTTTATAGATTTAGGCTTACAACTCAGATCTATATAAGATCCTACAGAAATTAGAAAATACAAAGTATATAACCACAACTCTGATAGAGAGAGATGAGTTGACTGGTTTCTTGATGAGTTCTTGAAAGAACTTGGCTGAGATCAACCTCCCTTGGCTTTCTTCAAAGCTTCTTGAATTAGAACACAGTAGGGTTGTATCTCTATGCAAATGATCTTCAATCAACTGCTGACTTGAGATTCTGATTTCAATCTGAATCTTCCTTATCAGCCTGGTTCAACAGCTTGTCTTCTTAGTAGGAGCTCTCTCTCTCCAACTTCTTAGATCTTCTCTTGAAGGTCTACTTCTTGTTGTGTTATTTTTCACTTCATTGATCGATCCTTCCTTCTGTTGAAGGAATAAGCCTTTATATAAGCTTTCTTCACGGTGACCGACTGATCCGATTTCTAACAACCTTCTGACTGCTCTGACAGTAGCAGTTGACCGGTTGAAATGGCAGCTGTCAAGTCATCCAGTCACTTCTTGAAATCTCTGTCACTGTCTGAAAGTGTCGAGACAGATAGTCTTTATGTGTCGACACAAATAGACTAAGTATCGACACAAGTAGACTAAGTGTCGACACTAGCCTTTATGGTGTCGACAAAACTCCTTGTGTTGTTGTAATAGCTTCTCGATACTGTTGAAAATTTGTGAAGTGGAAGTGGGTGACGCTGATAACGGGGGGGGGAGTTTGTCTTTTCCGAGTTTTCTAACTTCTGCAGGAAGCACGGGATCCAACGAGAGCTTACTTGTGCTCACACTCCACAACAAAATGGGGTAGCGGAGCGGAAGATCCGTCATTTGACGGAAACCTGCAAATGCTGGCTGCATGCGAAAGATATCCCGAGGTCCTTTTGGGCGGAGGGAATGTCTTGTGCTGCTTATGTTATCAACCGGATGCCACTCAGCCCTATCAACATGAAGACTCCTATTGAGCTGTTGCTAAAGGAGAAGCCGAGTGTTGGACACCTTAGGGTGTTCGGTTCAACTTGCTACGTGTATGTCCCGGATGCTTCACGGACAAAGCTGGATGCGAAGGCAAGGAAACTTATCTTTGTTGGCTATGATGAGCGGAAGAAGGGATGGAAATGCATGGACCATGTGACGAAGAAGTTCGTGGTGTCAAGAGACGTTGTCTTTGACGAGCTGACGTCATATGGAGGTGGCTCGGTGGAGCTTACCAGAAGTAGCAAGGTTGAGGAAGCACCGGTGGAGGCTGCTGAAGGCTTGGAAGAGGAGCTTGCTGTTTCACCAGCAGCTCCTGTTGCTTCGAACTCCGAGGCTGAGCCTTCTGGCTCAGGAAGCAGGGGGAGCACTGCTCAATGCTTGCCCCAGGTAGGAGTGGAGCCCGAAGAAGCAACGGAAGCCGTGAGCAAGGAGCCGTGAGATCGAAGAGGGTGGTTAAGCCACCGGCTCGGTATTGTGATGGGAATGCAGTGAGCTTTGTCTCCTGCTTCTTTGCAGGTCCTCTGGATGAGCGAGAGCCTGCAAACTTCAACGAGGCCACTGGAGTGAAGGAGTGGGATGATGCCATGAAGGAAGAGATTGATGCTCTGAAGAAGAATGAAACCTGGGACCTTGTGCCCAAGGTTGATGGCGTTACTCTGTTACTTGCAAGTGGGTGTATAAGTTGAAGAAGAAGGCTGATGAGAGCATTGATCGGTTCAAGGCTCGCCTGGTCGCAAGAGGATTCTCACAACAGTATGGAGAAGACTATGAGGAGACATTCAGTCCAGTTGCTAAGATGACATCTGTAAGAGTGGTGATCGCCTTGGCTGCTAGCAAGGGATGGAGGTTGTGGCAACTCGATGTGAAGAATGCCTTTCTTTACGGAGAGATTGACAAGGACATTTTCATGGATCAGCCGCTTGGTTTTGTCTCTGAGAAGCATCCGGACTATGTCTGCAAACTCAGGAAGGCTCTCTATGGGTTTGAAGCAAGCTCCTCGAGCGTGGTATGGGAAGATTGCAGAGTACTTGAAATTCTGTGGATACCTGGCTTCTAACTCGGACTCAAGCTTGTTCGTCAAGAAGAAGGGAGAGCTAAGAGTCTTGGTCCTGCTGTATGTGGATGATATGATCATCACAGGGAACTCGGAGGAGGAAGTAGCAAGGCTCAGGGGAGAGCTTGCTATACGCTTCGAGATGAAAGACTTGGGAGAGTTGCATCACTTTCTTGGTCTGGAAGTGGAGAGGAAGGAGTGCGGGGTTCTCATTAGCCAGAAAGGGTATGCTGATCGCATTGTGATGCGGTTTGGCATGGGCGAAGGGAAGAAGTGCTCTACTCCACTGGAATCTGGGCTGAAGCTTCGACGGGATGAGGGAAGGGTTCTTCATGATCCCTTGGTGTTCAGGGCTCTTGTTGGGAGCTTGATTTACCTGACGATTACAAGGCCGGATATCGCTTATGTTGTTGGCCGAGTAAGTCGGTATATGACTGAACCAAGGCAATCTCATCTAGTGGCGGCGAAGGGAATTCTGAAGTATGTCAAGGTGACTTCTGAGATGGGACTCCTCTATGGAAGGGATGCGGAGTTTGCGTTGCTCGGGTACACGGATGCTGACTATGGCGGTGATTCGGATGATCGAAGGTCTACTTCTGGTTATGTATTCACTTGCGGTTCAGCTAGCATCTCGTGGTGTAGCAAGAAGCAGGACTCGGTGTCGGTTTCAACTACGGAGGCGGAGTATAAGGCATCGGCCTTGGCTGCTCGGGAAGCCGTTTGGTTGAGGAGGCTTATAGAGGATGTTCATGAAGAAGTGCAAGGGCCTACTTTACTCCGGGGTGACAATGAGAGTGCTCTCAAACTGGTGAATAATCCAGTGTGTCACGCCAGGACCAAGCATATAGAGATTGATCACCACTTCATCAGGGAGAAGGTGTTGGAGGGGTCTCTGCTGGTCGGGCATGTTCGGAGTGAAGATAATCTTGCTGACATCTTCACGAAGCCGCTGTCGAAGGGGCCCTTTGAACGCTTGCGCAGCTTGCTGGGCTTGGTCACCACTTCTCACTTCAAGGGGAAGTGTTGAAAATTTGTGAAGTGGAAGTGGGTGACGGGACAGGCCGCGCGGCCTGTGCGGACAGCTTTGGCGGACTGGGCGGACTGGGCGGACTGAGGTTTGCGGCCTGGTGAGAAGTCTGGTGGAAGCCGGCTGTGTTCTGAGCGGGTTGTTGCATGGAGTCTGCGGT
The DNA here is from genome assembly GCA_039583875.1 of Platanthera guangdongensis. Lineage (NCBI taxonomy): Eukaryota > Viridiplantae > Streptophyta > Magnoliopsida > Asparagales > Orchidaceae > Platanthera > Platanthera guangdongensis. The sequence continues at coordinate 127,881,099 of CM077165.1, read as the reverse complement.
TTGGTGCGGCCTGGTATCTGCGGATAGAGAGGCTTGCGAACTGGTGCTTTGCTCAGTGGTCGCGGGTGCAAGCTTGTGCTGAAAGGCGGGTTGGCTCTTGTCCGCGGGAAGCCTTGCGGACTGGTGTGTCCGCGGTTTGGGCTGTTGCGGACTAAGCTTAGAGCTTGGCTGAGGCCTTGTCGAGCTCAGGTGTTACAGCAGGTCTTGCTGTGGAGACCGGTTGGCGGACTGGTGTTGGAGTCCGGGAGGAAGCTGCTGTGTTGGACAAGTGCGAGGAGCTCGCGGACTGGTTGCGGTCTGTGCTAGGGTGTTTGGCGGACGGGACTTTGTGTCCGCCATGCTCGCACTGGCCCTTGATGGTTTTGGACTTGGTCACATTTGGTGTCAAGTTCATGGTGTCCGCCGTATCCGCAAAGTCCGCTGTGACCGGGCGGACTGTCGCTGTCTGCCTTTTGTCCGCTTAGCTTGGGCGGACTGGAGAGGGTTCGTCAATGGTTGCCTTGCTCATGGCGGTTTCCTTAGTATCCGGCTAAGTCCATGCGGACGGTGGTTGTATTCGCGCGGACTGAGGGTGGTGTCGCTATCTCTTGGGCGGTGACCACACTCCTCACCTTGCCTATAAATAGGACCCCCCTGGCACATCTACAGTAACCTAAGTAACTTGAGTGAATAGTAAGTTGGGGTGTGCGAAGTGCTGCGGTCTGTGTTTGTCAGTCCGCGCGGATTGTTTCAGGCTGACGGTTTGCTGTGTGCAGGTCGCGCGGATAACTTCAAGGAGCCAGGAGTTTGGCTGTGACTTCGGTCAGTGCTTGGAAGTGTGCGGTCTCTGCGGACTCAGCAGGAGGTCGCTCTGCGGCTTGTCAGTTCTGTTTCATCTTTGCCAGCTTCAATAACCTGTCCGCCAGTTTCAGGTGGGTAGGGGCGTTCCTCAGTTCGGGTTCAGCAGGAGGCGAATAACGGTCTGTCCGCGCGGCCTCGCGGCTTTGGCGGACTCCGTGGTATTCGGCGGATTGCAGCATAGCTTGGGCGAGCTCAGCGGTCTTGGCGGTCTCGGCGACCTCGCGGTCTCGGCGGACTGGAGTGCTGTCCGCCCGGCTTGTTTTTTGGTTCTTTCTGTTTACAGCTGTAATACTAGCGAAATCATGTCTCGCTATGTATGCCTCGGATTGTAAAGAAGTGAATGCATAATAAGACCTTCTTGTGCTTCCATTGTTTTGTTGGGTGCAACCTCTAGTCCTTGGGTTTTCCGCAGGTTCAGCGTGCGAACTGGGTAGTTCCGAAGATATTAATTTGGTGTTTGGGCTATCTTGCTGACCACGTTGAGAAAATTTAACAGATACTGCTTCTTCAGAATGTGTCGACACTGATCCTGTGTGTCGACACAATTCCTTCTTCTTCAATACTTAGTTGATTTCTGCTAAGTGTCGACACAACTCCTTTGTGTCGACACATCTTCTTGTGTTGAAACTTGCTAAGTGTCGACACATCTTCTTTGTGTCGACACATGCCTTCTGTGTTGAAACTTTTGCTGAGTGTCGACATATCTCCTTTGTGTCGACTCATTCTTCATGTGTTGAGACTTTGCTGAGTGTCGACACATCTCCTTTGTGTCTACACTTGTACTTAAACTTTGTTGAAGTTTACTGAGTGTCGACACAGCCTCCTAGTGTCGACACTTTTGCTGTCGACAAAGTTTCTCTGGGTATCGACACTGCTTCTAAGTGTCGACACTGATTATGTAGACAATTCTTCATTGTGTGTCAACACTACCTGTATGTGTCGACACTTTCCTTCTGGTGTCGACTCTGCCTTCCTGGTGTCGACACAATTACTCCAAGTGTCGACACAGCTTCTCTACGTGTCGACACAAGCCTCCTTAAGTGTCGACACTTTTATTCTGGGTGTCGACACATGGACTTAGAAACTTTTTTGCTTTCCTTGCAATTACTTAACCTGCACAAATAAACTCAAAGTACATCAAATACACCTTGATGTATATCATTGAGTAGGGTGAGGCTTCTTCAAATCAGGTACATATATTCTAATATACCCAACAATCTCCCCTATTTGGAGAAGTCATAACCCTTAGTCAATGATATACACCATACATAACAAATTTTCAGTATGATGTAAAACAGTATTATATGACAGGGAAAATACTTAAATATGTATGAACAGAACATGTATAAAACAATTATCTCAGAACAATTAATGTAATAGATTTGAACATGTAACATTGTTCTTACAACTCCAAACATTTTCATTTATCAAAAGTTTACATAGAGTTTAATACAAATGATTACAAATTGTAAAATTAAGAAAATGCTATCATATGGCTGCTCTGGTTCCTTGATTACAATGCCCTTTCCAGATTGAATCTTTGCTTGAACTGGAGCTTCATTGTCATCAGCAGCAGCAGGCTTCTTCCCTTTAAGATCTTTCTTTTACAGCTCTTCAGCCTTTATCTTCTGTCTTTCAAAATAGTGATAAGGATTAGGGAAATACTTGCTAGGCTCCTGTGCATTAGGAGGTAGCTTTCCCAGTTTAGCCTTCCTTCTATATTGTACTATGGCCTCCTGCCTATTCTCATGTTTTCTCCACCCCAGGTCAGAATACCACTTGGCTCTATCCAGGACATTGTCCTTAGCAGCCTTCCAAGCAGTTAATATGATATTCCTTGTTGTGGGGCTCCATTATTCAAAATCTGGCCTTAATTCAGCTTGCTCTCTGAATCTTTTCTTAGATAATTAGGTCTCTTGTTCTTTTAACAAAGCCTCTTGCTCTTTTAAGATTGTCTCTGGCACAGGCTGGACAACTTTCTCAAGAATTATATTCTGATTACCCTAAGGAGGACTATACATAGACTGTACCTCCTGATGTATCATGTCAAAATCTGCAGGAGGATATATCACTTGAGCCACTTCAGCTTGCTCTCCTCCAAAGTATGCAGGATTTATTCCAGACTCTGCCACATTTTCATCATCACATAAATATGGATATCCAAGGGTGGCTCTGATGGAATTTGAAATCCATTTGGCATGATCAGAGCCTATCTTGACTAATACCCTCTCCCCCTTTATGACTTCTCTCTCTATGTGATCCCTCAGATCATCTTTCTGAAACCTGATCTGGGCATTCAGATAGTTAACTCCATCTTTATAAAAAGGTTTCAACCTTTGGAGATTTTCAGTGATTAGCTTCTGTGAATCCTGGATGGCAGATGTAACAGCAGTGAGACCTTCTTGTAATGCCTGATCAAATTCTGCCTTGGCTGTAGTCATGGCTGCAGTGTGGGCAGTAGCTAGATTCTTCATTTCAGTGACTATCACATTATGTGATTCAGTCAAGTTTTCATTCATTCTTATTTGATTTTCTAGAACATATCCTTGCTTTACTGAAAGTGCGAGTTAGATCTGATATACTCTAGAGGGGGGGGGGGTGAATAGAGTATGGTGCTTAAAAACTTTTTACAACAGTCGTTGTAATCTGAGTGAACAGGGAAGCAAATAATAAATCTAATCACAGAAACTATCTAATTACAATCTACAAAAGAAACTAATCACAGATCACAGCCAGAAACAAAAATAAAGAAAAGCAACCAGAAGACACAAGGAGCTATAGTGGTTCCCCTAAACTTAGGTACATCCACTCTTCTACCACCCTAGGTAGGAATCCAGTGCAGGATGAGTTGATCACGTGTCCTGGGCACCAATGAGCTTTTAATAAGGTGCTCAAAAACCAAATCAGATTTTTTGATCAGGTGTCTTGCCACCAATGAGCTTTTGATAAGGTGCTCAAAAACCAAACAGAAACTTTTGAAGGGAGTTTGAAAAACCCTTTACAGAGGTGGGGATGAGAGAGTGATGGAAGTCTTCTCTTTCTCAAAGCAGCTGAGAAGACTATGTGGATTTGATGTTGTCAAAGCTCCCCCTGAGTTCTTGAGATGTTCAGGAAATGAAGCTTTGTTGTAGGGTGATAGGCCTTCAGAAAACTGGTCTCCAGCAATTGATGATTTCAGCAACAGCTGAAATGTTAGGTGTCTGGAGTCTTGAATGATGATGATGGCCTTAAACACTTGACTCAAAAGAGATCTGAAGATTTCAGATTTGTTGATCTCCTTTTGGTGATGGTGTTCTTGTGAACTCTTTTAGACAGAGAATGTCTACAGCTTTCTTTCTTTTTCTCTTGAGAGATTGTTGTTGAAAGAGATGTAGTTCCAGAGAATATTTTGTTCTTGTTTTTCTTGTTATGCTTATCTGTGCTGTAGAGAGAGATTCATCAATATTGTGTTTTATTCCTTTTATTCTGAATAGAAAATGATCCTCTATAAGGAATAGTCGTTGGCCTGTCATTAATTACATCCTTAATTGCCTTTGTCTTCTGGGGGAAAGTCCAAAGAAACATTCCTTGATAATTCCTTGAAACTTGCTCGAGAATAAATGAAAACAGCTACAAGATCTTCTGAATTAATTGCTGAGAATAACACCTTAACTGTTCTGAATTTGAATCTTGAAAAACATTTAACTCTTCAGAAAAACGTCGAACTGAGCTCTACTATCGTCGAACTGAGCTCAGCGATTTGGACTTAGACAGCAACAGAGATCGTCGATCCGAGCTCAACTATCATCGAACTGAGCTCAGAGATAGAGAATCAATACTGGAGTCAAGATCGTCGAACTGAGCTCGAAGATCGTCGAATGGAGTTCGACGATTTGTTGAAGCTGAGCTCAGCGATCGTCAACTGGTGTTCGACGATCCGTCGAAGTTGAGCTAAACGATCGTCGATTGGAGTTCGACGATTCGTCGTACTGAGCTCGACAAAATGACTTAGTCTCCAAATAGAAAACCTTGGTCTTGAGGGCAGCTTCCAAACCTAACTACTAACCCTTAGACTCAATCCTAATTGACCTTTAGATCTATACAATGAGGTCAAAAACAAGTTTCCTAGAGACATAGTGATCCTGACCCAAATTAGTAATAGGGCGTTCCAACAATCTCCCCATATTTGGGTTAGGATTACTATTTTCAGAGATTGAAATAAACAACATACAAAGCAATAATAAACAATAACATAGCAGAGTCACAGATATAATATCTCAGACAGAAATCAGAATATTTGTCACCTTACAGTATTATTCCTTCTCCTTGCTCTTTATAAGTTTAATTTCTATATTAGGATTAAGAGCTTCTTTCTTTGACCTTCTGTCATCTGCTGCACCTAGAGAAGTTTGTTGTTTAGGCCTTGGTACCACAGCTTCAGGGTGCAGCTCCATATATCTTTCAGAATCAAAGAATTTGGTGGAGGAATATCTTTCCAGTTCCTTCTTTCTTTGTTCTGACAATGTATTAATGCTTGAGGTGTCCTTGCCTTGCTCTCTGGCTTTCTTGATTTGATCCAGGGCAGCTAATTCTTTCATTATGGCAGTCCAAGCAGTAGGATTATTCTCTGGATCCTCAAAGGGCACTGGATGTTCATATCTGTTGGAAGGATTATCTGGAGGAGCTCTGGATGAGACTACTTCTTTTAACTTGTAGGGAAAAGGACCTGAAGTTGTATCTGATGAAGCTTGTCCTTCCCTAGAGTAAGGGTGTTGCCTAGAATAGCCTTTGGAATAGACTTGGAATTCCCTTTGATTTCCTCTATAATTTCCTCTTCTTGATTGAGAACCTCTGGACTGGCTTCCCCTATATTGAGATCTTGCATGAGGCTGATAAGGGGGTTTGGCTTCTAGCAGAAGGATGAGTGGCTGAGCTTCCACCTGCACCTGCATCAGGAGGAGGTGGTGGAGGAGGATGAGGATGATGAAACTGAGAAGATCTTTTTTCATATTTCCTCTTTTTCTTCATGGCTTTAAGTTGATTCTTGGAATACTGCATCCAATGTTCAGTAATGGGGAAGTCATGAAAATGTAATAAGGTATGTCATTTGTATCTTTGACTTTGGCTGGGGGAACTCTTTTCATAGCTTTGCTCCTTGCTTTTCTTTTCCTGGCTATGGTAGCTGAGGAATCATCAGAATCAGTCCTAAATTCATCACTTTCAGAGCTTTGCTCATCATATAAAGCATCAATCTTTTTCAGATAATCTTTCTGAAGTTGGGTTGGAGCAGATGAAACAGCAGTTGTAGCAGCAGCAGATACATCAGATATAGTACTGGCAGATGTTGTAGCAGCAGCATTAGTAACAACAGATACAGAATTTTTTGGAACAATACTTGCAGAAGATATAGCAACAGTAGTAACAGTAGTGACTGAGGAAACAACAACATCAGCAGTTTCAGATATAATAGTTTTAGAAACACTACTTTCAGAGATAATATTTTCAGCATCAGCAATAGAAGCAGTAATAACAGTAGGCTCAAAGTCATATGCCTCTGTCTGCATATCCTCAGAAACATCAGCAGCATCAGAACAAACAGAAATAGCAACATCTTTATCAGTAAGATCACTGGGAACAGAAGGCTCAGCAGGAGTAGCAGCAACAATAGAACTAGCAGCATAAACTGAAAGTACAAAAGAATTTATAACACTGGTGTCACAACTTGAGAAGGGTACAATGGCCTTGGAAAGATCCTCTGAGGGCTGGACTGCATTACTCACTGGAAGACAGCTGAAATACGTGGAATCAAAAACTGATAATAAGGACCTGAGGTCCACTGAGAAGACAGCAACTGGAGGAGTTGAAACTGGAGCTTGAGTAACAACATCAGCAAGAACTGAGGTAACAACAGCAGCAGCAGCAAACAAACTCACATCTTCATGAGGCATCTCCCCCTGCCTGGATTCAGAGAGAGCTAGATCAAGGCACCCAAATGAATAGATTGCCTGAGGAGGAAAGATGGAGGAGAGCCTGGCAGAAAGTTCTACAACTGACTTTAGGAGTGGAGCCAAGGGGGTCTCCATCAGAAGTGAAAACCTGGGAGCTATCAGCTCATATATTTTGTCAGCTAGGGCTGGGATATCTACTTGCTCAGCAGGGACTTGAGCAGAGGTAGAGAAGGATGGTGGAGTAACTGGTGATGTTGGAGGAGAGCTGGTGGATGGTAGAAGTGAAGGTTGAGGTGTGGGGAGTGTGGAAATGGAAGAAAGTGGTATGGAGATAGAGGGTGTGAATGAGGGTTGATCAATGATATCTTGTAGAAGCTGTTGATATGAAGTTGATGAGAAGGGTAGCTCGGGAGGGGATGAAGGTGAATCATCCATGAAGGAATCATCTAGAAGATTAAATGAGGGAATGGTGGATGATGTGTCAATGTCTGGTTTAGGGTAGTGGAGTAATGGGTGGAATATTTCTTCTGTTATTGGAAGAGTTGGGATTGGAGATGGAATTGATGTTGGAGATGGGCTGGAAATAATGATTGTGGATAAAATTTGAGTGGTGGAGGTTACTGGTGGAGATGGAGTAGGAGGAGGAGGAGGAGGAGGAGAAGCAGCTGCAGGCAAGTCTTCTGCAGGGGCAGAGACTTGAGGGGAAGAGACTGTTACAGTCCTTGTGCCTGAAGTTGTACTTGTAGAGGGCATGCTGGGCTTTGTTATCTGCCTATCCCATTTGCCAAACAGGGCACAGGACAGCCTCTTTGAGGCATTGATATGCATCCCAGAGGAGACTAGCATGGTAGGGCATCTGTTGTGAAGAAAGAGCCCTAGTATCCTTCCATAATTAACAAAATTCTTGTTTATTTTCTTTTAAATCAGGCCAAAGAAGACCTCTCCCCAGTTTAACTGTTTCTTATCCACAATTGCACCCATTAGACATAGCTGATACCTGAAGATGGTATCATGTGCTGAATGCTTGGCCAACAGAACCTTTCCCACTACATCAGCTAAAAATCTGTATTCAACAGCTAGGTTCTTTTTCAGCAGCTTGCTAGGGTTTGCATCAGGATGACCCATTCTTGCAAGTAAATCAGAAAATTCTTCTCCAGATAACTCAGCAGAATCTCTTCCAGAACTTAATTCAAAAACCTCAGTCAGAATAGCAGGAGTCAAAGGTACCTGGGTTCCAGAAATTGAACCAACCACTGTGTTTTGGTCCTAGTTGTGGGCAGTATAGACCCACTCCTTAATCTCATCAGCAGCCAAATTGATTCTTGTGGACATGAGGGTGACTAGCTTCTGCTCCTTGAACAGTTCTAGAATGTCTTGAAAAACCTGATCAGTAGTGCTGAAGGACTCCATGTCTATATCAAATCCAGCATCGAATTTCATTGCGGCTAGAACAGCAACAGAGACGGCCATGGTTACCTGTAAAAATCAATAAACAAAACGACCAAGTGTAGAGGTGTTTGGAGGGAAAGAGAGATTGAAAGCGCAAAGGGAGAACGACGGCCGAAAAATAAATTTTATATTAGGGTTCGACGCAGAAAAGGAAAGATCGTTGAACTCAGTTCGACGATCGGGGCTTCTAAAGGAATCTGAAAGTCTTCAATATCGTCGATCTCCGTTCGACGATATTGGAGAGCGTCGAGCTCCGTTCGACGATAGTTCAGAGAACTAAATCGTCGAGCGTCGTTCGACGATCGTGGATCGGAAGAGATATTTCAGACTATCTGAGAAGCGCTGAACTCTGGTCGACGATTTCGGAAAGCGTCGATCTCCGTTCGACGATCTGGGGGAAAATCATCAAGCAAAGTTCAGAGACCAGAAATACACTCTAGACACTTAGAAAAATCAAGATGTTTGCCTAGTCTTGGTCAATTTTTAAAGTTTTAAAATCTTGGATATTATTTTAGACTTCCTCCATCTAACATTCCTAACTGATTTAGGAAGAAGGTGTGTTTCTTTTCATCCAAGGGTTTGGTGAAAATATCTCCCCTTTGTAAATCAGTTAGGATATATTGAAGTTCAATTTTATTCTTCTCAACATTATCCCTTAAAAAGTGATGTCTAATTTCTATGTGTTTTGTCCTACTATGGAGGACTGGATTTTGAGCTATAGAAATAGCAATGGTGTTATCACAAAAGATTTTAGACTTCTCTAAGTTGTAGCAATAGTCTAGGAGTTGGTTTTGAATCCACAATATTTGTGAACAACAACTGCCTGCAGCCATATATTCAGCTTCAGCAGTTGAAGTTGACACAGAAGTTTGTTTCTTGCAAAACCAAGAGACAAGTCTGTCACCAAGAAACTGACAAGTTCCACTGGTGCTTTTCCTGTCAATTCTGCATCCAGCATAATCAGCATCAGAAAATCCAGTTAATTCAAATGCTGAATCTTTTGGATACCATAGACCTAGATTTAGACAACTTTTAACATACCTGAGAATCCTTTTTACTAGTGTTAGGTGTGACTCTTTAGGGCTCACTTGGAATCTAGCACATATGCATGTAGAAAACATTATATCAGGTATACTAGCTGTAAGGTACAGTAAAGAGCCAATCATTGCTCTATATGTTGTCTGGTCAACAGGTTTCCCATGTTCATCAGCATCCAATACAACATTAGTAGGCATAGGTGTTTTCATGCAAGATGCTTCAGACATACCAAATTTCTTAACCAGTTCATTTGCATACTTGGTTTGAGAAATAAAGATGCCTTCAGCATGTTGTTTGACTTGCAATCCTAGAAAGAAGGATAGCTCACCCATGCTACTCATTTCAAACTTAGAATGCATTAGGTTGGAGAACCTTCTGCACAAGTTTGAATCAGTAGAGCCAAAAATAATATCATCTACATAGATCTGTACTAGTAGGGTATTTGACTTATGGGTTCTAATGAAAAGAGTTTGGTCTACTCTAACCCTTATAAATTCATTTTCCATAAGGAAGCATGCTAGGGTCTCATATCATGCTCTAGGAGCTTGCTTGAGACCATATAATGCTTTGTTCAATTTAAAAACATAATCAGGATGGGTTGGAGAGATAAAACCTGGAGGTTGTCTAACATAGACTTATTCTTTGATGTCTCTATTGAGAAATGCACTTTTTATATCCATCTGATATACCTTGAAGCCTTTGTGTGCTGCATAAGCTAAAAAGATTCTGATGGCTTCCAATCTTGCAACTGGTGCAAAAGTCTGGTCATAGTCTATGACTTCTTCTTGAGAGTATCCTTGAGCAACTATCCTTGCCTTGTTCCTTAGAATTACTCCTTGATCATCCAATTTGTTTCTGAACACCCACTTTCTTCCAACAATGGAGTGATCCTTAGGCTTTGGCACTAGTTCCCAAACTTTGTTCCTTTCAAATTGATGCAACTCTTCTTGCATTGCAATGATCCAGTGTGGATCTTGCTCTGCATCTTGAATGGATTGAGGTTCAATTTGAGATAGGAAGCAAGTGTGCAACAGGTTTTGGTTGACATGATTTCTACTTTGCACACCAGCTGAGATGTCTCCAATTACTTGGGAAATTGGATGGTCTCTTGATGTTACTAAATCAACAGGGGGTGTTGATTGTTCACCAACCTGTGTTGTTGTTTCCTTTTATGGTACAACAACTGGCTCTTCAAGTTGTTTCTCTTCAATATGTTGAATGCTTTCTTCATCTTCACTGCTTTCCACTTTTTGAGTAATCTGTAACCTGTTCAAATCTTCAACAAGAGAATGTACCTGCAAAGGTTCTATGGTAAAAGTGTTCTTCTCCTTGAAAGACATGTTAGATTCATCAAATGAAATGTGAACAGATTCCTCAATTTTAAGAGATGATTTATTATAAACCCTATAAGCCTTACTGATCATGGAGTATCCCAGAAACACTCCTTCATCAGCTTTAACTTGAAATTTTGCTAAATATCTCTTGTCATTATTGTGAATATAACAAATACAGCCAAAAATTCTAAAATAATCAACTTTAGGTTTCTTCCCTTTGAGTAATTCATAGGGAGTCTTGCCCTTTAGTTTATGTATTAAACTTCTGTTCAGCACATAGTTGGAGGTGTTCACTGCCTCTGCCCAAAAAGATAGAGGAAGGTGAGCATCTGACAACAATGTAGTGGCAGATTCAATAAGGGTTCTATTTTTCCTTTCAGCTACCCCATTTTGTTGAGGAGTTCTAGGGGCTGAGAAAGTATGCCTGATCCCTTTACTCTGACAGAACTCTTACATAAGAAGAGAATCAAACTCTGTCTCATGATCACTTCTGATCAGGGCAATGTGAGTATTGAACTCAATCTGTATACATTTGAGAAACTCTGTCAAACACTTAAAGTTATCAGACTTCTTCCTCAGAAAGAACACCCATGTGAATCTAGAGAAGTCATCTACAACTACTAAGGTGTAAGATTTCCCTCCTAGGCTTTGTACTGTAATGGGTCCAAAAAGATCCATGTGTAACAGATACAAAATCCTAGGTGAATCACTCTTATTAAGTGACTTGAAACTATTTTTAGTTTGCTTGCCTAATTGACAAGCCCTGCAGAGTCTTTCCTTCTTGTAGGGGCTAGAAGGTAGTCCTCTAACAAGGTTGTCCTTAGATATCCTAGCAATGGTTCTAAGGTTTAAATGTCCTAGTCTCTTATGCCATAAAACATTAGGTCTACAGACAGAATTAAACAGGCAAATGTCTACATCTGTTGAAAGAAAATCTACTAAGTAGATGTTACCTTTCCTTTTACCTGTCAACAGAGTTGTATTGTCCTCTGACTTGATCTTGCATAAGGCTTTGCTGAAAGTCACCTGGTAGCCTTCATCACATAGCTGACTGATGCTGATCAAATTGTGCTTCAGTCCTTACACATAGGCTACCTTCTTGAATATCACTGTCCCAATCTGGACTGCACCATATCCTTTAGTTTGTCCAAAGTTTGAATCACCAAATATGACTTTGGGTTCAAGCTTGGCTTTAAAGGATGTGAGGTTGTCCCTATTTCCTATCATGTGCTTGGAGCACCCACTATCCAAATACCATTGTTGGTTTGATGTTGGATAGGTCTTCACCTGCAAATAAAATAATTCATTTGTTTTTGACCCAGTTTACCTTGGGCCTAGGTTGATAACCTTTAAACTCAGAAATAAAAGACATCCCAGGTTGACTCTTATAACCTTCAGGATGATATCTCCTTGGAGGTATTATCCATTCAGTATAAGGGTTAAAGCTTTGGGATGAAGGACCCCTAGGATTGGATTTTGATTTTCCCTTGAAAGAATTTCCAGAGCTCTGATCTTTGTTCGACGATCGTTGAGCTGAGTTCGACGATCTTGGGTCAGATCGTCGAGCTCCGTTCGACGGTCGACTGTGGCAGAGTTCAGGAATTAGAGATCGTCGACCTGAGTTCGACGATTTTGCCTGAGATCGTTGATCTACGTTCGGCGATCGTCGAGCTCCGTTCGACGATTTCTGCTGGAACTTAGTTTTCTTAGGCAGATCAGAATTTTTCCTAGCTACCTCTACAACTCCCTTCCCTTTATCAGAAATAAACTTCATTGGGGTTGTTAGAACTATAGGTTGGCTGGATGAAGCACCCAAGCCCAGTGTACTATTGAATCTGGAGTTCACTGTGCTTGTGATGTCCATCAGCTTGATACTTCTCCCATTAAGGGATTCTTCAAGCTTTTTGGCCTCTGATAGCTCACTTTTCAGTGAAGCTATTTGCTCCCTACAGCACTCCAACTCCTCAGAGAGTTTGAGATTTTCTGACTTTAAGATACTATGTTCAGATAATTGATTTCTGAGAGAAATAATTTCCTTCTCAGATTTTAGTAAGTCTAAACATAATGCTTTAAACTCAGATTTAAAGTCCTCAGAATTGAAATCAAAAGAACTAATTACCTGGTTCTCTTCAAGTTGAGTCTCTGAGTCTGACTCTGAGTCTTCTGCATCTGAATTATGTTGAGAGGCATTGATTGCCATCATGCAGAACTCCTTCTCTTCAGCATCATCTTCATCATCACTGGAGCTGGATGAAGCTTCTGATTCTTCTTCAGTTTCACTCCAGGATTCAGCAACAAATCCCTTACTTGTGTGTTTGTTCTTGCTGGAGGAGGGTTTGCCATTGCCATTCTTCTTGAAGTATTTCTCCTTTCTTCTTTATTTCTTGTCTCTTCTGTCCTTGTTTTTGTTTTCTGGACAGTCAGGTACAATGTGCCCTGGTTTCCTGCAACCAAAGAAAATAATTTCTTTATTATTTGACTTATCATACATTAGCTTATCATGCTCCTTGTATGATCTCTTTCTGAAGTCCTTTCTGGCCATTTTGTAGAATCTTTTGGCCAATAGACTGAGCAGTTCATCATTGCCTGTGACTTTTTCTTCAGGCTGATCTTCAGTTGATTTGAAAGCTATTGTCTTTTCTTTTCTTGTGGCTGGTGAGGCAGCCTTCTGCTCTTCTTCTCTGTTCTTATTGAGCAGCTCATAAGATTTGAGCTTGCCCAAAAGAGCTTCTATGGTGATCTCATTCAGACTTCTGGCATCCTTGATTGGCCAGATCCTTGAATCCCAAGTGCTTGGGAAGCACATTAGGATTTTGTCATTTAGCTCAGTCAATGATATCTCCTTATCCAAGGTCTTGAGTTCATTGACTATCAGACTGAGCCTATTATACATTTCAGCTACTGGCTCAGTTTCTCCTTTCTTGAAATTCTCATATTGGGATATGAGGTAGGATCTCCTGTCCTTTCTTTCATCAGCTGATCCTGAGACTATTTCAGACAGCTTATCCCAGATTTATTTTGCTGAATTACATTCAGCCACATTTTGGAAAATGTCATCAGACATAGTCTGGGCTAAGATGTTCATAGCCTTTGCATCTGCAACCTTCCACTTCTTGATATCAGCCTCTGTTCCTGATGGAGGTGGAACAACATTTGTGCTTGTGTTCTCTGGAGGTCTTGGACAAACTGTCAAAACAGAATTGAAAATGTCCTCGTCAATAGAATTCATGTATAGTCTAATCCTTGCTTTCCAAAGTGCAAACTTAGACAGATTGCACACTAGAGGTCTGGTGCTAGCATAATATTTGTTTTGGGCCATGATTTGTGAAGAAATAATCTAATAACAAAATCTACAACAATCAGATCTAACTAGGAATCTTTGGGTTCAGGTGTTAGCCTGTGCAACCACCAAGGTGTGGTATGTTTAACCAACCTAGCTCTGATACCAATTGAAAGTGCGAGTTAGATCTGATATACTCTAGAGGGGGGTGAATAGAGTATGGTGCTTAAAAACTTTTTACAACAGTCATTGTAATATGAGTGAACAGGGAAGCAAATAATAAATCTAATTACAGAAACTATCTAATTACAATCTACAAAAGAAACTAATCACAGATCACAGCCAGAAACAGAAATAAAGAAAAGCAACCAGAAGACACAAGGAGCTATAGTGGTTCCCCTAAACTTGGGTACATCCACTCTTCTACCACCCTAGGTAGGAATCCACTGCAGGATGAGTTGATCAGGTGTCCTGGGCACCAATGAGATTTTGATAAGGTGCTCAAAAACCAAATCAGATTTTTTGATCAGGTGTCTTGCCACCAATAAGCTTTTGATAAGGTGCTCAAGAACCAAACACAAACTTTTGAAGGGAGTTTGAAAAACCCTTTACAGAGGTGGGGATGAGAGAGTGATGGAAGTCTTCTCTTTCTCAAAGCAGCTGAGAAGACTATGTGAATTTGATGTTGTCAAAGCTCCCCCTGAGTTCTTGAGATGTTTAGGAAATGAAGCTTTGTTGTAGGGTGATAGGCCTTCAGAAAACTGATCTCCAGCAATTGATGATTTCAGCAACAGCTGAAATGTTAGGTGTCTGGAGTCTTGAATGATGATGATGGCCTTGAACACTTGACTCAAAAGAGATCTGAAGATTTTAGATTTGTTGATCTCCTTTTGGTGATGGTGTTCTTGTGAACTCTTTTAGACAGAGAGATTGTTGTTGAAAGAGATGTAGTTCCAGAGAATATTTTGTTCTTGTTCTTCTTGTTATGCTTATCTGTGTTGTAGAGAGAGATTCATCAATATTGTGTTTTATTCCTTTTGTTCTGAATAGAAAATGATCCTCTGTTAGGAATAGCCATTGGCCTGTCATTAATTACATCCTTAATTGCCTTTGTCTTCTGGGGGAAAGTCGAAAGAAACATTCCTTGATAATTCCTTGAAACTTGCTCCAGAATAAATGAAAACGGCTACAAGATCTTCTGAATTAATTGCTGAGAATAACTCCTTAACTGTTCTGAATTTGAATCTTGAAAAACATTTAACTCTTCAGAAAAACGTCGAACTGAGCTCTATTATCGTCGAACTGAGCTCAGCGATTTGGACTTAGACAGCAACATAGATCGTCGATCAGAGCTCAACTATCGTCGAACTGAGCTCAGAGATAGAGAATCAATACTGGAGTCAAGATCGTCGAACTGAGCTCGAAGATCGTCAAATGGAGTTCGACGATTTGTTGAAATTGAGCTCAGCGATCGTCGACTGGCGTTCGACGATCCGTCGAAGTTGAGCTAAGCGATCGTCGATTGGAGTTCGATAATTCGTCGTACTGAGCTCGACGAAATGACTTAGTCTCCAAACAGAAAAACCTTGGTCTTGAGGGCAGCTTCCAAACCTAACTACTAACCCTTAGACTCAATCCTAATTGACCTTTAGATCTATACAATGAGGTCAAAAACAGGTTTCCTAGAGACATAGTGATCCTGGCCCAAATTAGTAATAGAGTGTTCCAACATTTACTGCTAGGTCATCAAGTTGTGTCTTTATCTTCTCTTGATGTGTAGCCAGATAGACCACTACATTGCCTCCTTTATGGAAACAATCAGTCATTTCTTTCTTGTTGAGATTTACTTCAAATCTGATTGATTTGATGTCTTGTGCCAGATCAAATTGCAGGGATTTATGCCCTTCATCCATATATTTTTTTAGAGCTTGCCTTTGCTCATCCAGCTTAATCTGCAAAGCCACCATCAGTGAACTATAATCAGTAGATGGGGCAGGCTGTGGAGCAATGGTCTGTAGTGCTTTCTTGTAGTTCTGGCTCCTACTTTTGAAGACCTGAAACTTCCTCTTCTTGGCTCTAGTAGCCTCTTCATCTTCTGAAGCAGAAGTGCTGACTATGTCCACTTTATCCTTAGGACTAGGAGGTAACTCCTTCTCAGTCCTTTGTGGTTCCTCAGCATCCTTTGGCTCCACAGTCTCCTTGCTTGCAGTTTCTACATTCTCCACATGCTCCCCCTCAATATTGACCTTCTCCCCCTCAACAGCAGCTATTTCTCTCTCAAGGTCTGTCTGTACAAGATCAGGGAATAGCTCTTCTAGTGTAAACTCCTGTTGAGGATGGACTGGTGAATCTCTGATCTCAGGAGCAATTGATTCCCCTTTATCAGTAATTGATGTGTCCTCCATGACCACATCCTGGGGTTGTCTATGTATCTGGGTTTGCTGATTAACATCAGGTAATGAATCAGTCAAAACTTCATCCTCAATATGGAAATTTAATTGATTTACTTCAGTAATTATCTCAAGAATGATTTGGGTAGCCCTTTAACTCTCTAATGGAGTTGGCTCATCCATATGTAGAGGCTCCCCCTGGAGTGGATCCAGGAGAATTGGGCTAGCTGATGGTAGCTCCCCCTGCCTTTGTGCATCTTCTTGTCTTGCTGGTGTCTGTCCAGCATTTCCAGTTTCTTCATCATCAGGACTAAAGACCACTTGCTCTTCAGAGCTGCTGGAGGATTCTTGAGCCACAATGGCTGTCTTCTTCTTCTTCTTCTTCTTCTTCTGAGGTGTTTTCTTTTCTGGAGATGGCAGTTCCTTTGTCAGCACCCTATCCCACCTTGAGAAAATTCTCAAATCCATTCTCCTTATGTGGTTTATCTTTGAACCTGCAGCTTGGTTCATCACTTCAGGTATACTGCCAGCTAGGTATAGACTCAGAATTCTTCCCAGATTGGGTTTCTTCAAGCTCTCTTTTATCTTATCAAACATGACTGCAGACCAATCAGTATTAAGTTTGAAGATTATCCTTGTCATCAAACTGAACATATAAGCTGAAATTCTGTCATGTCCTCCAGGCTTACTCAGAATTACCTTGCCAACTATTTCAGATAGAAACTTTCCTTGTATGTTCATTCCTTTTCTGTTGAAAACTGATCCAATTTTCAGATTTGAGTCTAATCCACACCATTTCAATGTCTCTCTGGTCTTAGAAGCAGATACATCTTCTTCCTCTTTTGTTCTTGGTAGTTGAAGTACCTTTCTTAGATTTTTCTGTGTGACCTTGACTTTTGTCCCATGGACTCTGGACTTAATCTTGAGTCCAGATTCATCAAGAGTAGCTGCACTCAAGAATTCAAGGACTTTCTTCTTCCAGATCTTGATTGGTTCTGATACAAGGTATTCTAGTCCAGTCTCGGCAATTATTGTTACCACACCTTTGATTTCGGGTTCCGCATCATCAAAGGCGTGTCGCACGAGCTCATATCCTTCATTAATGTTCTCTTCTAGCTTGGGCGCCATTAGGGTTTGAAGAAATTTTGAATTTAGAGAAGAGAGATGTCGACACACAAGTTTGGTCTCGAAACTAAGGTGAGCGTGTCAACAAATAATGGGGAAAATCTATTTATACCTTTCTAAAATTGAAGGTGAAAAGGCGCGTTAACATACTTGAATTGTGTCGACACTGTTGAAAATTGTTGACACTTACTTATAATGTCTCGACAAATATGTGTCGACACAAATATAGTCGATAGAATATATGTGTCGACACTTATATATCTCAGCTCGACACTTAGTCGAGACACTACTAGACTAATTCTGTGTAAATCCTAAGTGTCGACACCACCTTGGATGTGTCGACACCTACACTGCATGTGTCGACAAAAATTCTCTGAAGTGTCGACACAGACTTCCTAGATGTGTCGACACCATTTCTCTGAAATGTCGACACCACTTCTATGTGTCGACACAGACAACTCTATGTGTCGACACCATTTTACTTAGCTAATTTTTTTTGTAAACTATTCTAAGTTTATCATCCCTAATTCAATTTTAAATTTATTGAATTTGGTTTCATCTAATAGCTTAGTATACATATCAGCTAACTGATTATCTGTATTTATATACTCTAAGGAAATGTCTCCTTTTTCTACATGTTCTCTTAGAAAATGTTATTTTAATTCTATGTGCTTAGTCCTACTATGGGAGACAAGATTATTTGCAATAGAAATAAAACTAGTAGAATCACAAAATAAAGGTATTCTACTTACTTGAATACCATAATCTTCTAGCTGATGTTGAATCCATAGAAGTTGAGCACAGCAACTTCCTGCAGCCAAATACTCTGATTCTGCTATGGAGATAGCCACACTTATTTGTTTCTTGCTACTCCATGACACCAGCCTTCCACCTAGGAATTGACAAGTTCCTGTAGTACTCTTTCTATCTTCCTTGCAGCCTGAAAAATCTGCATCTGAATAACCTGTCAGTTCAAAATCTCCATTCCTGGGGTACCAAAGGCCTAGATAAGGAGTGCCCTTAAGATATCTCAAAATTTTTTTAACTGCTGTCAAATGAGATTCTTTAGGGCAAGCTTGGTACCTAGCACAGACACATGTAGCATACATGATATCTGGTCTACTAGCAGTCAAATAAAGTAAGGAGCCAACTATACCTCTATACAAAGTTTCATCTACAGGTTTTCCTGCATCATCTTTACTTAGAGACATGCTTGACCCCATAGGAGTTTTCATGGTAGTGGATGATTCCATACCATACTTCCTTATCAATTCTAGGGTGAACTTAGACTGACATATGGATAATCCATCTTCAATTTGTCTAACTTGGAGACCCAAGAAGAACGTAAGTTCCCCCATACTGCTCATTTCAAATTGTCCTTGCATAAGTTTTGCAAACTTTCTGCAAAAACTATTTTCTGTAGACCCAAATATTATGTCATCTACATATATTTGGACTAAGATAATCTTGCCTCTGGATTCCCTAAGGAATAGAGTCTTGTCTATTTTCCCCCTTGAGAATTTGTCTCAATGAGGAAACTAGACAGAGTTTCATACCAAGCCCTAGGGGCTTGTTTTTACCCATACAAAGCCTTCCTAAGTCTATATACATAATTAGGTTTAAGAGAATCTACAAAACCTGATGGCTGCTCTACATAGACTTCTTCCTTCAGGTTTCCATTCAAAAAAGCTGACTTAACATCCATTTGATATACCTTAAATCCTTGATAAGTTGCATAGGCAAGGAACATCCTTATTGCTTCCAGTCTTGCTACTGGAGCAAAGGTTTGATCAAAATCAATACCTTCTTCATGCCTATATCCTTTAGCAACTAGTCTAGCTTTATTCTTTATAATAATTCCATTCTCATCCAACTTGTTCCTAAAGATCCACTTAGTTCCAATAATGTTGTGGTCTTTTGGTTTAGGAACTAGCTCCCAGACCTTGCATCTTTTGAACTGGTTCAACTCCTCTTGCATGGCCTCAATCCAATGAGGCTCTAGGATTGCTTCTTCAAATTTCTTTGGCACTACTTGGGATAGAAAGCTGGAGTTGAGAACTGAACTTAGATTCCTGCTCCTTGTTTGTATCCCTTGACTGAGATCTCCAATAATTTGATTGGATGGATGATCTTTTAAATGCCTATTTGCTGGAGGCAGCCTGTCTTCAGGTTGTACACCTTCATTCTCTTCATTTAGCTGCACTTCTTGATCCCCTTCAGCTTCAGGAGTATCTTGTACTCCCCCTGGACAGCTGCCACCTTCTTCTACTTGCTGACTTGCAGTAGGACCTTCTGTAATAGTAAGCTTGTCCATCTTCTCAGTTACACCTGTGGTGCTGCAAACACTTCTAGGCAATTCATTGTTAATGAGTCTAGCTTCATCAAAAACTACATGAACAGACTCTTCTACAACTTGAGTAATCAAGTTGTAGACCCTATAAGCCTTACTATTGTTGATGTACCCAACAAAGATCCCCTCTTGGGATTTGGCAGCAAACTTGGTTAGATAAGACTTATCATTGTTAAGGATATAACACTTGCAACCAAAGATCCTGAAATAGGATAAATTTGGTTTTCTGCCCTTCACAATCTCATAGGGGGTCTTCTTGTGGCTCTTGGTGATAGTAGCCCTATTGATTACATGACATGCAGTATAGACTGCCTCAGCCCAGAAATATTCTGGGAGAGAAGTGTCACTCAATAGGGTTCTACCAGCCTCTATCAAGGTTCTATTTTTCCTTTCAGCAATGTCATTTTGCTGAGGTGTTCTTGGTGAGGAAAATTCTTGAAAAATTCCAAACTCTTCACACAGTTTTGTCATACTTTCAGACTGAAATTCAGTACCATGGTCACTTCTGATTTTGACCACTGTACTGTTCAATTCATTCTGAATTTGTTTAACAAAACTATACAAGATGCTTGGTGTTTCAGATTTTTGCCTTAGGAAGAACACCCAGGAATACCTTGAGTAGTCATCAACTACTACAAATGTGTAGACCTTCCTACCTAGGCTGTGAACTGGCATAGGACCAAAAAGATCCATATGCAAGAGGTATAGACACCTCACAGCATCTTTGTTCTCAAGGCTATGAAAGGTGGATTTGGTCTGCTTGCCCTTTTGACAAGCTGAGCATATCCCAACCTTTATACACTTAACCTGAGGACCATTACTCACTAACTCTTTGCTAAAGAGTTGGCCAGTTGTCTTATAGTTAAGATGAGTCAGCCTCTTGTGCCATTTAACACAATGTGAGACTTTCTCATCAGCTACAAGACAAATAGGAGAAATAATGTTCTCACACATAATTTCTAGACAATAGACATTTCTCTTCCTATATCCTGTCAGAATGATCTTTTGATCACTTGACCTACTGATATGACAACCATCCTTGACAAATGAGATGTCATATCCTATATCACTCAGCTGACTTATGCTAATGAGGTTATGTTTCAAACCCTTTACATAAGCCACTTGAGTAATTGTAATTAGGTTGCTAGAAATGTTACTAAAGCCTTTGATGATTCCTTTTTCTGAACCACTAAAGGTAACTTTAGGACCATCCTTGATTGGTGTATAGTCCTTCAGCAATCCCCTAGTTCCAGTCATGTGCCTGGAACATCCACTGTCCAAGTACCATATAGGGGCATGGCCACTTGGACTCACCTGCAAAATAGATTACTTAACCTTAGAACCCAAATAATTCTTGGGTCCTTGGTGCAGGTTAGTTTGACTTTTAACAAGACTACCTGTAGCTCTTCTAGCAGGTAGTTTGCTAATCTCCTTGACACTAGAATTGTGCCAGCAATCTATGGCAAAGTGGCCTACCTTGCCACAACATCAGCACTCAAATCTGTTGTACCTTTGTTTAGGTGCAACCCTGGCTGGTTTATCTACAGCAGGCTTCTTGTTGAGTACTGTGGCTTTGCCCTTAGACTTGGACCTAACTGTCCTAGTAGGTTTTGTAAACCCCAATCCAGTCTTACCCTTTTGAGGGATAAACTCATATATCAAAGGTAAAACTGATTTTGGTTTAGAAAAACTTGCAACAATCTCTCTCTCCTTCTGAAGTCTAACCTGCAGATTCCTAATTTGATCATTCTTAAATGTAATAGTTCCCATCTGAATAACTGTAATATTCTTCAGCCTAGCTATTTCATTTAGTTTTTGATCTAACACTTTATCTGAATCAGCAGCTGCCAACTTAAGATTAGCAATTTACTTAGTCAGTGTTTTGACCAGATTTTTGCTCTTCTTAAGTGCCTGCAATACATCTCTATATTCATCCATTAACTGATGAATATCTCCCTCAGATTCAGACCCACCCACATCACTTGATGCAGATGTATCTTATTCTGAATCAGTACTATAATCTGAAAAACATTGTACCTTACTTGGTCCAGGCTGATCCTGGATCTTGTCTCCTTCTGTTAAGGCCATCAGTCCATTGCACTGATTTTCCTCATGCTCATAAATTGAGTTCATTAGCTGCAAGAACTCATCTTCTTCCTCTTCAACAAACAAGCCTATATAGGCTTCAGCTTCTGAATCTATTTCTGATGATGATTGATCAGTCAGACTTTTGTCCTTTTTGGTAATAAAGGACCTTTCCTTTTTTCCACTGAATTGAGTCTTCTTCTTGTCAGTTGACTCTTTCCTCTTTTCTAGACAGTCAGCTACTATATGTCCTTGTCTATTGCAACAATAGCAAACTATCTTTGAGGATGTATTTTTACTTGGCTTGGACTTTCTTTTGTCATTCCTTGATGACTTCCTGTTCTGATAATAGTCATCTTTAGGCTGTGAAGTGGATGGCTTGGACCTCCACTGCTTCTTTTTTAGAAGCTTTTGAAATTGTCTTGTAAAGGAAGCAAAATCCTCATCAATTTCACTGCTGTCTGAGTTCTGGTTTTCTGAATTTTCTGAAGCAGTCTCAGGAACTATTTGTGGTGGAGATGGAGACTTGCTTCTATACTTCCTAGTGGCTTCAGTCTTGAAGGCCACAGACCTTTCCTTGTGCTCCACTCTAGTAGTCTTCTCTTCCTCCTTTCTAACTATTAACTGCATTTCATAAGATAACAGTTTTCCAAACAAGGTTGGAGGAGGTATATCAGCTAATTTGTCCATTTCCCTAATGGCACAAATCTTGGTATCCCAGTCCCTAGTCAGGGATCTTAAAAACTTGTCATTTAGCTCATAGTTGCTGAATTCTCTTCCATAGGACATCAACTCATTAACAATCCTATAGAATTTCTTGTAGCATTCAGTAATGCTATCAGACTTGCCTTGTCTGAAGCTTTCATACTCCTGATTTAACAAAGACTTCCTGTCTTGTCTTACCTCTTCAGATCCCTCCATGTAAACTATTAGAGTGCCCCACATTTCTTTTGAGGTTTTACAATGTATTAGGTTCTGAAATGTGGCATCATCAATTGCACTTACAATAATATTCTGGGCCCTCTTGTCTATAGTGGCCAGAATTATTTCATCTTTAGTCATTTCTGAATAGTCTTTTGGAGTTCTCTGATTTGCATCCAGAACAGATACTTTCATTGGCACATATGACCCTTCTTTGACTGTGATGTATATTCGTGGGTCAGATGCTTCCATAAAGAGTCTAACCCTCTCTTTCCATATGCCAAATATCTCTTTTCTGCAGATTGGCAATTTCATGGATCCTACCTCTTTGTGATTCTCAGTTGAACCCATTTTCTTGATTCTTGATTCTGCCTACAGGATCTTTACTCAGACTGTTATGTCCTTTGTGAGTAACCTCGCTTTGATACCACTTGAAAGAAACAGTGTCTAATCACCTAGAGGGGGGGGGGGTGAATAGGTGACCTATCTCTTTTTTAAACTTTAAAGGTAGAAATATAATACAGTAATTGCAATTCTACAAGTATCACAGCACATCAACCATACAAGCATACATTCACAGAGTGCACACAGGATTTATAGTGGTTCCCCAAGGTCTGGGTACATCCACTTTCCCCCTTCTCCTATCTAGTAGTGTACCAGATTCGGCCTAACTTCTCCACTTCTCCTCAGATCCTCAGATCTTACAACTCAGAACCCCAAACAGGTTCCTACAACTCAGAGTGATCCCACTCCTACAACTCAGGCACCAAACCCTACCACTCAGTCTTCAACAAGACCTACACTCAGGCACAACAGCCCTATCTCAGCCTTCAACAAGGCCTACACTCAGAGAAATGATTCTCCTACACTCAGGCTCACAAGCCCTACCTCAGCCTTTATAGATTTAGGCTTACAACTCAGATCTATACAAGATCCTACAGAAATTAGAAAATACAAAGTATATAACCACAACTCTGATAGAGAGAGATGAGTTGACTGGTTTCTTGATGAGTTCTTGAAAGAACTTGGCTGAGATCAACCTCCATTGGCTTTCTTCAAAGCTTCTTGAATTAGAACACAGTAGGGTTGTATCTCTACGCAGATGATCTTCAATCAACTGCTGACTTGAGATTCTGATTTCAATCTGAATCTTCCTTATCAGCCTGGTTCAACAGCTGGTCTTCTTAGTAGGATCTCTCTCTCTCCAACTTCTTAGATCTTCTCTTAAAGGTCTACTTCTTGTTGTGTTATTTTTCACTTCATTGATCGATCCTTCCTTCTGTTGAAGGAATAAGCCTTTATATAAGCTTTCTTCACAGTGACCGGCTGATCCGGTTTCTAACAACCTTCTAACTGCTCTGACAATAGCAGTTGACCGGTTGAAATGGCAGCTGTCAAGTCATCCAGTCACTTCTTGAAATCTCTGTCACTGTCTGAAAGTGTCGAGACAGATAATCTTTATGTGTCGACACAAATTGACTAAGTGTCGACACAAGTAGACTAAGTGTCGACACTAGCCTTTATGGTGTTGACACAACTCCTTGTGTTGTTGTAATAGCTTCTCTACACTGCTTCTTCAGAATGTGTCGACACTGATCATGTGTGTCGACACAAGTCCTTCTTCAATACTTAGTTGATTTCTGCTAAGTGTCGACACAACTCCTTTGTGTCGACACATCTTCTTGTGTTGAAACTTGCTAAGTGTCGACACATCTTCTTTGTGTTAACACATGCCTTCTGTGTTGAAACTTTTGCTGAGTGTCGACACATATCCTTTGTGTCGACTCATTCTTCATGTGTTGAGACTTTACTGAGTGTCGACACATCTCCTTTGTGCCGACACTTGTACTTAAACTTTGTTGAAGTTTACTGAGTGTCGACACAGCCTCCTAGTGTCGACACGTTTGCTGTCGACAAAGTTTCTCTGGGTGTCGACACTGATTATGTAGACAATTCTTCATTGTGTGTCGACACTACATGTATGTGTCGACACTTTTCTTCTGGTGTCGACTCTGCCTTCCTGGTGTCGACACAATTACTCCAAGTGTCAACACAGCTTCTCTAGGTGTCGACACAAGCCTCCTTAAGTGTCGACACTTTTATTCTGGGTGTCGACACATGGACTTAGAAACTTTTTTGCTTTCCTTGCAATTACTTAACCTGCACAAATAAACTCAAAGCACATCAAATACATCTTGATGTATATCATTGAGTAGGGTGAGGCTTCTTCAAATCAGGTACATATATTCCAATGTACCCAACAGTTGTTCTTCTAGTTCAATTTTTAGTACTGAGTCAGAATTAGATACATCTGCATCAAGTGATGTGGGTGAGTCTGAATTTGAAGGAGATATTCATCAGTTAATTGATGAATATAGTGACTTGTTGCAGGCCTTGAAGAAAAGCAAAACCTTAGCCAAAACTCAGGCAAAGAAGATTGCTAGTCTTAAATTGGTTGCTGCTGATTCAGACAAGTTATTAGATTAGAAACTGAATGAAATAGCCAGGCTAAAGAACATTACTGTTATTCAGATGGGTACTATTACATTTAAGAATGATCAAATTAGAAATCTGGAGGCTAGACTTCAGAAGGAGAGAGAGATTGTAGCAAGTTTTTCTAAACCTAAATCTGTTTTACCTTTGATAGATGAGTTTGTACCTCAAAAGGGTAAGACTGGATTGGGGTTTACAAAACCTGCCTGGACAGCTAGGTCCAAATCTAAGCGCAAAGCCCCAGCACTAAACAAGAAGCCTGCAGTAGATAATCCAGCAAGGGTTGTACCTAAACAAAGGTACAACAGATTTGAGTGCTGGTGTTGTGGCAAGATAGGCCACTTTGCCATAGATTGTTGGCACAATTCAAGTGTCAAGGAGAGTAGCAAACTGCCTACTAGAAGAGCTACATGCAGTTTTGTTAAAGTTCAGACTAACCTGCACCAAGGACCCAAGAGTTATTTGGGTTCTAAGGTTAAGTAATCTGTTTTGCAGGTGAGTCCATGTGGTCATGCCCCTATATGGTACTTGGAATATGGATGTTCCAGGCAAATGACTGGAACTAGGGGGTTGCTGAAGGACTATACACCTATCAAGGATGACCCTAAAGTTATCTTTGGTGGTTCAGAAAAAGGAATCATCAAAGGCTTTGGTAACATTTCTAGTAACCTGATTACAATTACTCAAGTGGCTTATGTAAAGGGTTTGAAACATAACCTCATTAGCATAAGTCAGCTGAGTGATTTAGGATATGCCATCTCATTTGTCAAGAATGGTTGTCATATCAAAAGGTCAAGTGATCAAAAGATCATTTTGACAGGATATAGGAAGAGAAATGTCTATTGTCTTGACTTTGTATGTGAGAAGAATGTTTCTCCTATTTGTCTTGTAGCTGATGAGAAAGTCTCACATTGTGTTAAATGTCACAAGAGGCTGGCTCATCTTAACTATAAGATAATTGGTCAAATCTTTATCAAAGAGTTAGTGAGGAATGGTCCTCAAGTTAAGTGTATAAAGGATGGGATATGCTCAGCTTGTCAAAAAGGCAAGCAGACCAAATCCACCTTTCATAGCCTTGAGAGCAAGGATTCTGTGAGGTGTCTATATCTCTTGCATATGGATCTTTTTGGTCCTATGCCAGTTCACAGTCTAGGTAGGAAGGTTTACACATTTGTGGTTGTAGATGACTATTCAAGGTATTCCTGGGTGTTCTTCCTAAGACAAAAATCTGAAACCCCAAGTATTTTATATAGTTTTGTTAAACAAATTCAGAATGAATTGGACAGGACAGTGGTCAAAATCAGAAGTGACCATGGTACTGAATTTCAATCTGAAAGTATGACAAAACTGTGTGAAGAGTTTGGGATTTTTCAGGAATTTTCCTCACCAAGAACACCTCAGCAAAATGGTATTACTGAAAGGAAGAATAGAACATTGATAGAGGCTGGTAGAACCCTATTGAGTGACACTTCTCTCCCAGAATATTTCTGGGCTGAGGCAGTAAATACTGCTTGTCATGTGATCAATAGTGCTACTATCACCAAGAGCCACAAGAAGACCCCCTATGAGATTGTGAAGGGCAGAAAACCAAATTTATCCTATTTCAGGATCTTTGGTTGCAAGTGCTATATACTTAATATTGGAAAATCTTATCTAACCAAGTTTGCTGTCAAATCCCAAGAGGGGATCTTTGTTGGGTACATCAATAATAGTAAGGCTTATAGGGTCTACAACTTGATTACTCAAGTTGTAGAAGAGTCTGTTCATGTAGTTTTTGATGAAGCAAGACTCATTAACTGTGAATTGCCGAGAAGTGTTTGCAGCTCCACAGGTGTAACTGAGAGAATGGACAAGCTTACCTTAACAGAAGGTTCTTCTGCAAGTCGGCAAGTGGAAGATGGTGGCTGCTATCCACGGGGAGTACAAGATACTCCTGATGCTGAAGAAGACCAAGAGGTGCAGCTAAATGAAGAGACTGAAGGTGTACAACCTGAAGACAGGTTGCCTCCAGTAAATAGACACTTAAAGGATCACCCACACAATCAAATAATTGGAGATCCCAAAAAGGAGTGCAAACAAGGAGCAGGAATCTAAGTACAGTTCTTTAATCCAGCTTCATATCCCAAGTGGAACCAAAGAAGTTTGAAGAAGCAATCCTAGACCCTCATTGGATTGAGGCCATGCAAGAGGAGCTGAGTCGATTCAAAAGATGCAAGGTCTGGGAGCTAGTTCCTAAACCCAAGGACCACAACATTATTGGAACTAAGTGGATCTTTAGGAATAAGTTGGATGAGAATGGAATCATCATAAAGAATAAAGCTAGACTTGTTACAAAGGGGTATAGGCAGGAAGAAGGTATTGATTTTGATCAAACCTTTGCTCCAGTAGCAAGACTGGAAGCAATAAGGATGTTCCTTGGCTATGCAACATATCAAGGATTTAAGGTATATCAAATGGATGTAAAGTCAGCTTTTCTGAATGGAAATATGAAGGAAGAAGTATATGTAGAGCAGCCATCAGGTTTTGTTGATTCTCTTAAACTTGATTATGTATATAGACTTAGAAAGGCTTTGTATGGGTTAAAACAAGCCCCAAGGGCTTGGTATGAAACCTCGTCTAGTTTCCTCATTGAGAACAAATTCTCAAGGGGGAAAATAGACAAGACTCTATTCCTTAGGGAATCTAAAGGCAAGATTATCTTAGTCCAAATATATGTAGATGACATAATATTTGGGTCTACAGAAAGTAGTCTTTGCAGAAAGTTTGCAAAACTTATGCAAGGATAATTTGAAATGAGCAGTATGGGGGAACTTAAGTTCTTCTTGGGTCTCCAAGTTAGACAGACTGAAGATGGCTTGTCCATATGCCAGTCTAAGTTCACCCTAGAATTAATAAAGAAGTATGGTATGGAATCATCCACTACCATGAAAACTCATATGGGGTCAAGCATGTCTCTAAGCAAGATGATGCAGGGAAACTTGTAGATGAAACTTTGTATAGAGGGATAGTTGACTCCCTACTGTATTTGACTGCTAGTAGACCAGATATCATGTATGCTACATGTGTCTGTGCTAGGTACCAAGCATGCCCTAAAGAATCTCATCTGACTGCAGTCAAAAGGATTTTGAGATATCTTAAGGGCACACCTTATCTAGGCCTTTGGTACCCTAGGAATGGAGATTTTGTACTGACAGGTTATTCAGATGCAGATTTTGCAGGCTGCAAGGAAGATAGGAAGAGTACTATAGGAACCTGTCAATTTCTAGGTGGTAGGATGGTGTCATGGAGCAGTAAGAAGCAGACCAGTGTGGCTATCTTCACAGCTGAGTCAGAATATGTGGCAGCAGGAACTTGTTGTGCACAACTTTTGTGGATTCAACACCAGCTAGAAGACTATGGTATTCAAGTAAGTAGAACACCTTTATTTTGTGATTCTACAAGTGCCATTTCTATTACAAATAATCTTGTCTCCCATAGTAGGACTAAGCACATAGAAATTAAATACCATTTTCTTAGAGAACATGCAGAAAAAGGAGACATTTCACTAAAATATGTTAAGACAGATAGTCAGATAGCTGATATGTTTACTAAGCCCCTAGATGAAACCAAATTCAATAATTTTAAAATTGAATTAGGAATGTTAAACTTAGAATAGTTTAAAAAAATTGGCTAAGTAAAATAGTGTCGACACACAGAGTTGTTTGTGTCGACACATAGAAGTGGTGTCGACATTTCAGAGAAATGGTGTCGACACATCTAGACAGTCTATGTCGACACTTCAGAGAATTAGTGTCGACACATGCAGAGTAGGTGTCGACACATCCAGGGTGTTGTCGACACTTAGGATTTACACAGAATTCGTCGAGTAGAGTTTCGACTAATCGTCAAGCTGAGATGTATAAGTGTCGACACATATATTCTGCCGACTATATTTTTGTCGGCACATAATTGTCGAGACATTAGAAGTAAGTGTCGACACTTTTCAACAGTGTCGACACATTTCAAGTATTTTGACGCGCCTTTTCACCTTCGATTTTAGAAAGGTATAAATAGGTCTTCACCATTGTTTATCGACACACTCACCATAGTTTCGAGACCAAACTTGTGTGTCGACATCTCTCTTCTCTAAATTCAAAATTTCTCCAAACCCTAATGGCGCCCAAGCTAAAAGAGAACATCAATGAAGGTTATGAGCTCGTGCGACACGCCTTTGATGACGCGGAATCAGAAATCGAAGGTGTGGTAACCCTAGTTGTAGAGACTGGGTTAGAGTATCTTGTTTCAGAACCTATCAAGACTTGGAAGAAGGAGGTCCTTGAATTCTTTAATGCAGCTACTCTTGATGAAACTGGACTCAAGATTAAGTCCAAAGTCCATGGGGCAAAAGTCAAGATCACCCAGAAAAGTCTAAGAAAAGTTCTACATCTCCCTAGAACTAAAGAAGAGGAAGATGTACCTGCATCAAAGACAAGGGAGGCACTGCACTGGTGTGGTTTAGATTCAAGCATGAAAATTGGATCAGTTTTTAACAGGAAAGGGATGAACATACAAGGAAAGTTTTTATCTGAAATAGTTGGGAAGGTGATACTGAGCAAGCCTGGTGGGCATGATAGAATATCAGCTCACATGTTCAGTTTAATGACAAGGATAATTTTCAAACTTAAAACTGATTGGTCAGCAGTAATGTTTGATAAGATAAAGGAAAGTCTGAAGAAGCCAAATCTGGGTAGGATTATGAGTTTATACTTAGCTGGAAGTATCCCTGAAGTCATGAACCAAGCTGCAGGTTTTAAGATAAACCATATGAGGAGAATGAATGTTAGAATTATCTCAAGATGGGATAAAGTGTTGACAAAGGAAATGCCTACTCCTGAAAAGGAAGTTTCTCATCAGAAGAAGAAGAAGAAAGCCATTGTGGCTCCTGAATCCTCCAGTAGCTCAGAAGAGCAGGTAGTGTTTAGTTCTGATGATGGAGAGGGTGGAAATGTTGGTCAGTCACTAGTAAGACCTGAAGATGCACAGAGGCAGGGGGAGCTACCATCTGCTAGCCCCATTCACCTGGATCCACTCCAGGGGGAGCCTCAACCTGTAGATGAGCCAACTCACTTAGATAGTGAAAGGGCAACCCAAACAATTCTTGAGGTAATAAATGATGTTAATCAATCTATTTTAAATATTGAGGATGAAGTATTGGCTGAATCATTACTTGATGTTGATCAACCAACTCAGATACATAGTCAACCACAAGATGTTGTCATGGAAGACACATCAGTTACTGACAATGCTCCTGAGATAAGAGACTCTCCAGACCATACTCAACAGGAGTTTACACTAGAAGAGCTATTCCATGATTTACTACAGACTAATTTTGAGGGAGAGAAAGCAGCTGTTGAGGGGGAGCATGTAGAGCTTCAGGAAGAGACTGCTAGCAAAGAAACTGAGGAGCAAAGGAATGCTGAGGAGCTACCAAGAGTAGGGAAGGAATTGCCCCCTAATCCACAGGATAGAGTAGACATTGCTAGTACTTCTGACTCTGAAGATGAAGAGGCTGTTAGAGCCAAGAAAAGAAAGTTACATGTTTTCAAAAGGAGAAGCCAGACGTACAAGAAAACACTGCAAATCATTGTTCCACAACCAGCCCCAACTGTTGATTATAGTTCTTTGTTGGTGGCTTTGCAAATCAAGATGGATGAGCAAAGAAAAGCTCTAGAAAAGTATATGGATGAAGGCCATAAATCACTTCAATTTGATCTGGCTCAAGACATAAAATCTATAAGATTTGAAGTGAATCAAAACAAGAAGGAAATGACTGATTGTTTCCTAAAGGAGGCAATGCAGTGGTATATCTGTTGGAGTTACCATGGTGATCTGGAAGTGGTCAAGCATGTAATCTCACTGCCAACGCGAGATGTGGAGAAGTTGGATGATTGACTGTGTTGGTAAAGGTTACCAATCACCGACCTGAATGGGGTTGTGGGCAAAGTGTTGCCTTAAAGGAGAGTCAGGTTGGGCAAAGTGTTACCTTGGTGGATTGGTGCTCGGATTCTCGCCGATCGACGAGAATCGTCGA
The DNA here is from genome assembly GCA_039583875.1 of Platanthera guangdongensis. NCBI lineage: Eukaryota > Viridiplantae > Streptophyta > Magnoliopsida > Asparagales > Orchidaceae > Platanthera > Platanthera guangdongensis. Next base: position 127,849,797 of record CM077165.1, on the reverse strand, counting down.
GTAGTGTACTCTGATTCTCACCGATCGACGAGAATCGTCGACCCTGTTCGACGTGTATCGTCGGTGATTCTCGACGATCGACGAGAATCGTCAACCTACGATTCGACGTGAATCATCGAGCATTCTCGCCGATTGATTCTCGCCGAATCTGCTGGTGATTCTCGCCGACCGATTCTCGCTGACTTGTTCTCGCCGATCCTAGCTGATACTCGCCGATCCTTAGTGATTCTCGACGATCGATTCTCACCGATCGGCTGGTGATTCTCGCCGATTCTGGAACCCTTATTCTTGGGTGGTCTGCGGATAGCGACACTCCTAAGTCTATTTTATACTTTAGGTATAAATAGAATACTTAGGGTTTTTCGGGATAGATCTCTCCTTGGCTGATCGAATCGAAATCAACGGAAGCGTTCCGCCATTCCGCTCATTCCGCCGATCCCGAATCCCGCCGCCGACGGAAGTGTTCCGCCGCCGCCGTATTCGCTCCGTCGACCTCCTTCTCTCCGGCGATCATCGCTGGCGTTGCAATCCCTGGCGCGGACCTAACAGTCCGTGGGAAAGCAAGGTGCGGTCTTCTCCTTCCCGATAATCCGTGTGACGGATAGATCGGCGTTCTCCCACTCGTGTGGATTTCTGCAGAGACGTGGATATTATTCCACGTAGAACTCGCCACTAGCAATAAGACGAAGTTTGGAGCATCTCCGTTGAGTTGTGACTCAACGCCACCGAGGTAATTTTTGCCTAGTTATTTGTTAACTTCTTGATTCAATTATCATGGCCCGATCCCATTTCTTTTGGGTTTTCTTGATGTTTTTATTCTTCCGCTGCGTGCACAAGCATTGTGCCACCTCATAAAGAAACCCAACAGTGGTATCAGAGCCAGGTTCGGCCATGATTGTTGTATTGGAAGTTTTTGTTATTCCAGTGCGTGTAAACCTAGGGATTTAGAAGTGTTCTAAATGTCTAGATTTAGTCTTGGTTCCCCGCCAAGAACGTCTGGAATTTCGTGGTAATTTCTAATTGTTAGAGATTGTAATCTCCTTAGCAGTAACCATCCCTTGAGTTTTTTTTTGGATTTGGATCCAACATAGAGAGATGAGCTTGTCTACTGCTTTAAGTTGAGTTGTCTTTGTCTTTGTCCAATGCATGTAAATCTGAGGATTTGGAAGTTTCTGGATGTTCAGATTTAGCCCTTCCTTCTATCAATTGTTGATGGTGTCAGGATGTGCACATAAGGGATGCATGTGGTTTTAGGAAAATTGCTTTTCTTTAGATATGCACGTTGATCAAATGTTGATCATGGTTAATTGTTAACCTATAATCAAAATCCCTTCATCAAATATTAAGTGTTCGGATGCCTTCCGATGGATGACACTCTTCCTGCCTCGATTGATGAAGTGTGGGCTTGCCAAAGCAAGGTGCATTAATCTATCTTGGTAAGGTTGCGAGCGGATAATTGTGATATCCCACTGTCGACATCGGGTCCAGCTTAACTAGGTGACCTCAAAGGTTGAGTGCCTAGAGGCATAGGGTTGGCATGCACCATATGATGGATGCGAATAAGGAGTTATTCACCAACCATACAAGAATTGCATGAGGATGCAATTGGCAAGCGTTGCCTACCTAAATAACCGCATCGTGAGAGGAAAGCCAAAGCTGACTCATTGTGTTGGTGAAATATGGATCTTGTCCACTAAGAGAGTAGCTCGCATGAACTCTCCGAATTGTTAGTGAGGGCTATCATTTCGAATAAAATAGTGGGAGTATTTTAATTGAAGTCTAAATTAAAATAAATTGTATTTGAAATTTTGGTACTGATTTTATTCTGCATAAATTCTTGTAGAATTTCATGGCAAGTGTTTCACACTCCACTTTGTCTCTGAGAGCCATCCTTGAGAAGGATAAGCACAGTGGGACAAATTACATGGACTGGTATAGGAACCTGAGAATTGTTCTCAGGCAAGAGCGAAAGCTCTATGTCTTGGAAGAAGAAGCCCCCGAGGTGCCGACCGGGAACTCTTCCTGTGCTGAGAAGGATACTTATAAGAAGTATACTGATGATGTTTTAGATGTCGAATGCCTTATGCTTGCCACTATGAACTCTGAGCTTCAGAAGCAACATGAGAGCATGGGGTGCAAGGAGATTGACGAGCATCTCAAGAAAATGTTTCAAGGGCAAGCTCGTCAAGAGAGGTTCGACATCACAAATGCATTGTTTCAGTGTAAGATGGGAGTTAGAGACTCAGTAGGGACTCACGTACTCAAGATGATTGGGTATATAGAGAACCTTGAAAGGCTGGGTTTTCCTCTTGGTCAAGAGTTGGCCATAGATCTGATCCCGCAATCGTTGCCGGACAGTTATGAGCAGTTCGTCTTGAACTACAACATGAATGAAATAGACAAGACACTGCCCGAACTCCTAGGAATGTTGAGAACTGCCGAAATCAATATGAAGAAGGACAAGCCTGCCAGCCCCATACTGATGGTGCATAAGGGCAAGGGCAAGGCCAAGGGCTCTAAGAAGACGAAGGTGGGACCTAAGTCATATCTTGAGCCCAAGTCTTCTGCACTGATGAAAAGGAAAAGCACGGTGAAGGAAGGGAAATGCCACCACTGTGGCAAGGCTGGTCATTGGCGGAGGAACTGTCCTTCGTACATTGAGGGTCTGCAGAAATTGAAGGGAGGTATGACTTCCGCTTCTAATGTTTACGTTATAGAGATAAACCTTTCTGCTCCTTCATCTTGGGTATTGGATACCGGATGTGGTTCTCACATTTGTACAAATGTGCAGGAACTGGAAAGGAGAAGATTGCTGAGTAAAGGGGAGGTGGACCTCCGCATCGGCAATGGAGCAAGAGTTGCTGTTGTAGCCGTAGGGGTTTACCGTCTTTCTTTGCCCAGTGGGCTTGTAATAGAACTAGATAACTGTTATTTTGTTCCGGCCATAACTAGAAACATTATATCTATTTCATGTTTGGACATGATTGGATTTTCTTTTATAATTAAGAACAACTGTTGTTCTATATTTAAGAATGATGTTTGTTATGCTGTAGCCCAATTGTTTAATGGTCTTTATGTTTTGAACTTGGACCATCTGATCTGTAATGTAGAAAATAATAAAATACTAAGAACAAATGACTCGAACCCTACATTTCTCTGGCATTGTCGTTTGGGCCATATCAACGAGAAGCGGATATCCAAACTCCATAGAGATGGACTTTTGGACTCATTTGATTATGAATCATTTGAGCGATGCGAATCTTATTTGTTAGGCAAAATGACTAAAGCTCCTTTCACTGGTTATACTGAGAGGGCTGAGGATCTCTTGGGTGTAGTACATAGTGATGTATGCGGACCCATGAGTTCCATGGCTAGAGGTGGGTATTTCTACTTTGTTACATTTACTGATGATTTCAGTAGATACGGATATGTGTATCTTATGAAGTGCAAATCCGAGACCTTTGAAAAGTTCAAAGAGCTCAAGAATGAAGTAGAAAACCAGTTGGGTAAAAGGGTTAAAGTACTCCGATCTGATCGAGGTGGCGAATACCTGAGTCATGAGTTCCGTGATCATCTGAAAGAGTGTGGTATTGTATCACAGCTCACTCCACCTGGAACACCACAACATAATGGTGTGTCTGAGAGGAGAAATCGTACTCTGTTGGACATGGTACGTTCGATGATGAATCATGCAGACTTGCCTGTTTCCTTTTGGGGTTTTGCTTTAGAGACTGCTGCAATGACATTGAATCGCGCTCCAACGAAAATGGTTCTGAAGACACCATATGAGATATGGACTGGGAAGCGTCCTAGTATGTCGTTCATTAAAATTTGGGGCTGTGAGGCATACGTGAGACGTCAAATGCCTGATAAGCTTGAACCCAAATCGAATAAATGTTATCTGGTGGGATATCCTAAGGAAACGAAAGGGTATTACTTTTACCTACCGTCTAATGGCAAAGTGTTTGTCGCAAGGACTGGTGTCTTCTTGGAGAAAGAGTTCTTATCAAAAAAGACTGAAAAGGTAGAGCTTGAAGAAGTTCAAGAACCACATGTAGTGAGTGAACCGGAATTGGATTCTGAGACAGGACTACAAGATGTTGTAGCTAGAGAACCTGCTCAGGGAACACAAGTCCTACGTAGATCTGGTAGACCGAGGTTTGAGCCTGAGAGATATGGATTTCTCATGTCTCAAATGGGTAATGTGTTGCTTATGGATCATGATGATGAACCAGCAACCTACCAAGAGGCTATGAATGGACCGGACTCCGACAAATGGCTTGAGGCTATGAAATCTGAAATAGACTCCATGTATGCAAACCAAGTTTGGAACTTGGTGGAACCACCTGAAGGGGTACGACCCATAGGGTGCAAGTGGGTCTTCAAGAAGAATACCGACATGGATGGGAATGTACAGACATTCAAAGGGCGACTGGTGGCTAAGGGTTTCAAGCAAATTCATGGTATTGACTATGATGAGACCTTTTCCCCTGTTGCCATGGTAAAGTCCATAAGGATATTGCTTGTTGTTGCTGCGTATTATGACTACGAGATCTGGCAGATGGATGTCAAAACGGCTTTCCTTAATGGAAACCTCCTTGAGGAAGTGTATATGACACAACCCGAGGGTTTTGTATCCCTAGATGAAGCCACTAAAATATGCAAGCTGAATAAGTCCATTTATGGACTGAAACAGGCCTCTCGAAGTTGGAATCTTCATTTTGATGAGAAAATCAAAGAGTTTGGTTTCATCGAGAATGAAGATGAGCCTTGTGTTTACACGCGAATCAGTGGGAGCATTGTTGTCTTCCTGATATTGTATGTAGATGACATACTATTGATTGGGAATGACATTCCTACCCTGAAAGTTGTTAAGAACAACCTAGGGAACTGCTTTTCAATGAAGGATTTGGGTGAAGCGACTTATATACTCGGTATTAAGATCTATAGAGATAGATCGAAGAAGTTGCTGGGTTTGACCCAGAGTACGTACATCGAAAAGGTGTTGAAGCGGTTCAACATGCTTGAGTCCAAGAAAGGATTTTTGCCCATGTCTCATGGTGTGAATCTCTCTAAGGACCAGTGTCCAAAGTCTTGTGAAGATAAGGACCGCATGAAGTTGATTCCATATGCTTCGGTAATTGGATCAATCATGTACGCGATGTTATGTACTCGACCCGACGTCTCCTTTGCTTTGAGCATGACTAGCAGGTATCAGTCAGACCCCGGTGAGTGTCACTGGATTGCAGTCAAGAATGTCCTGAAGTACTTGAGAAGGACTAAGGATGTGTTCTTGGTGTATGGTGGAGAGGAAGAGCTCGTTGTAAGTGGTTACACGGATGCTAGCTTCCAAACTGATAGAGACGACTCCAAGTCTCAGTCAGGTTTTGTGTTTTGCCTGAATGGAGGAGCTGTGAGCTGGAAGAGTTCCAAGCAAGAGACAGTTGCTGATTCTAAACAGAGGCCGAGTATATCGCAGCAGCTAATGCGGCGAAGGAGGCTGTATGGATTAGGAAATTCATCGATGAGCTTGATGTAGTTCCTAGCATTGTTGGTCCCGTAGTTCTCTACTGTGATAACAATGGTGCAATTGCACAATCTAAGGAACCTAGATCCCATCAGCGCTCCAAGCACATACTTCGGCGGTTTCATCTTATTCGTGAGATTGTCGAACGAGGAGATGTGAACATTTGCAGAGTGCCTGAAAGATATGGTACCTAAACACCTAGAGGGGGGGGTGAATAGGTGACCTAAACCTTTTTAACTTTTGTTTGGCAGCACAACAGTTTTTCACAGATTATTACAGTTAACAGCAATTACAGAAATCACACAGTAAAGCCACAACATAGCACAGCACAGCAGACACACTAATTTTATAGTGGTTCCCCAATCTTTGGGTACATCCACTTTCCCCCTTCGCCTATCTAGCAGTGTACTAGATTCGGCCAAACTTCTCCACTAGCTCAGAACCCAACAAGGTTCCTACCTCAGGCCCAAAGCCTTACACTCAGCCAAAAGGCCTACACTCAGCCACCCAGGCCTACACTCAGCCAATCAAAGGCCTACACTCAGAGTTCTTCAACTCCTACACTCAGGCACCAAGCCCTACCCTCAGCCTTTATAAAATAGGCTTACAATCACTCAGATCCAATGGATCTTACAAGTTATAATAGAAATTATAAATGCTAACTCTACAACCCAGAAAAGATGAGAGGAGTTGAGAGTTTCTTGAAGAGTTCTTGGAAGAACTCAGCTTGATCCAAACTGACTTAGCTTTCTTCAAAGCTTCTTGAGTAGAACTGAATTAGTCTGAATCTTCTGCAGTTGATCCTTGATCTCTGCTTCTTGAAATCCAGATGACTCTGAATTCTTCTTTTCAGCCTTAGTTCCAAAGACTGAATCCTTGGTTGGAGCTCTCTCTCTCCAACTACTTAGATCTGCAGTTGGACTGCCTGATCTTCTTGTGTTGATCTTCTGTGTATCACTTCTTGATTAAGTCTGATCAACTACTTCAATTATTATCACACCATGTAATGATTGTGAACTTCTTAACCACTACTCCTCTTTTTTTTTTTTTTTTTTTACCACTTTAAACTGTGGGTGCCTATTTATAGGCTTCCTTTATGGTAACCGGCTGATCCGGTTTATAACAGACTTTTGACTTCTCTGACAGTTGCTGTAGACCGGCTGGATTGGCAGCTGTCATGTCAACCAGTCACTTCTTGAAATTCTGCTAACTGTCAGTTAGTGTCGAGACTTTCTGTTCTTAAGTGTCGACACTTATAGACCAAGTGTCGACACATGTTGTGTAAGTGTCGACACAAGTCTACAAGGTGTCGACACAATTCCTTGTATGTCTCGACACAGTTTCTTCTGCATGTGTCGACACTAAAATTGAGTGTCGACACAAGTACTTGTACTTCATTCTTTATCTGTTATTCTTCTAAGTGTCGACACATCTCCTTTGTGTCGACACATGTTCATGTGTAGAAACTGTCAAGTGTCGACACTGCTTCTTGGTGTCGACACAAGTCTTCATTCTTGATTCTTCAGCTGAGTGTCGACACATTCCCTTAGTGTCGACACTTATACTTAGAATATTTTTTACAATTTCCTGTTCTTTGCTAAGTGTCGACACAGCTCCTTGTGTCGACACTTTCTTCAAGTGTTGAGTCTTCTGGTTATGTGTCGACACATTGTGCTGAGTGTCGACACATTCTTTAAGTGTTGACTTCTTTGAGTGTGTGTCGACACATTGTGCTGAGTGTCGACACAAACTTCAAGTGTTGACTCAGCTGAATGAGTGTCGACACATTGTGTTGAGTGTCGACACTTGTACTTGGTCTCTGCAGAATTATGCTGAGTGTCGACACAACTCCAAGTGTCGACACTTTCTGGTGTTGACTCAGCTCTTCAAGGTGTCGACACGTTCTGCTAAGTGTCGACACAACTTTTCTGCATCCTTTTATACTGAGTGTCGACACAGCTCCAAGTGTCGACACTTTCTGACTGGTGTCGACACTTCTTCCCAGGTGTCGACACAATGACTCCAAGTGTCGACACTGCATGTCTGGGTGTCGACACATGGACTTAGAAATTTTCAGCTTCAGTCCAGTGTATATCTAACCTGCACAAGTAACTCAAACAAACATCAAATACATTCTGATGTATATCATTGAGTTAGGTGAGGCTTCTTCAAATCAGGTACATTTGACCAATGTACCCAACAATCTCCCCCTATTTGGAGAAGTCATAACCCTTAGTCAATGATATACACCACTCATAATTAAAAATTACAAAATGATGTAAAACATATAAATGACAACAGGGTAAACTTGAACATGTAGTAAAGCACACATGTATACTTATTAAACATTGCAGAACAATTAAGAAACACATATTTCAGAACATTCATACTATATTTATCATATACTGTTCCAATAATGTTCCTTATACATTGTCAAAGAAGTATTACAATGTTATTTCACTTAACAGATTACAACAAGCATCAAGTTAATTCCTAATCTAGTGCTGATCAGGTTCTTTGATGACAATCCCTTTTCCAGCTTTAACTTGAGCTTTCACAGCAGCAGCAGCAGCAGCAGGCTCAGCTTCAGCAGTCTTCTTCCCTTTTAGATCTTTCTTCTTCTGTTCTTCAGCCTTGATCTTTTGCCTTTCAAAATAATGATAAGGGCTTAGGAAAGTACTTGCTAGGCTCCACAGCTGTGGGAGGTAGCTTTCCTAACTTGGCCTTCCTTCTAAATTGGACAATTGCTTCCTGCCTACTCTCATGCTTTCTCCATTCAGCCTCTGAGAACCACTTGTTCCTCTCATGGGCATTGTCCTTGGCTGCTTTCCAGGCTGTGAGAATTATGTTCCTAGAAGTAGGGCTCCATTGTTCAAAATCTGGCTTTTGCTCAGCAATTTCCCTAAACTTCTTCTTTGACAGCCTAGTTTCTTCTTCTTTGTCCAAAGCCTCTTGCATTGCAGCTGTGATAGGTTGAACAACCTTTTCCAGAATAATATTAGGCTTGCCAGCAGGTGGACTATACATTGTGCTAATATCTGCATGAATCATTTCAAAGTCTGGAGGTGGATAGATTACATCAGCCACTGCTTGTTGCTCACCTCCAAGATATGCTCCTTGAATGCCAGATTCAGCCACTTCATTGTCATCACACAGGGGAGGATATCCAAGTGTAGCCCTGATTGAATTTGAAATCCATTTTGCATGCTCAGAACTGGCCTTGACTAACACTCTCTCCCCCTTTATGACTTCTTGAGCCATATGATCCCTTACATCATCTTTCTGAAATCTGATTTGGCTATCCAAATATCTTATGCCCTCTTTAAAGAAAGGTCTAAGCTTTGTAAGCTGTTCTGATATGACCTTCTGGGAATCTGTTATGGCATTCTTTACAGCAGCAATCTCTGCTTGAAATAGCTTATCAAAATCAGCTTTGGCAGCAGCAGATGAAGTTGAAGGTTCATCTGACTTATTCTTGATTTCAGTGACTATTGCATTGTGAGATGCAGTCAAGTTATCATTCATCCTCAACTGATTCTCCAGCACATAGCCTTGTTTGACTGCTATATCATCCACTTTCTCTTTAATAGTTTCTTGATGTTTAGCCAGATATACCACAGCATTAGCACCCTTGTAAAATTATCAGTCATCTCCTTTTTATTAAGGTTCATTTCAAACCTTATTGACTTCATTTCCTGTCCCAGATCAGATTGAGAGCTTTGTGTCCTTCATCAACATAAGTTTCCAAGGCCTTTCTTTGTTCATCCATCTTGATTTGCAAGGCAAGCAATAGAGCACTGTAATCAGTGGATGGTGATTGTTGAACTAAGGAATGTTGAGCAACTGTTTGTAGAGCCTTCTTATAGCTCTGGCTCCTTCTCTTAAATACAAAGAACTTCTTTTTCTGAGCTTGCTCAGCTTCATCATCTTCAGATTCAGATGTACTTGCTATATCCACCCTATCCTTAGGGCTGGATGGTTTTTCAGTATGCACATCTTGTGCCTTCTCAGAATCTAGCCTTATAGGCTCTTCCTCAATTTCCATGTTCTCCCCCTCAGCAGCAGCATCCTTTCCTGTATCAGCATTATTCTTTTCCATATCAAAATCTTCTTGATCCAAGTTCAAAAACAGATCTTCCATTGTATATTCTGCTGGAGACTGTGCAGGAGATGTCCTTGGTTCTTCAACCACTGTATCAGGTATCACAACAGATGTGTCTGGAAGAACAACATCTGGTTCTTGGTGTGCTGGCTGATATTGCTGATGGTCATCAGACAAATCAGAATTTATTATAGAAAAATTGAAAGTTTAAGGTCAACAAGTACCTCTTGAATGAGGAGGGTGGCTTGTTCACTCTCCAGTGTAGATGGTACTGCTACACCTGGAAGCTCCCCCTGAATGTCAGCTGCCTCCTGAGGAGCAGGTGTCTTCTCTGCAGTCACATCAACTGGACTTTCAGGAGTGAAGACCACATGTTCTTCACTGCCTGAGCTGCTGGAGGTCTCTTGAGGCACAGCAGCTGTCTTCCTCTTCTTCCTGGGAGGAGAGTCTCTCTTAGAAGCTTGTTTCTCAGGGGTGGCCAAGTCCTTTGACACCAGCACCCTTTCCCATCTTGAGAATATCCAGGAGTCCATTCTCCTCATATGATTGATCTTTGTTCCTGCAGCAGAGCTCATTACCTCTGGAATTGATCCAGCCAGGTAGAGACTTATTATCCTGCCCAGATTGGGCTTCTTCAGGCTTTCTTTAACTTTCTCATAAACCACCATTGACCAATCTGTCTTCAGAGTGAAGATGATCCTGGTCATGATTTCAAACATGGAGGCAGACACCCTGTCATGCCCTCCTGGTTTGCACAGGATTACCTTGCCCACTACTTCAGACAAGAACTTGCCTTGATTGTTCATCCCCTTCCTGTTGAAGACTGATCCCACCTTCATTTTTGGATCCAGTCCACACCAAGTAAGAGCTTCCTTGGTCTTGGAAGCAGTTACCTCCTCTTCTTCTTGAATCTTAGGTAGCTGAAGTACCTTTCTTAAAGACTTGGGGGATAGTTTGACTTTGGTGCCATGCACCCTGGACTTAATCCTGAATCCAGAGTCGTCCACAGTTGCTCCAGTAAGAAATTCAATCACTTCTTTCTTCCATATCTTGGTTGGCTCTGAAACCAAGTATTCTAGTCCTGAATCGCTGACTAGGGTAATCACTGATTTGAATTCTTGATCGCTGTCGTCGAATGCGTCTCGCACGAGCTCATAGCCCTCGTTGACGTTCTCTTCCAGCTTGGGAGCCATTAGGGTTTGAAGATTTAGTCTTGAGATGAGAGAAATGTCGACACAAGAGTTTAGGTCTCGAAACTTTGAAAGCGTGTCGACAAACACAAACAGAACCCTATTTATACCTTTCTTGTTTGAAGACGAACAGGCGGGATGAATTTCTAATGATGTGTCGACACTGTCAATAAGTGTCGACACTGACTTATAATGTCTCGACACTCATGTGTCGACACAAATTTAGTCAACAGATTTTATGTGTCGACACTTGGTTAAGTGTCGACACCACTATACTCGACATGTGTCGAGACTTTACTTAGAAAAATTCTGAGTAAAACTTAAGTGTCGACACTTTATTGAATGTGTCGACACCTACTCGACATGTGTCGACACTAACATTCTGAAGTGTCGACACTAACTTCCTAGATGTGTCGACACCATTTTCCTGAAGTGTCGACACTTACTATTCTGTGTCGACATAGACTTGTCTATGTGTCGACACCTTTTTACTTAGCCAATTTTTGTTCTGTATACTTAGTCTAAGTTTATCATACCTAGTTCAATTTTGAACCTATTAAACTTAGCTTCTTCTAAGGGCTTAGTGAACATATCAGCTATCTGATTATCTGTTTTAACATATTCAAGTGCAATATCATTTCTTTCTACATGCTCCCTAAGAAAGTGATATTTAATCTCAATATGTTTAGTTCTACTATGTGATACAGGATTATTAGCTATGGAAATAGCACTAGTAGAATCACAATAAAGTGGAGTTCTACTTACCTGACATCCATAGTCTTCTAGCTGATGTTGAATCCACAGAAGTTGAGCACAGCAACTTCCTGCAGCTATATACTCTGACTCAGCTGTGGAGATGGCCACACTGGTTTGCTTCTTACTACTCCATGAAATGAGTCTTCCACCTAGGAATTGACATGATCCAGTTGTGCTTTTTCTATCTTCTTTGCATCCTGCAAAGTCTGCATCTGAATAGCCTGTTAGATCAAAATCTCCATTCCTAGGGTACCAGAGGCCTAGATAAGGTGTGCCCTTTAGATATCTCAAGATTCTCTTGACTGCAGTCAAGTGAGATTCTTTGGGGCAGGCTTGATACCTGGCACAAACACATGTAGCATACATAATGTCAGGCCTACTTGCAGTCAAGTATAGTAGGGAGCCAACTATCCCTCTATACAAGGTTTCATCTACAGGTTTCCCTGCATCATCCTTGCTTAGAGACATACTTGACCCCATAGGAGTCTTCATGGTACTGGAGGAATCCATACCATATTTCCTTATGAGTTCTAGGGTGAACTTTGACTGACATATGGACAAGCCACTTTCAGTCTGTTTAACTTGGAGACCCAAGAAAAACTTCAGCTCTCCCATACTACTCATTTCAAATTGACTTTGCATAAGCTTTGCAAACTTTTTGCAAAGGCTACTTTCAGTAGACCCAAATATAATGTCATCTACATATATTTGGACAAGTATTACTTTGCCTCTAGATTCCCTAAGGAATAGAGTCTTATCTATTTTCCCCCTTGTGAACTTGTTCTCAATGAGGAAACTAGATAGGGTTTCATACCAAGCTCTAGGAGCTTGCTTTAACCCATACAATGCTTTCCTAAGTCTATAGACATAATGTTGGAAAAGTAGGATCAACAAAACCTGAAGGCTGCTCCACATATACTTCTTCTTTTAAATTACCATTAAGGAATGCTGACTTCACATCCATTTGGTATACTTTGAATCCTTGGTAGGTTGCATAGGCCAAGAACATCCTTATGGCTTCCAGTCTGGCTACTGGAGCAAAGGTTTGATCAAAATCAATACCTTCTTCTTGCCTATATCCTTTTGCAACCAATCTTGCCTTATTCTTAATGATGACTCCTTGTTCATCTAACTTGTTTCTGTAGATCCACTTTGTTCCTATCACATTGTGATCTTTAGGCTTAGGAACTAAGTCCCAAACCTTGCACCTCTTGAACTGGTTTAGCTCTTCCTGCATAGCTTCAGTCCACTGTGGATCTTGTATTGCTTCTTCAAATTTCTTTGGTTCTATTTGAGACAGAAAACTTGAATATATTGCAGCATTCTGATTTCTGCTCCTTGTCTGAACACCTTGTCTTGGATCTCCAATGATCAGCTCCACTGGATGATCTCTTAGATGCCTGTTGGCTGGAGGCATCCTTACTTCTTGTTGTACTTCATTCAGCATCTTCATCATGCTGAGTTCCTTGAACTTCTTCAGCTCCTGGTACATGTAGTTCTCCCCCTGGACATAAGCCATCTTCTTCTACTTGCTGTCTTGCAGCAGGTACATCTTCTATGGTTAGCTTGTCCATCTTCTTAGAAAGACCTGTGGGGCTGCACACACTACTAGACAACTCATTGTTAATAAGAAGTGTCTCATCAAAAACTACATGCACAGACTCCTCTACAACTTGTGTAGTCAAGTTGTAGACTCTATAAGACTTACTATTACTGCTGTACCCAACAAACACTCCCTCTTGGGATTTGGCAGCAAACTTAGTTAAGTAAGTCTTCCCATTGTTAAGTATGAAGCATTTACAACCAAAAATCCTGAAATAGGATAGGTTTGGTTTCCTGCCTTTCACTACTTCATAGGGGGTCTTGTTTAACCTTTTAGTTATGGTAGCTCTATTTATCACATGGCATGCAGTGTTAACTGCTTCAGCCCAGAAATATTCTGGTAGTGATGAATCACTTAATAGAGTCCTACCAGCTTCTATCAAGGTTCTATTTTTCCTTTCAGCAATGCCATTTTGCTGAGGTGTTCTAGGTGAAGAGAATTCTTGAAATATCCCATAGTCTTCACATAGTTTTGTCATGCTTTCAGATTGAAACTCTGTACCATGGTCACTTCTAATTTTGACCACTGTACAGTTCAATTCATTCTGAATTTGCTTAACAAAACTGTGGAAGACACTAGGTGTTTCAGATTTCTGCTTTAAGAAGAACACCCAGGAAAACCTTGAGTAGTCATCAACAACTACAAAGGTGTAGACCTTCCTACCTAAGCTGTGAACTGGCATTGGACCAAATAGATCCATATGCAAGAGGTATAAACACCTCACAGCATCCTTGTTGTCAATGCTTCTAAAGGTGGATTTAGTCTGCTTGCCCTTTTGACAAGCTGAGCAAATGCCATCTTTGACACACTTAACTTGAGGACCATTCCTCACTAACTCTTTACTAAAGAGTTTGCCAATAGTCTTGTAATTAAGATGAGCAAGCCTCTTGTGCCACTTGACACATTGAGAGACTGTCTCATCAGCTACAAGACAAACTGGAGAACTATTGTTCTCAACCATAATGTCTAAACAATAGACATTTCTCTTCCTATAACCTGTCAAAATGATCTCTTGATCACTTGACCTCTTGATATGACAACCATTTTTAACAAATGAGATGTCATACCCTACATCACTTAATTGACTTATACTAATGAGGTTATGTTTCAACCCTTTAACATAAGCCACTTGAGTAATGGTAACTAAGTTGGAGGATATGTTACCAAACCCTTTGATGATTCCTTTTTCAGAACCACCAAAGGTCACCTTTGGACCATTTTTGATTGGGATGTAGTCCTTCAGTAGTCCCCTAGTTCCAGTCATGTGTCTGGAACATCCACTATCCAAGTACCATGTAGGGGTATGACCACTTGGATTCTCCTGCAAAACAAATTAATGAACCTTAGAACCCAAAGTAAACTTGGGTCCTTGGTGATTGTTAGTTTGCAAATTGACATAGCTACCTGCTGTCTTTCCAACAGGTAACTTGCTACTCAACTTGGCACTGGCATTGTGCCAACAATCCAAAGCAAAGTGGCCAACCTTGCCACAGCACCAACATTCAAATTTGTTGTACCTTTGCTTATGGTTCTGACTTAGCTGTCTTAACTACAGCAGTCTTGTTGAATGTTGGGGCTTTGCCCTTGGACTTAGGACTGATTCTGAACAGTCCTTGCTGGATTAACAAATCCCAGTCCAGTCTTTCCTTTATGATGAACAAAATCATCAATCAAGGGTAGCACTGATTTAGGTTTTGAAAACCTAGCTACTAGCTCTTTCTCCTTCTGAAGATTAATCTCCAGTTTCTTAATTTGATCATTCTTAAATGTAATGGTACCCATCTGAATCACAGTAATGTGTTTCAGCCTGGCCACTTCATTCAGTTTTTGATCATAATTCTTCTCATAATCTATTGCAGCTGCCTTGAGATCAGCAATTTCCTTAGGCCAAATTTTTGGCTAGGGTCTTGCTTTTCTTATAGGCTTGCAATAGTACTTGATATTCATCTAGGAGTTGATGAATATCTCCCTCAGACTCAGATATATTCTCATCACTTGATGAAGAATAATCTGACTCTGAACTAGAACTGGAATCAGAACTTTGAGTTAAACCTTGTACCTGACTGGGTCCTGGCTGCTCCAGGTTTTTGGTACTTTCAGTCAAAGCCATCAGTCCTTGGCTTTGACAGTCTTCTTGCTCATAGATAGATTCCATGATCTGCATGAACTCTTCTTCTTCTTCAGCAAATAGCCCAATATAGGCTTCAGCATCTGTCTCAGTGTCTGAAGAAGACATATCTGAGAGAGTCTTCTCATTCTTTGCAACAAAGGACTTCTCCTTCTTTCCTTTGAAGTGTGTTTTCTTCTTGTCACTGGATTCCTTCCTTCTTTCAGGACAGTCTGCAATAACATGGCCCTGTCTATTGCAGCAGTAACAAATTATCTTGGATCCAGTTGCCTTACTAGTCTTGGTCCTTTTCTTGTGCCTTCTTTGAAGGCTTCTTTTCCTGATACTGAACCTCTTTCCCTTTGGAAGATGAAGGTCTAGACCTCCACTGTTTCTTCTTAAGGAACTTCTGAAAATGTCTGGTGAATGCAGCAAAGTCTTCATCACTTTCACTGCTTGTAGATTTTATACTTTCAGACTCTTCAGATTCTGATTCTACTACCTCAGGAGGAGGAGTTGATGACTTGGTCCTGCTCTTTCTGGGTACATCTGACTTAAAGGCAACAGTCTTTTCCCTGTATTCAGTCCTTGTTGACTTTTCTTCTTCTTTTCTTACTGACAATTGCATCTCATAAGATAACAACTTGCCAAAAAGTGTGGGAGGAGGAATTTCTCCCAACTTTGCCATTTCTCTGATGGCACAGATCTTGGTGTCCCAGTCTTTGGTTAGGGACCTTAAGAATTTGTCATTCAACTCATAGTTTGTGAACTCTCTTCCATATGACATGAGTTCATTTACAATTCTATAAAATTTCTTGTAGCATTCAGTGATGCTATCTCCTCTTCCTTGCCTAAAGCTTTCATATTCTTGATTAAGCAAGGACTTCCTATCTTGCCTTACTTCTTCAGAACCTTCCATATAGACAATGAGGGTGTCCCACATTTCTTTTGCAGTTTTACAGTGAATAAGGTTCTGGAAGGTGGCATCATCAATTGCACTAACTATTATATTCTGTGCTCTTTTGTCCATGGTTGCTAGGACAATCTCATCCTTGGTCATTTCAGAGAAATCCTTTGGAGTCCTCTGATTTGCATCCAATACTGAAATCTTCATGGGCACATATGGCCCTTCTTTGACTGTGATGTATATCCTAGGGTCAGAGGCCTCCATAAAAAGCCTAACCCTCTCTTTCCAGATCCCAAAGATCTCTTTTCTGCATATAGGTAGTTTCATTGAACCCAACTCCTTATGATTCTCTGAAGAACCCATGTTCTTGATTTTCTTGAAACTGTTTCCTGTTTTCTGACTTATACTGAATTTTCTGCCAAACTGGATCTCCTCAGACAGTTAGTCCTGATTTTGAGGAACCTCCCTCTGATACCACTTGAAAGATATGGTACCTAAACACCTAGAGGGGGGGTGAATAGGTGACCTAAACCTTTTTAACTTTTGTTTGGCAGCACAACAGTTTTTCACAGATTATTACAGTTAACAGCAATTACAGAAATCACACAGTAAAGCCACAACACAGCACAGCACAGCAGACACACTAATTTTATAGTGGTTCCCCAATCTTTGGGTACATCCACTTTCCCCCTTCGCCTATCTAGCAGTGTACTAGATTCGGCCAAACTTCTCCACTAGCTCAGAACCCAACAAGGTTCCTACCTCAGGCCCAAAGCCTTACACTCAGCCAAAAGGCCTACACTCAGCCACCCAGGCCTACACTCAGCCAATCAAAGGCCTACACTCAGAGTTCTTCAACTCCTACACTCAGGCACCAAGCCCTACCCTCAGCCTTTATAAAATAGGCTTACAATCACTCAGATCCAATGGATCTTACAAGTTAAAATAGAAATTATAAATGCTAACTCTACAACCCAGAAAAGATGAGAGGAGTTGAGAGTTTCTTGAAGAGTTCTTGGAAGAACTCAGCTTGATCCAAACTGACTTAGCTTTCTTCAAAGCTTCTTGAGTAGAACTGAATTAGTCTGAATCTTCTGCAGTTGATCCTTGATCTCTGCTTCTTGAAATCCAGATGACTCTGAATTCTTCTTTTCAGCCTTAGTTCCAAAGACTGAATCCTTGGTTGGAGCTCTCTCTCTCCAACTACTTAGATCTGCAGTTGGACTGCCTGATCTTCTTGTGTTGATCTTCTGTGTATCACTTCTTGATTAAGTCTGATCAACTACTTCAATTATTATCACACCATGTAATGATTGTGAACTTCTTAACCACTACTCCTCTTTTTTTTTACCACTGTAAACTGTGGGTGCCTATTTATAGGCTTCCTTTATGGTAACCGGCTGATCCGGTTTATAACAGACTTTTGACTTCTCTGACAGTTGCTGTAGACCGGCTGGATTGGCAGCTGTCATGTCAACCAGTCACTTCTTGAAATTCTGCTAACTGTCAGTTAGTGTCGAGACTTTCTGTTCTTAAGTGTCGACACTTATAGACCAAGTGTCGACACATGTTGTGTAAGTGTCGACACAAGTCTACAAGGTGTCGACACAATTCCTTGTATGTCTCGACACAGTTTCTTCTGCATGTGTCGACACTAAAATTGAGTGTCGACACAAGTACTTGTACTTCATTCTTTATCTGTTATTCTTCTAAGTGTCGACACATCTCCTTTGTGTCGACACATGTTCATGTGTAGAAACTGTCAAGTGTCGACACTGCTTCTTGGTGTCGACACAAGTCTTCATTCTTGATTCTTCAGCTGAGTGTCGACACATTCCCTTAGTGTCGACACTTATACTTAGAATATTTTTTACAATTTCCTGTTCTTTGCTAAGTGTCGACACAGCTCCTTGTGTCGACACTTTCTTCAAGTGTTGAGTCTTCTGGTTATGTGTCGACACATTGTGCTGAGTGTCGACACATTCTTTAAGTGTTGACTTCTTTGAGTGTGTGTCGACACATTGTGCTGAGTGTCGACACAAACTTCAAGTGTTGACTCAGCTGAATGAGTGTCGACACATTGTGTTGAGTGTCGACACTTGTACTTGGTCTCTGCAGAATTATGCTGAGTGTCGACACAACTCCAAGTGTCGACACTTTCTGGTGTTGACTTAGCTCTTCAAGGTGTCGACACTTCTGCTAAGTGTCGACACAACTTTTCTGCATCCTTTTATACTGAGTGTCGACACAGCGCCAAGTGTCGACACTTTCTGACTGGTGTCGACACTTCTTCCCAGGTGTCGACACAATGACTCCAAGTGTCGACACTGCATGTCTGGGTGTCGACACATGGACTTAGAAATTTTCAGCTTCAGTCCAGTGTATATCTAACCTGCACAAGTAACTCAAACAAACATCAAATACATTCTGATGTATATCATTGAGTTAGGTGAGGCTTCTTCAAATCAGGTACATTTGACCAATGTACCCAACAGTGCCGACTGAGGAGAATATTGCGGATCCACTGACAAAGCCTCTCGCGTAGAGAAAGCATGATGGTCATACTAATCGATAGGTATACAATACCTAAATGATCAACTCTAGTGAGAATCTTGTGGATTGCTTGTAAACTTGTATTTTGTTGGCTATTTGTTCATATGATGAACATTGTACCTAGTTTTTCTTTTACAATTAATGGCAAGTTCTTTTATTATGAATTTTTCTATATGATAGTTAAATGTTAACATAATAGATACCCTTAGAATGTTCGCTTCCATGGGACATCAAGTACGTGACTTGAATGTGAGAGCCTATGATTTATTTGAAGCTTCATTCTTAAAGGTCCCTGGTCGAGTATCATCATAGAAGCTAAGGGTGATGATGGTACATGAAGACTAGCACGTACGTTGACTGATGACCGGTTCTCACAGGTCATGATATTGTGATATCAAGTCATCACGTGGGTACTTGTTAGTGAACAAGTTGTACTGGACAGACCCAACCTGAGACTACTCTGTGGATTGTCATCCAATCGTGTCACGAGTTGGTCTCAATTGACAATGGTGTTGTGGTCCTTTGACCTGAAGTCACAGCATTCATCAAGTGAGGAAGAGCGTGCTTTGATGCCATCTAAAGTCTTCCTTGAGAAAGGTTGATGATAAGGGTGGTTGTTGGGTATGTTACGAATCATTTGGGTGTTTGTGTGTGAGCAGATATGGGATTTCTCCTTCTGTATGACAGGAGTTGCATCCATGGGCCCCTTGATGGAACTGGACTGAGAAATGCATGGCCATGCTTGGTTGAGTCAATATGTGATATTGGACTCACCATTCTCTAGAAGTCCGTCCTGGATTAAGAAACTTGGATTGAGCTATTACGAGGGTGACACGGTCCATGCCTCTAGTTCTTTCCGGATGTAAGGGACAAAGGGACAAAGACAACGCTGATACATTGGTCATAAAGGCTTATGAGTTATAAACTCTTATTGCTTGGGGAGCAATGATGCATTGCTAGATGCCGCTCATTGTTTGTGAGGTTTTTGTTTGATACTTTCAAGATCAAGTGGGAGTCTGTTGGAGTTACCATGGTGATCTGGAAGTGGTCAAACATGTAATCTCACTGCCAACGCGATATGAGCCTGCAGGGTCGCACATAAGAGATGTGGAGAAGTTGGATGATTGACTGTGTTGGTAAAGGTTACCAATCACCGACCTGAATGGGGTTTGGGCAAAGTGTTGCCTTAAAGGAGAGTCGGGTTGGGCAAAGTGTTGCCTTGGTGGATTGGTGCTCGGATTCTCGCCGATCGACGAGAATCGTCGAGTAATGTACTCTGATTCTCACCGATCGACGAGAATCGTCGACCCTGTTCGACGTGTATCGTCGGTGATTCTCGATGTTAGAAAGTAGAGAAAGGAAGCGAAAAGAAGAGAACAAGTCGAATAAACTTTTGAATAATCGAAATTTTATTATCCAAAAATGATAACTATTACAAAGGTATGCCCTCCCTTATATAGAATGGAGGACAGAAGAGAGAATACAAATAAGAGATGTGGGACTAAAATTTACAAGCTAAGCGGACTGTACAAAGTAAACCGCACAGGCCGCGCGGTTAGACATAAGGACTAACCGCACGGCTTACAATAAGAGATGCAGAGAGGTCGCCTGTTGAAGATTGCTAGACCGCCCGGTTTACAAGTCGCCGAGTCAAACCGCCAGACCGCACGGTCTCCAACCCGCCAAGACAGACCGCCCGGTCTCCAACTTCAACACTCCCCCTCAAGCTGGAGCATATATATCAATCATGCCCAGCTTGTCGCAAACATGCAGAAACGAGGCGGAGACTGGCTTGGTGAAGATGTCAGCTAGCTCTTTATCAGATGTGACAAACGGAGTGCAAATCTGTTCTTTTAAAATCTCTTCACGAATGAAATGGCAGTCAACCTCAATATGCTTTGTTCTTTCATGGAATACCGGATTTTTGGAGATGTATATGGCGGCCTTGTTATCACAGAACATAGGTAGAGGATGGTTGTACACCTCTCCTAAATCTAGCATGAGAGCCCGCAACCATTTCAACTCACAAGTGGTTGACGCCATACTGCGATACTCAGCTTCTGCACTGGACCTGGAGACAACAGACTGCTTTTTACTCTTCCAGCTCACCAGATTTCCCCCAACAAAGGTGCAAAAATCTGAGGTAGACTTGCGATCCCCTTTGTCATCATCATAACTTGCATCTGAGTAGGCTTCAATCCTCAGATGACCATTCTTCTGAAACAGTAATCCTTTCCCAGGCGCTGCTTTGACATATTCCAAGATCCGCAAGGCGGACTGAAGATGACAATCCCTGGGCGCTTGCATGAATTGACTCACCTTGCCCACAGCATAAGAAATGTCGGGTCTGGTCACTGTGAGATATATGAGCTTACCAACCAGACGCCTGTACCGCGAACTATCTTAAAGAAGAGGCGAATCATCTGTCCAGGTTTTGTCCTCCCCAATAGCCATGGGACATCGGGCAGGTTTAGCTCCAGTCAATCCTGCCTCTTTTAAAAGATCAAGGGCATACTTACGCTGAGAGAGAACTAAGGAGTCGGGCTTCCGAGAGAGTTCGATCCCCAGAAAGTACTTTGGAGAGCCCATATCTTTAGTGATCAGATGTTGGCGAAGATGTAGCTTTGTCAGGGCTACCCCTTCCTGGTCATCGCCAGTGAGAAGAATATCATCGACGTATACAGCAAGAACAACCAGCCCAGAAGGAGTTTTGCGAATAAAGAGAGAGTGATCAGCAGAGCTTCGCACAAAACCAACAGCCGCCACAATACCGCTGAACTTGTCAAACCAAGCTCGAGGACTCTGCTTGAGGCCATAAATTGCCTTCTGCAGCTGGCATACTCGTGTCTCCCCCTGAGCAACATACCCAGGAGGTTGCTCCATGTAAACAGCCTCGTGAAGATCACCATAAAGGAAGGCATTCTTGACATCCAGCTGAGAAATTGGCCAATCCCGATTGACGGCCACAGAGAGAAGAACCCGGATTGTGCTGAGACGAGCCACAGGGGAGAAGGTGTCAAAGTAATCAACCCCATAGGTCTGAGTAAAGCCCTTAGCCACAAGGCGAGCCTTATACCGATCCACAGTGCCGTCTGGGCTAAATTTGACCACAAAGACCCAGCGACAGCCAACAACATCAGTGTCAAAGGGAGGAGGAACAAGAGTCCAGGTACCCCGCTCAGTGAGGGTCGCCATTTCCTCATCCATGGCCATCTTCCAGTGAGGAATAGCAAGGGCCTCCTGATAGGAGCGGGGTGTGGCAGTGGCAGAGATAGCCAGTGCAAAGGCCCTGCGAGAAGGAGTAAGACGATCATAGGAAACAACAGCAGCAAGGGGGTGTAAGGTGCACGTCCGCACCCCTTTGCGAAGAGCTATAGGAAGATCCAGGTCAGCCGGGCCCGCGGCATCCGGAGCATCCGTGGTAGAGAAAGCTGGCCCGGGAGAAGAGAGCGACGGCAGCGGAGAGGAGGGAGAGGGTGGTGGGGAAGGGAGAGAGAGAGGTGGAGGAAGAGGAGGGGTGGAGACGGTGTAGTGGTGGAGAGTGTAGGAGGAGACGAGGGAACGAAGGGAACGGCAGGAGAATCAGAAGCTGGGAGAAGAGGAGAAGAGGCATCCGAGAAGTAGGAGGTATTCTCGAAGAAGGTGACGTCAGCAGAGACGAACTGCTTACGAAGGACGGGATCAAAGCAACAGTAGCCTTTCTGAGCGGTGGAATACCCCAGAAAGACACATTTGGTGGAGCGAGGGGAGAGCTTATCACGGGTGGCAGAAGGGGCATGCACAAAGGCAGTGCATCCAAAGATTTGGAGAGGGAGATGAAACGGCACCTTGCCCGGATACAAAATGGAGAACGGGGTTTGGCCATGGAGAACCGTGGAGGGAATGCGATTGATGAGGTAGCAGGCAAGGAGAACAGCATAGCCCCAATAGGAGCGAGGAACATGCATCTGGGTCATCAAGGTGCGAGCGACATCGAGCAGGTGTCGGTTTTTGCGTTCGGCTACACCATTTTGTTGTGAAGAATAGACACAACTAGTTTGATGAAGA
Organism: Platanthera guangdongensis; assembly: GCA_039583875.1. Taxonomy (NCBI): domain Eukaryota; kingdom Viridiplantae; phylum Streptophyta; class Magnoliopsida; order Asparagales; family Orchidaceae; genus Platanthera; species Platanthera guangdongensis. The sequence goes on along the minus strand of CM077165.1, from coordinate 127,827,005 downwards.
ATCCCATTTTGCATGCAGAATGTAGAGAAGTCACGACTGAGATATTCTGCGGCATTATCAGACCGAAAAACTTTGATAGAAACATCAAATTGAGTTTTGATCATGAGATAGAAGGATGTCCATACAGAGAATAATTCGGAGCGATCTTTTAACAGATACACCCACGTACAGCGAGAGAAATCATCAATGAACGTGACAAAATAGGAACTACCCGACCAATGGTAAGAGTAGGAGAAGGACCCAGATGTCGGAGTGGATAAGATCAAACGGACGGGTAGAGCTACAAACGTGCTTTGGAGGGAAGGAGGAGCGGTGATGCTTGCCAAGCTGACAGGCCTCACAGTTGAGCGGAGGACTTTGAGGAGGAAGGTGGGGCAGAAGTTGACGAAGAAGACGGGGAGGAGCATGACCAAGGCGGAGATGCCATTGGAGAAGATCTGTGGAGGTGGAGGAGAAGGTGGAAAAAGCAGAAATGTTGTCTAGGAAGTATAAGCCGCCACTCTCAGTCCCAGTAGCAATCATCCGTTGGGAGTCCGGATCCTGAAAAGAGCAAGAAGTAGAAGTAAATGTGACGGAACACTGTAATTGCTTGCAAAGAGATGTAACAGATAATAAGTTGCACGGGAACTGGGGCACATATAGAGTATCCGCCAAGTGAAGAGACGGGGTGACATGAACTATCCTGTGCCATGAACTGATGATGAAGAGCCGTCAGCGAGAGTAACTGGGGGCAAGCGAGCATGTTTTTCTAGGAGAGAGAAACACGGGAGATGGCCGGTCATATGATTCGTAGCACCAGTGTCGATCAGCCATTTGCCCTGAGTAACAACTTGTGCACGACCAGAAGACGTGACAACCGAGGCGAAAGCCATGAAGGGAGGAAGAAGAAACTGCAGCGGTCTCGGTGACAGCACACCAGCGGCACGAAGGGCCACGACCAAGGTGCAGAGCACAAGCCGCGCGACTAAACCAGGAGGTCGCGGCGACTAACAAGAGAAGCGGCTAAGAGCGAAGAGGCGGAGAGGCCGCTCAAACAAGGAAGAATCCGCGTGAAACCGCGGCGGGAACAAAAGGGAAGAAGCCGCGTGAACACGAGCGGCTAGGATTCAGATCAAGGCACAGCGGGGAAGAAGTCGCGCGGACTGCAAAGGGCCGAGCGAACAGAAGAGGGGAGAAGAGCAGGTGACCGCGACCAAGATGCGGGTAAGAAAGGGACAACCCGCACGGTCAGGCAGATCACAGCAGTTGCGAGAATGCGGTCAAGGGCACAGCGGGGAAGAGGTCGCGCGGACTGAAAAGGCCGAGCGAACAGAAGAGAGGAGAAGAGCAGGTGACCGCGACCAAGGTGCGGGTAAGAAATTAACAACCCGCACGGTCAGGCAGATCACAGCAGCAAACCGCGAGTGCAGAGACAACACACGCGGACAGAGACAGACCGCAGCGACTAGGAAGTCGGAGCGGCAGGAAAGAGCAAGGAGCGCGGCGACACGGAAACAGGTCGCTGCGACAAAGAGCAGGAGGAGAAGAGAAACAAGAAGAGCAAGCCGCGCAAACAGGCAGCGGACAGAAACAAGCCGCGCGGATAGAAACAAGCCGCGCGGACAGAGGAGAAGGCAAGCCGCGAACAAGCCGCAGAACGCGGAAGACAAGCCGCGAACAACAGAGAGCGCACAGAATCAGGAGGAAAAGACCGTGTGCTCTGATACCATGTTAGAAAGTAGAGAAAGGAAGCGAAAAGAAGAGAACAAGCCGAATAAACTTTTGAATAATCGAAATTTTATTATCCAAAAATGATAACTATTACAAAGGTATGCCCTCCCTTATATAGAATGGAGGAGAGAAGAGAGAATACAAATAAGAGATGTGGGACTAAAATTTACAAGCTAAGCGGACTGTACAAAGTAAACCGCACAGGCCGCGCGGTTAGACATAAGGACTAACCGCACGGCTTACAATAAGAGATGCAGAGAGGTCGCCTGTGAAGATTGCTAGACCGCCCGGTTTACAAGTCGCCGAGTCAAACCGCCAGACCGCGCGGTCTCCAACCCGCCAAGACAGACCGCCCGGTCTCCAACTTCAACACTCGACGATCGACGAGAATCGTCAACCTACGATTCGACGTGAATCATCGGGCATTCTCTCCGATTGATTCTCGCCGAATCTGCTGGTGATTCTCGCCGACCGATTCTCGCTGACTGGTTCTCGCCGATCCTAGCCGATACTCGCCGATCCTTAGTGATTCTCGACGATCGATTCTCACCGATCGGCTGGTGATTCTCGCCGATTCTGGAATCCTTATTCTTTGGTGGTCTGCGGATAGCGACACTCCTAAGTCTATTTTATACTTTAGGTATAAATAGAATACTTAGGGTTTTTCGGGATAGATCTCTCCTTGGCTGATCGAATCGAAATCAACGAAAGCGTTCCGCCATTCCGCTCGTTCCGCCGATCCTGAATCCCGCCGCCGACGGAAGTGTTCCGCCGCCGTCGTGTTCGCTCCGTCGACCTCCTTCTCTCCGGCGATCATCGCTGGCGTTGCAATCCCTGGCGCGGACCTAGCAGTCCGTGGGAAAGCAAGGTGCGGTCTTCTCCTTCCCAATAATCCGTGCAACGGATAGATCGGCGTTCTCCCACTCGTGTGGATTTCTGCAGAGACGTGGATATTATTCCACGTAGAACTCGCCACTAGCAAGAAGACGAAGTTTGGAGCATCTCCGTTGAGTTGTGACTCAACGCCACCGAGGTAATTTTTGCCTAGTTGTTTGTTAACTTCTTGATTCAATTATCATGGCCCGATCTCATTTCTTTTGGGTTTTCTTGATGTTTTTATTCTTCCGCTGCGTGCACAAGCGTTGTGCCACCTCATAAAGAAACCCAACAATATCTGGCTACTCATTAAGAGAACATAAAGAAACAGGTTGATGACATGGCAGTGAAACAAGGATATGTTCTGGAAAATCAGATTAGGATGAATGATAATCTGACTGCTTCTCATAATGCCATTGTAAGTGAAATGAAAAATATAGCTACTACCCAGATTGCTGTAAGTGCTACTGCCAAAGAAGCCTTTGATAAGCAACTACAAGAGAGACTACATGCTGTTAAAACTGCCATTGAAGATTCTCAAAAGGCTATTACTGATAAGCTTCAAAGGTTAAAACCTTTTTATAAAGATGGAATTAACTATATGAATGCTCAAATCAGATTCCAGAAGGATGATCTTAGGGATCATATAGAAAGAGAAGTCATAAAGGGGAAGAGGGTATTAGTCAAAGTAGGCTCTGACCATGCTAAATGGATTTCAAACAGCATCAGATCTACCCTTGGAAATCCACCCTTGTGTGATGATGATAATGTAGCAGAATCTGGGACAAATCCTGCCTATTTTGGAGGTGAGCCAGCTGAAGTTGCACAAGTAATCTACCCTCCAGCTGATTTTGACATGATACATCAGGAGGTACAATATATGTATAGTCCTCCTGAGGGTAATCAGAATATTATTTTTGAGAAAGTAGTACAGCCTGTGTTAAAGGTCGTATTAAAAGAGCAAGAGGCATTATTAAAAGAGCAAGAAGCTCAATTATCTAAGAAGAGGTTCAGAGAACAGGATGAATTAAGGCCATATTTTGAGCAATGGAGCACAACTTCTAGAAATATTATTCTAACTGCTTGGAAGGCTGCAAAAGATAATTTCCTAGAAAGGGGTAAATGGTACTCTGACCAAGAGTGGAGAAAACATGAAGCTATGCAAGAGGCCATAGTACAATACAGAAGGAAGGCTAAATTAGGGAAGCTACCTCCTAATGCACAGGAGCCTAACAAGTATTTCTCTAAGCCTTACCATTATTTTGAGAGACAGAATATAAGGGCTGAAAAACAGAAAAAGAAAGATCTTAAGGGAAAGAAGCCTGCTGATGATAATGATGCTCCAGTTCAAGCAAAGATTCAATCTGGAAAGGGCATTGTTATCAAGGAGCCAGAGCAGCCATAGGATAGAATTTTCTTAAGTTTACAACCTTGTAATCATTTGCATTAAACTTCATGTAAACTTTTGATTAATAAAACTTTTGGAAGTTGTAAAAACAATGTTTAATGTTCAATCTATTACATTGTTATTCTGAGATAATTATTTATACATATTTTGTTTATACATGTTTAGTATTTACCCTGTCATATAATACTGTTATACATCATATTGAGTATTTGTTATGTATGGTGTATATCATTGACTAAGGGTTATGACTTCTCCAAATAGGGGGAGATTGTTGGGTACATTGGAATATATGTACCAGATTTGAAGAAGCCTCACCATACTCAATGATATACATCAAGGTGTATTTGATGTGCTTTGAGTTTATATGTGCAGGTTAAGTAATTGCAGAAAATACAGAAAAGTTCCAAGTCCATGTGTCGACACCTAGAGGTGAAGTGTCGACACTTATGAAGGCTTGTGTCGACACCTAGAGAAGCTGTGTCGACACTTGGAGTAATTGTGTCGACACCAGGAAAGGCAGGGTCGACACCAGAAGAAAAGTGTCGACACATACAGGTAGTGTCGACATACCGTGAAGAATTGTCAACATAATCTGTGTCGACACTTAGAGGCAGTGTCGACACCCAGAGAAACTTTGTCGACGTCAAATGTGTCGACACCAGGAGGCTTTGTCGACACTCAGCAAAACTTCAAGAAATTTAAAGTACTTGTGTAACACCCTGAAGTCAAGAGGATCATTGTGCGCAAAATTGGGTTCAGGCTTGGGTGACACGGCCTGGGACACGGGCGTGTCCCAGGGCGTGTCAGTTGACACGGCCTGCGACACGGGCGTGTCGCAGGGCGTGTTGGGTTGTGTCGACGATCGGGCCTTGGTGTCGACGATTTTCGCGGGATATCGTCGAGAGTGGGGCACACGGCCCAGGACACGGCCGTGTCGGATGCCGTGTCGAATGCTCGACGAGTGTTACGCGACGATCGTCGAGTATCGGGTTTCCCGTGAGGACACGGCCTGTGACACGGGCGTGTCACAGGGCGTGTCAGTGGGCGTCGAATTTAGCTCGACGTCTCGGGTTAGGCCGTGTTAGAAGGACACGGGTGTGTCCTGGTGCACACGGCCAGGAACACGGGCGTGTGCCCAGCCGTGTGCCAGGCCGTGTGAAGTCTCGGGTTGGATTGGGATTATTTTCCTTGAGGCACACGGCCTCAGACACGGGCGTGTCTGAGGGCGTGTCGGGTACACGGCCGTGACACGGGCGTGTCACACGGGCGTGTACTGGTTGATTTGAGTCGGTTGCCTGCCGCTTTAGGGGGACACGGCCTGTGACACGGGCGTGTCACAGGGCGTGTCAGGCCGTGTTCAGGGTTTTCTGGCCAGATCTGAGCCGTTTGTTTCCCTCTTCCTGGATCCAGTGGCTGGGCTTTGTCCAGGTGTCTTGGAGGCCGAGATTTGGAGGATAAATCCTTTTATTATCTTCTTCTTCTTCTTCTTCATTTCCATTCCAAGGGAGAGAGAAGAAAGGCTAAGGGAGAGAGAAGGGAGGAGTCTTCCAGCTGCTGTAGGAGCTGCGGAGTGCGGATCGAAGATCCGAGAGCGGATTCGTGAAGCCAGAGCCGAGGCGGTGATTTCCATCCGGCTACTTCATGGCGCCGAAGCGATCTTCAAGGGTAACGATCTCCTTCTTGGACATCGAAGTCCTTTCTCTATACATGTGCTTGGAATCCTCCACCAAGAGGTGGATCGCGGAAGAGATTCCTTTGTAAGTCTGCATTTAGAGCCGGAAATATGGAGTACGGTGTAGGCATGCTGTGTGAAGCCCATCTGGACCGATAGTCTGGATTGGTGATGTTCCTGGGTAAACCGGAGGAGACTCCGTGGCTTTGATGATGTGCAAAACGGATTTCTGTTGTGATGAATGTATGGATGTGATGATTGTGAGGAGGCTTTGGTGAAGCTCCTGGTTGTGAGATGATCAATTGGTAGCACGCCTGGGGAGCGCGTGGTAAACCCGGCCTGTTACACCACTAGGGTGGGTTGATCTAGTTAAAGGTAGGATCGATGGGCGGCAATGCTAGGGGAGCCGAGTTAAACCCGGGTTGCTGCACCACATGTTGTGGGTCGATCGGATTAGGAGGGGGATCGATGGGTAGACAATGCCTGGGGAGCTTAGATAAACCCGGCTTGCTACACCACGGAGTGTGGGTCGGTCTGCTCTGTTTGTGATGCTGTGAGGATGGACCTCTGAGTGGCTTGGGCGGGATGTCGCCAGCCTGCGAGCTGGTGGACTAGGGCCGATCAACCAACAAGTTAACACCTCGAGAGACAGCGGTGTACGACGGTGGATTCCGGTACGCCAAGAAGGTGCCCTGAGTGCACGGAGCGTTGGTGGACTCCAGCGTTTGTGATGTGATGTGTTTGTTAGATAGTGGAATAAAGAGAATGATCCTATGATATAATGTGGTGATGTTTGCTGATGCTTGATGAAAAAGGAAGCACTGTATACAGGGAAGGAACCACTGCCCCGGGTAGGGGGTAGGGTCGTTATAATGGGTCAGCAATGCTGACCGTTACTTTGTTTTCTGTGTTGGTTTGGATGATGAATTGCAGGTGCTGCGGTTTGGAAAGAATAAAGGAAATAGCGAGCTTGTTGTTATAGGCCCTTGAAGGCTATATGAAGAATCGTGGTTGGATTTCATGTGTGGCCGGCCTGCGTGCCGATGTACGAAATTGTTGTTTTGTAAAGAGAAACTTGTAAGGCCATAAGGCCAGGGTGTGTGCGTTGTATACATTCCTGGTGTTTTTATATAAATGTGGTATTTATATATGGGTGGACATTCTGGTTTGAGTTCATGCTAACAAGAAAAATTGCTGCGCTAGAATGGAATGAGTTAAGGACACGAGTAGAGTTTGATTACCACACGTGACTCCCTTGCTTGTCTGTGCTATATGGCGTGGGGCCCCGGCCGGACCCACCGTTATATGTCATGTGACAGGTGGGGGCGTTACAATGTGGTATCAGAGCCAGGTTTAGATTGTTTGGGAGGAGAGAACATAATTGAACTCATGAATGTCCACTAGGAATGTATGTCATGCACATGATGTGCGTGAGTGTGTAGTCAATGTACCAGTACCGTTATGATTTGGACGAATTTAATGGTGTTCTGTACATTGATAGGTGGCGAGGGATGGAGCTGGGCCGTCTGAGCCCCAGCGGTCAGATGAAAGTGCAGCACCCGTGGAGGCGCCAATGCCTCCCTCGGCAGAGGCTATACGGGTGGTGGCGGAGACAGTGCTTGCAGTGTTACAAGCACAACCAACTGGACAGGCAAGACCTGGTGCAAGGCAAGAGCATGCTGCCGAGGTGGTGGAAGGGCAAGCAAGTGACGACGCATTGTCACGGTTTATGCACTTTCACCCACCGACGTTTGGTGGAGCGCTTTCACCAACGCAGGCAGAAGATTGGTTGGCAAGAGTAAAAAGGATCCTAACCGCAATTAGGACGGTCGAAGAACAGAAAGTGATGTTGGCCACTTTTCTGTTGGACGGAGATGCGAGATTGTGGTGGGATGAAATTGAAGTGCACCACTTGGCCGGTCGAGGTTTAACGGAGATTTCAATGGAGGAATTCTCACAAATATTTTTAGCCAAGTATGTGCCAGTGTCGCAGAGGATTGCGATGGAAAATGAGTTTCTCAGCTTGGTGCAGGGTGAGCAAGATGTGGATACCTACCTGCACGAGTTTACAAGATTGGGAAGATATGCGGGATCGACCTTTGCGGAGGAAGTGCGAAAGACAAATCGGTTTTATGGAGGATTGCGGGATGAATTGAGGTTGGCACTTCCGAGTTCCGTGAGCCAAGGTTTTCAAGCGTTGGTTGATACAGCTCGTGCCTTGGAGAAGGATATGAAGCGAGTACATGAGAATAAGAAACTGGCAAGGGAAAAGTCGCAATTGGATCAATCGGAGTTTCGACGACAAGAGAAGAAAAGATTTAGGCCGGTGGACGTAGCTCCGTCGACTGTTTCGTCGCCCCCGACGTATGGGCCAGGACGTGTGGATACACGTATCTGCTATAAATGTGGGCAGCAAGGACACATCGCAAAATTTTGTTGGAATGCTCCTCCAGGAAGTGAGAAAAAGGCAGGTGCGTCATATGAGGAAAAAGGGAAAGCCGTGGCCGAATCATCTGCACCCCGGACGCAACCGCGATTGCATGCGATGGAAGTGCAAGAGCCGCAAAGTTCAGTTGGTGAAATTCAGCCTCGAGCGGTTCATTTATCTTTAAATCGTGAATTTCAAAATCGGGAGGCTGAGCGGAGGTGAACTGTGATGTGAAGCATGTCGATGCTCTGACAGTTGTGTATGTAAACTATGTTTTGATTTGAACTGAATCCGAACTAGATGGCTGATGTAAATGATGTTTATATCTCTAGTTGGTGATTTCTGTAATCGCTTGGTGCACTTGTGATTGTGACGAAATCAATCCATCATGTTGTTTTGTTTTGAGGTTTTATGTGGTGGAATGTGCACAAGTGGAAGCTAGGGATGTTTGTTGTGTTGTCTGTTTGGTAGTGAGTGCGACGGCTTGGGGTGTCTAATTTTGATTGGCTGTTTGGAGTCAAATTTCGAGGACGAAATTATTTGACGGGGGGGAGGATTGTAACACCCTGAAGTCAAGAGGATCATTGTGCGCAAAATTGGGTTCAGGCTTGGGTGACACGGCCTGGGACACGGGCGTGTCCCAGGGCGTGTCAGTTGACACGGCCTGCGACACGGGCGTGTCGCAGGGCGTGTTGGGTTGTGTCGACGATCGGGCCTTGGTGTCGACGATTTTCGCGGGATATCGTCGAGAGTGGGGCACACAGCCCAGGACACGGCCGTGTCGGATGCCGTGTCGAATGCTCGACGAGTGTTACGCGACGATCGTCGAGTATCGGGTTTCCCGTGAGGACACGGCCTGTGACACGGGCGTGTCACAGGGCGTGTCAGTGGGCGTCGAATTTAGCTCGACGTCTCGGGTTAGGCCGTGTTAGAAGGACACGGGTGTGTCCTGGTACACACGGCCAGGAACACGGGCGTGTGCCCAGCCGTGTGCCAGGCCGTGTGAAGTCTCGGGTTGGATTGGGATTATTTTCCTTGAGGCACACGGCCTCAGACACGGGCGTGTCTGAGGGCGTGTCGGGTACACGGCCGTGACACGGGCGTGTCACACGGGCGTGTACTGGTTGATTTGAGTCGGTTGCCTGCCGCTTTAGGGGGACACGGCCTGTGACACGGGCGTGTCACAGGGCGTGTCAGGCCGTGTTCAGGGTTTTCTGGCCAGATCTGAGCCGTTTGTTTCCCTCTTCCTGGATCCAGTGGCTGGGCTTTGTCCAGGTGTCTTGGAGGCCGAGATTTGGAGGATAAATCCTTTTATTATCTTCTTCTTCTTCTTCTTCATTTCCATTCCAAGGGAGAGAGAAGAAAGGCTAAGGGAGAGAGAAGGGAGGAGTCTTCCAGCTGCTGTAGGAGCTGCGGAGTGCGGATCGAAGATCCGAGAGCGGATTCGTGAAGCCAGAGCCGAGGCGGTGATTTCCATCCGGCTACTTCATGGCGCCGAAGCGATCTTCAAGGGTAACGATCTCCTTCTTGGACATCGAAGTCCTTTCTCTATACATGTGCTTGGAATCCTCCACCAAGAGGTGGATCGCGGAAGAGATTCCTTTGTAAGTCTGCATTTAGAGCCGGAAATATGGAGTACGGCGTAGGCATGCTGTGTGAAGCCCATCTGGACCGATAGTCTGGATTGGTGATGTTCCTGGGTAAACCGGAGGAGACTCCGTGGCTTTGATGATGTGCAAAACGGATTTCTGTTGTGATGAATGTATGGATGTGATGATTGTGAGGAGGCTTTGGTGAAGCTCCTGGTTGTGAGATGATCAATTGGTAGCACGCCTGGGGAGCGCGTGGTAAACCCGGCCTGTTACACCACTAGGGTGGGTTGATCTAGTTAAAGGTAGGATCGATGGGCGGCAATGCTAGGGGAGCCGAGTTAAACCCGGGTTGCTGCACCACATGTTGTGGGTCGATCGGATTAGGAGGGGGATCGATGGGTAGACAATGCCTGGGGAGCTTAGATAAACCCGGCTTGCTACACCACGGAGTGTGGGTCGGTCTGCTCTGTTTGTGATGCTGTGAGGATGGACCTCTGAGTGGCTTGGGCGGGATGTCGCCAGCCTGCGAGCTGGTGGACTAGGGCCGATCAACCAACAAGTTAACACCTCGAGAGACAGCGGTGTACGACGGTGGATTCCGGTACGCCAAGAAGGTGCCCTGAGTGCACGGAGCGTTGGTGGACTCCAGCGTTTGTGATGTGATGTGTTTGTTAGATAGTGGCATAAAGAGAATGATCCTATGATATAATGTGGTGATGTTTGCTGATGCTTGATGAAAAAGGAAGCACTGTATACAGGGAAGGAACCACTGCCCGGGTAGGGGGTAGGGTCGTTATAATGGGTCAGCAATGCTGACCGTTACTTTGTTTTCTGTGTTGGTTTGGATGATGAATTGCAGGTGCTGCGGTTTGGAAAGAATAAAGGAAATAGCGAGCTTGTTGTTATAGGCCCTTGAAGGCTATATGAAGAATCGTGGTTGGATTTCATGTGTGGCCGGCCTGCGTGCCGATGTACGAAATTGTTGTTTTGTAAAGAGAAACTTGTAAGGCCATAAGGCCAGGGTGTGTGCGTTGTATACATTCCTGGTGTTTTTATATAAATGTGGTATTTATATATGGGTGGACATTCTGGTTTGAGTTCATGCTAACAAGAAAAATTGCTGCGCTAGAATGGAATGAGTTAAGGACACGAGTAGAGTTTGATTACCACACGTGACTCCCTTGCTTGTCTGTGCTATATGGCGTGGGGCCCCGGCCGGACCCACCGTTATATGTCATGTGACAGGTGGGGGCGTTACAACTTGTGTCGACACAAAGGAGATGTGTCGACACTCAGCAAGTTTTTCAACACAAGAAGGCATGTGTCGACACAAAGGAGATGTGTCGACACTCAGCAAGTTTCAACACAAGAAGATGTGTCGACACAAAGGAGTTGTGTCGACACACAGTAGAATTCAACTAAGTATTAAAGAAGAAGTATTTGTGTCGACACACTCAACCAGTGTCGACACATTCAACAGAAGGCTTGTGTCGACACATAGAATCAGTGTCGACACATTCTGAAGAAGCAGTGTCGAGAAGCTGTTACAACAACACAAGGAGTTGTGTCGACACCATCAAGGCTAGTGTCGACACTTAGTCTACTTGGGTCGACACTTAGTCTATTTGTGTCGACACATAATGACTATCTGTCTCGACACTTTCAGACAGTGACAGTGATTTCAAGAAGTGACTGGATGACTTGACAGCTGCCATTTCAACAGGTCAACTGCAACTGTCAGAGCTGCCAGAAGGTTGTTAGAAACCGGATCCGCCAGTTACCTTGGAGGAAGACTATATAAAGACCTTTCTCCTTCAATAAAAAGAGAGAGATCACGGATTGATCACAATTAATCAAGAGATCTAACAACACAAAAGAAGAAGACCTTCGACAGAAGATCTAAGAAGTTGGAGAGAGAGAGATCCTTCTAAGAAGAGCAGCTGCTGAACCAGGCTGCTAAGTAAGATTCAGATTGAGATCTGAATCTCAAGACAGAAGTTGATTGAAGATCATCTTCATAGGAGATTCAACCCTACTGAGTTATAATTCAAGAAGCTTTGAAGAAAGTCAAGGGAGGTTGATCTCTACCAAGTTCTTCCAAGAACTCATCAAGAAGCCAGTCAACTCATCTCTCTCTGTCAGAGTTGTGGTTAATTACTTTGTATTATCAAATTCCTGTAGGATCTTGTATAGATCTGAGTTGTAAGCCTAAATCTATAAAGGCTGAGGTAGGGCATTTTGAGCCTGAGTGTAGGAGAATCAATTCTCTGAGTGTAGGCCTTTTTGAAGGCTGAGGTAGGGCTGTTTAGCCTGAGTGTAGGTCTTGTTGAAGACTGAGTGGTAGGGCTTTGTGCCTGAGTTGTAGGAGTGGGGTCACTCTGAGTTATAGGAACCTGTTTGGGGTTCTGAGCTGTAGGATCTGAGGATCTGAGAAGTAGTGTAGAAGTTAGGCCGAATCTAGTACACTACTAGATAGGCGAAGGGGGAAAGTGGATGTACCCAGACCTTGGGGAACCACTATAAAAATCTGTGTGCACTCTGTGTTTGTTTATTTCTTGTTAGAAAGTAGCGAAAAGAGGCGAAAAGTAGAGAACAAGCGAATAAACTTTTGAATAATTGAAATTTTATTATCCAAAAAAGATATCATTTACAAAGGTATGACCTCCCTTATATAGAATGGAGGGGAAGAGAAGAGAGTATACAAACAATGTGGGACTAAACATTTACAATACTGAGCGGCTAGAATAATGGAGACCGAATAGGCCGCGTGGTTAGATAGACAGGATAACCGCTCGGCAACTTCAGCAGGATGGAACAGGCCGCAGAGGAAGACCGATAGACCGCCCGGTCTGCAAACCGCTGGATCAGACCGCTAAGCCGCTCGGTCAACAAACCGATGGATCAGACCGCTAAGCCGCCCGGTCTAATACTTCAACACTCCCCCTCAAGCTGGAGCATAGATATCAATCATGCCCAGCTTGTCACAGATGCGGAAGAAGGATGTAGAAACCGGCTTGGTGAAGATATCTGCCAACTCCTTGTCAGAGGTGACAAAAGGAGTACAAATCTGTTTCTTCAAAATCTCTTCCCGAATGAAGTGACAGTCAACCTCTATATGCTTCGTTCTCTCATGGAAGACCGGATTTCTGGATATGTGTATAGCGGCTTTGTTGTCACAGAACATAGGGAGAGGACAGTCATATACCTCGCCCAGGTCAAGCATGAGAGCGCGCAACCACTTTAACTCACATGTAGTTGACGCCATACTCCGGTATTCTGCTTCGGCACTGGATCTGGAAACAACAGACTGTTTCTTGCTCTTCCAACTCACGAGATTACCTCCAACAAAGGTACAAAAACCTGACGTGGATTTACGATCGCCTTTGTCATCCGCATAACTTGAATCTGAGTAGGCCTCAACCCTCAGATGGCCATTCTTCTGAAAGAGTAACCCTTTGCCCGGTGCTGCTTTGATATACTCTAAAATCTTCAGGGCGGACTGAAGATGACACTCCCTGGGAGCTTGCATAAACTGACTGACCTTGCCTACAGCGTAGGCGATGTCGGGTCTAGTCACCGTGAGATAGATGAGTTTGCCTACCAAACGTCTGTACCGTGTGACATCAGATAGAAGAGGCGAATCATCCGTCCACGTTTTGTCTTCTCCAACAGCCATGGGAAAACGAGCTGGTTTGGCACCTGTCAAGCCTGCTTCTCGAAGAAGATCAAGGGCATACTTCCGTTGAGAGAGAACCAACGAGTCAAGTTTCCGAGAGATTTCTATCCCCAAAAAGTATTTTGGGGAGCCCATATCCTTCGTGACCAAGTGCTGACGGAGGTGCTTCTTCGTCAAGTCCACCCCATCTCGGTCATCGCCAGTAAGGAGAATATCATCCACATATACGGCCAAAACCACCAGTCCCGAGGCCGTTTTGCGAATGAATAAGGAGTGATCGGCCGAACTCCTTTGAAAGCCGATGGTAGCCACAATACCACTGAATATTTCGAACCATGCCCGAGGGCTCTGCTTTAGGCCATAAATGGTCTTCTTCAAATGACAGACACGTGTCTCCCCCTGAGCAACATACCCAGGAGGTTGCTCCATATAAACGTCCTCCTGAAGATCGCCATAGAGAAAGGCATTCTTCACATCAAGCTGGGAAATAGCCCAAGCCCGGTTAACAGCCACAGAAAAGAGAACCCGGATGGTGCTGAGGCGAGCAACCGGAGAGAAGGTATCAAAGTAATCAACGCCATAAGTCTGAGTAAATCCCTTGGCCACCAGCCGGGCTTTGTAGCGATCCACAGTGCCATCGGGGCGAAACTTCACAACGAATACCCAGCGACAGCCAACCACATCAGTGCCCACGGGAGGAGGAACCAGGGTCCAGGTACCCCGTTCAGTAAGAGTAGCCATCTCCTCATCCATGGCAGACTTCCAATGAGGTAGAGCGAGAGCCTCCTGGTAGGTACGGGGAGTAGAAGTAGCAGAGATAGCCAAGGTAAAACACCTGCGAGAAGGAGAAAGCTGATCATAAGAAACAACAGCCGTGAGCGGGTGTTGAGTACATGCCTGCACCCCTTTGTGAAGGGCAATGGGAACATCCAGGTCAACGGGAGCGTCGGCGACGGGAGCGTCAGCGACCGGAGCGTCCGTGGCAGAGAAGGCTGGCCCGGGACTAGAGAGAGACGGCAGCGGAGAGGAGGGTGGAGGGGTGGGTGGGGAGACGGACTGGGAAGGAGTGGGTGGAGGAGGAGACGAAGGTGGGAAAACGTGGAGAGGTGTGGAAGGAACGGAGATATCAGAAGGAAGAGAAGGAAGAGAAGAGGAAGGAGAGAAATAGGAAGCATTTTCGAAAAAAGTCACATCGGCGGAAACAAACTGCTTGCGGAGAAGGGGGTCAAAGCAGCAATAGCCTTTTTGAGTGGTAGAGTACCCCAAAAAGACACACTTGGTGGAACGGGGGGAAAGCTTGTCGTGGGTGGCGGAGGGAGCGTGAACAAAGGCCGTACAGCCAAAGACACGGAGAGGAAGAGAAAAAGCTTCCTGGTGGGGGTAGAGAAGGGAGAAGGGAGTCTGGCCGTGGAGGACCGTGGAGGGAAGGCGATTAATGAGATAGCAAGAGAGAAGCACGGCGTAGCCCCAGTAGGAGCGAGGGACGTGCATCTGCGTCATGAGAGTACGCGCAACATCAAGCAGGTGACGGTTTTTACGTTCCGCCACCCCATTCTGTTGGGAGGTGTAAACACAAGATGTTTGATGAAGGAGGCCATGTTTGTGAAAGAACGTGGAGAACTCATGATTTAGATACTCCTTTGCATTATCAGAACGTAAGACTTTAATGGAAATAGCAAATTGAGTCTTAATCATAAAGTAAAAAGATTGCCAAACAGAAAATAGTTCAGAGCGATCTTTTAATAGATACACCCAGGTACATCGAGTAAAATCATCGATAAAAGTAACAAAATAGGAACTGCCCCGACCAACTGTAAGGGTAGGAGCAGGACCCCATACATCAGAATGAATAAGATCAAAAATGCGAGAGGAGCCACGGCCTTGCTTCGGTGGGAAGGAGGAGCGATGATGTTTGCCAAGCTGACATGCATCACAGTTGAGCGGAGAACTGGTAGGAGGTAAGTGGGGCAGAAGCTGATGAATAAGCCGAGGAGGAGGATGTCCAAGACGAAGATGCCACTGAAGGAGATCGGTGGAGGAGGAGTAGGCAGAAAGAGCGGAAACATCGTCGAGGAAGTAGAGGCCGCCGCTCTCAGTCCCAGTAGCAATCGTCCGCTGGGTCCTCGGGTCCTGAAAAGAACAAGTAGTGGGAGTGAATAAAACGGAGCACTGAAGTTGCCGGCATAAAGTAGTAACTGATAACAAATTGCACGGGAACTTCGGGACATAGAGGGTATCCTCCAAGCAAAGCGATGGAGTGAGTTGAACCATGCCCGTCCCATGAACCGGGGACGGGGAACCATCCGCCACACGAACTGGGGGTAAGCGGTCATGGGTCTCAAGACGGGAGAAGCAATGAGGGTTGCCCGTCATATGATTGGTGGCACCAGAGTCAATCAGCCATTTACCTTGGGTAACGACGTGGGCACTACCTGACGTCGTGGCCACAGAGGCAGATGGCCTAGAAGAGGCGGAGGCCGAAGGAGCATCACCGGAAGGGCGAAGATGAGGATGTTTCTGCCAGCAGCGGTCAACAGTATGGCCAGTACGACCACAGTGAGAGCAGAGGAACCGGGAGGAACTCCGGCCGCCAGAGGAGCCACGGCCACTGGGGCCCCCCCGCTGAGCTTGGTGACCAAAGGAGTCCTGGGAAGGGGGGGAGGCCAACAGAGGCCGCTGGAGGAGCGAAGTAACGGCGGCAATGCGAGCTGCGGTGGCATCCAAAGTAGGAGATTCTGCCTCACCCAAGATCTGCTGGCGGATCATATCATAAGAGTCGGGAAGACGGAGAAGATAACAAACAACCAGGAGTTCCTGGAAGTGTTTGTGCTGGTCGGCCAAGTCCGCGGAGAAGGGGCGATTCTGGAGGATTTCAGCACCAAGAGCCTGAACCTGCTGATAGGCCGCAGCCGGTGACATGGAAGGGCGGGCGAAGAGGTCCGCATAGAGAGTATAAATGCGGGACGTCTGGCCCCCCTTCGAATAGAGAGCAGCGAGGTGAAGCCAGGCGGCCTTGACCGTCTCATCATGGCGAATGACTGGAAGGCACTCATCAGAAAGGCTGTTGGCCAGCCAGGTGCGAACAAGAGCATCACTCGCATCCCAGTCATCAAACTCAGGAGAGGTGCGAGGAGGAGGGTCATCGGTGAGGTGATGACGCTTGCGTTGAGAACGAAGGAGAAAGGTGAAAGAAACGCTCCAATCGGGATAGTTGGAGCCAACAAGCTTGGAAAGGGTGCCAAGGTTGCCCGAAGGAGGAGGAGGAGAAGGAGCTGCAGGAGTAGTGGTGAGACCGGAGGTAGTCATAGAACCCGGCAAGCAGAAGAAGCCGCGCGAACAGTAGCGGTTAGAAAACAGAAGAAGCCGCGCGAACAGTGGCGGCTAGAAAGAGGCAAAGGCACAGTGGGGAAGAGGTCGCACGGACTGAAAAAGGCCGAGCGAACAGAAGAGAGGAGAAGAGCAGGTGACCGCGACCAAGATGCGGGTAAGAAAGGTACAACCTGCACGGTCAGGCAGATCACAGCAGCTGCTAGAAGGCGGTCAAAGGCACAGCGGGGAAGAAGTCGTGCGGACTAAAAAGGCCGAGAGAACAGAAAAGAGGAGAAGAGCTGGTGATCGCGACTAAGATGCGGGTGAGAAAGGAACAACCCGCACGGTCAGGCAGATCACAGCAGCGAACCGCGAGTAGAGGGACAACACTCGCGGACAGGGACAGACCGCAACGACTAGGAAGTCGGAGCGGCAGGAAAGACCAAGGAGCGCGGCGACAAGGAAACAGGTCGCTGCGACAAAGAGCAGTAGGAGAAGAGAACCAAGAAGAAGCAAGCCGCGCGAACAGGGCAGCGGACAGAAACAGGCTGCGCGGATAGAAACAAGCCGCGCGGATAGAAGAGAAGGCAAGTCGCGAATCAAGTCGCAGAACGCGGAAAACAAGCCGCGAGCAACAGAGAGCGCACAGAATCAGGAGGAAATGACCGTGTGCTCTGATACCATGTTAGAAAGTAGCGAAAAGAGGCGAAAAGTAGAGAACAAGCGAATAAACTTTTGAATAATTGAAATTTTATTATCCAAAAAAGATATCATTTACAAAGGTATGACCTCCCTTATATAGAATGGAGGGGAAGAGAAGAGAGTATACAAACAATGTGGGATTAAACATTTACAATACTGAGCGGCTAGAATAATGGAGACCGAATAGGCCGCGCGGTTAGATAGACAGGATAACTGCTCGGCAACTTCAGCAGGATGGAACAGGCCGCAGAGGAAGACCGATAGACCGCCCGGTCTGCAAACCGCTGGATCAGACCGCTAAGCCCCTCGGTCAACAAACCGATGGATCAGACCGCTAAGCCGCCCGGTCTAATACTTCAACATTTCTGTGATTGCTGAGCTAGCTGTGCTGAATTGCTATAGAAAATTGCAAATACAGGTTTAATTGTTCAGTATTTCTGCCTTAAATTCAAAAAGATAAAGTTCACCTATTCACTCCCCCCTCTAGGTGGTTAGGCACTATTTCTTTCAGTCAGGCAGGGGTACTTCTGGCCCACCCTGAGAAAGGATGCGACAGAATTTGCAAGGAAGTGCCGAAAATGCCAGATCTACGCCCCCTCCAGCTCTTGCCGGCTCAAAGGCTCCGAAGTATCACAGCACCATGGCCTTTCGCCATCTGGGGAATGGATCTAGTTAGGCCTTTCCCTCCAGCTAGTGGGCAAAGAAGGTTCCTCCTGGTTATGATAGATTACTTTTCCAAGTGGCTGGAGGTTAAGGCGCTAGCAAAGGTGACCTCCCAAGTCTTCAGGAACTTCGTCTGGGGGGAGATCAACTGCAGGCACGGGCTGCCTCAGGCCATCATCACGGATAATGGTCCCCAGTTTGCTAGTGAAGAATTCATCAGCTTCTGCACTCAGCTAGGCATCGACCTCAGGTTTGCCTCCGTCCACCACCCCAGGAGCAACAGTCAGGTAGAAGCGGCAAACAAGATTATCGTAAACCTGCTCAAAAAGAAGGTGGAGAATTTGACAGGGAGTTGGGTAGAACAGCTCCCCTCGGTCTTGTGGGCCTTGAGAACAACCCCAAACAGGGCCACCGGCGAGACTCCTTTCAAGCTTTCCCATGGATGTGAGGCAGTCCTGCCCGTGGAGTTCGAGGTCCGGTCCCCACGTGTTGCGGCTGTAGGTGATGGAGATGAGGCTTGGAGGATGGAAAATGAAGAAGGCTTACACCTCTCTCTAGACCTGACAGAGGAGCTGCGAGACGTGCCAGCCATCAGACAAGAAGAGATCAAGAGTCGAATGGCAAGGCACTTTAACAAGCATATCAGGATAAAGCAATTCGTGGAGGGAGATCTGGTATTAAAGAAGGTTGATGCGACAGGGAGGTCTGCCCCGGTGGGAAAGCTCAATCCAAACTGGGAGGGACCTTATATTGTGGAGAGAGTATTGAGAGCAGGAGGCTACTACCTCCAGGATGCGGAGGGTAGGACCTTGAGCCACTCCTAGAGTGGGGATGGATTAAAACGCTTCTACCCATGAGAAGGGGGAGCGGAAGATATGTACTTAAAGCATGATCAATATAATATACTTCTCAAATTATTTCTTGTTTATTGTTTATTGTGAAGTGCTAACGATAGGAAGATGGAAACTTCATCGGCAACCCAAGCTCGGCTCGGCCCCAGGTAGACCTGCTGTGCAGGCTCTCATCTATCTGGCAGGTCCGAAGGCTCGCCTGTGGGGGATTGGTTTGTTTGGTTTGAGATTGTCATCGGCACCCCGAGCTCGGCTCGGCCCCAGGTAGACCCGCTGCGCAGGCTCTCATCTAGCTGGCACGTCCGAAGGCTCGCCTGTGGGGGATAGGTTTGTTTGGTTTGAGATCGTCATCGGCACCCTGAGCTCGGCTCGGCCCCAGGTAGACTCGCTGCGCAGGCTCTCATCTAGCTGGCAGGTCCGAAGGCTCACCTGTGGGGGATAGGTTTGTTTGGTTTGAGATCGTCATCGGCACCCCGAGCTCGGTTCAGCCCTATGTAGAACTGCTGCGCAGGCTCTCATCTAGCTGGCAGGTCCAAAGGCTCGCCTGTGGGGGATAGGTTTGTTTGGTTTGAGATCGTCATCGGCACCCCGAGCTCGACTCGGCCCGAGGTAGACCTGATGCGCAGGCTCTCATCTAGCTGGAAGGTCCGAAGGCTCTCCTGTGGGGGATAGGTTTGTTTGGTTTGAGATCGTCATCGGCACCACGAGCTCGGCTCGGCCCCAGGTAGACCCGCTGCGCAGGCTCTCATCTAGCTGGCACGTCCGAAGGCTCGCCTATGGGGGATAGGTTTGTTTGGTTTGAGATTGTCATCGGCACCCCGAGCTAGGCTCGGCCCCAGGTAGACCCGCTGCGCAGGCTTTCATCTAGCTGGCAGGTCCAAAGGCTCGCATGTGGGGGATAGGTTTGTTTGGTTTGAGATCGTCATCGGCACCCCGATCTCGGCTCCGCCCCAGGTAGACTCGCTGCGCAGGCTCTCATCTAGCTGACAGGTCTGAATGCTCACCTGTGGGGGATAGGTTTGTTTGGTTTGAGATCGTCATCGGCACCCCGAGCTCGGCTCGGCCCCAGGTAGACCCGTTGCGCAGGCTCTCATCTAGCTGGCAGATCCGAAGGCTCGCCTGTGGGGGATAGGTTTGTTTGGTTTGAGATCGTCATCGGTACCCCGAGCTCGGCTTGGCCCCAGGTAGACCCGCTGCGCAGGCTCTCAACTAGCTGGCAGGTCCGAAGGCTCACCTGTGGGGGATTGGTTTGTTTGGTTTGAGATCGTCATCAGTACCCCGAGCTCGGCTCGGCCGCAGGTAGACGCGCTGCGTAGGCTCTCATCTAGCTGGTAGGTCCGAAGGCTCGCCTGTGGGGGATAGGTTTGTTTGGTTTGAGATCGTCATCGGTACCCCGAACTCAGCTCGGCCCCAGGTAGACCCGCTGTGCAGGCACTCATCTAACTGGCAGATCCGAAGGCTCGCTTGTGGGGGATAGGTTTGGCTTGGGCAAGGCAAGAAACGCACCCGGAATGCGAAATGGAAAGAGGTGGAGAGGTCTCGGGGCCAGAACTGATCTCGGCAGGGATACCCCCCATTAAGGAGGTCGCGCGGAAGGAGGATTTCGGCGAGAAGGCCTCTAATAATATTGTTGACGGAAAAGCGGAAGCGTTATGTGACAGCCGTGAACGGTTCGCGTAACCTGAAGGGGGATCGCCCCGTCTTAGGGGTTCGTGAGCCATGTTCCTGGCAGATAGTTTGCGTCAGGTTCCCGCCTATTCATCGCTAAGGGAGACTACCCTAGGGAGGCCAGGGGCCTCGGCGGAAGCGTACGTAAGGAACACTCGGCCACAGCAATTACATCAAGCACATTCACAATAACAGGACGAGATATTTACAATGAAACGTTTGCAATATATATTATATAAGTACAAGCTTAGAGAGTCTCGCTCTTTACACTAAGGCAAAAAGAAAAGAAAAATGGGCCCCTCAAGGAGACAAGCTGTACCCCTTAGAGCTCCCGCTGGAGCTTTCGCCGGAGCTCTCCCCGGAGGTCTCGCCACCCACGACTAGGGATTTCGGGACATCCGAGGGCGGGGTATCAGGCATGCCCGGGGGCTTCGGTACAGGCTCGAAGAGCCAGGGAATGAGCTGTAATGATCTTGCCCCTCCCGTCCAGACATCCGACATCTCGCAGCGTCTCCAAGGTCAGCTTGAAGGTAGCTTGCGCATTGGCCTGGAGGAGCTTGTCGATATCATAGACAGAGCAGTGGCGGCTCTTCAGTCTCTCATCCAGCGGGGGGGGCGCATTCGCCTCCAGACGCGCAATCTGCTCCCTCAGCAGGACGTTCTCGTATCGCGTCTGGGACAGCTCCTCGCGAAGCGCGGCTTGGGAGGAATCCTAAACAGCGAGAGGTTAGCATGAAAGGGAAAAGAGTTAAAGTGGCGAGAGCAAGCGCCGTGAAAGATCTCGCTTACCCCTTCTGCCTGGCGCGAAGATAGCAGTCGTTGGGCCTCTGCCAGCTCCTTTGCCAAAGTGGCCGCCTGAGCCACCGCGTCGTCCCTGGCCTTGAACATGTCCTGGAAATTGCGGTCTATGGTGATGCTCCGGAGAGCACACATGTGAGCAAGCTCCAGCCCGTGCATCAGGGCGCGAGTGGAATCATAGGCCAGCAGCCGGGTGGTCATCCTGTCGTAGACACTAGCATCCTCCCGGCTGTAGAGGCAGTAACCTAAGGAGAAAGCCATGCTGGTAACCTCGTCTCGCTCTGCCCAGCTAGGCAGGAGGGACGAGATCGAGACCCTGTTGACGTCGGGGTCCCATTATAGCAGCGGCTTGTTCTCCGCGTCCAGGCACTTCATGCCGAGACCAAAGTTGCGGTGGCCCCGCGACACCTCTCCAGACAGAGGCTGGTCGGAGGTCTCGGCGGCGGCTCCCTCGCCCTCTGCTACACCAGGGGCCGAAGGGTTCTCGGCAGGGGCCTCAGTGCCATCCATGGTAGCTGCGATCTCGCTGACTACCTAAAAGATCTCCTCAAAGGAGCAGCCTGTAGCGAGAGGTTGGGAGGGCGGCACCATAACGGCTTTGCCCTTCTCGGTATCGATTGTCTTGAGCCTCTTGATCGGTTGAGGCGGAGGGGCGCCGGGCTTTCGCTTCCCGGCACCGGTTGAAGGAGGCGGGGCCGGATCGTTCCGGCAAGCTCGTGCTGCGGCCTTCGTAAGAGCCAGCGGGTCTTTCGGAGGTTGGCTCCCGCCAGCGCGAGCCTCGTCAAAAGGTTGGCGTAGGGGGATCTCGCGCTCTCCTGCGAAAGTGACAAACACTCAATTCAAACGTCGAAAAGGGGGAATAACGAGACAAAGGCGAGACCTTACCTTCGCCCGGGAGTACGGGGAGGAGTGAATCAACGTCTTGCCGGAGGAAGAGGACGTCGAATTCCTTGGTTCCGAAGAACTCAAGGAGGACGCTCTTGCGCGAGCCCAAGGAGGGGGGCTTGTAGGCGGCATCCTCATATTGGATGGGCGCGAGAGGTACGTTCCTGAACTCTCCGGAAATGAAGATGAACCTCTCGCCCCAGTGGTGGTGCTTGTTGGCGAGACCGATTGTCTTGAGCAGTTGTCCTGAGAAGAAGACCACCCCTCCTTTGGCGCGGAAGGTGAACAGCTTGCAGAAGATTGGCAGGCTGAACTCGATCCTCTCAGATCGCATGTAGCATATGAAAGTCACGAGAATCGCAACCGAATTTGGATTCAGTTGCGCGGGAACCACTCCGTAATACCGGAGGGCCTGGCGCATCTCGGGCCACAGCGGGAGGCGGAAGCCCACCTCGAAGTGCTCAAGGGGGATGGTGAGCTCCCCCTCCCCCGCGGTGTTTACCTTATCATGGTTGCCTGGGTTCCGCGCGGTGAATCCGGAGGGAATGTAGCGAGTCTGGGTCAGGTTGAACTCGTCCACGGTGAGGGTGCAGGAAGGAAAATGGTGCTTCTGGAAAGCTTCCACGCAGTTGGAACGTCCCTCGCTTCTGCCCGGCATCGTGATGAAGAATTTGCAGGCGAGATCTTTAAGAGGGAGGCGAGAGCAAGAACCGTGCGAGAACGAAAGGAGAAGGCAAAAACAAGCGAGAGCTTTTGAGAGACCGTGAAAGCGACAGGAGAGGAGAGAGATTCGGATCGGAGAAATGAATGTGGTAGGTGAGCCCCTATATTTATAGGAAACCGTGATCATCATGATTTTTCAGAAAAGGCGGTGGGGGTACAGCCGTCACGACCTGAGGCGGCGGCGCTTCATTTTCCCGCCCAAATTTGACTGACTGATAGGTTTTGGCACGAGTCTTATGAGATGGCATTCGACAAACAACGGGAGCAGGTTTGCTCTCGCGGAGCGAGAAAGCTAAGTAAGGAGTAATAATAATACCTCACACAACAGGAGATCAGATTGCTCTCGCCAAGCGAGAACTAAACAGAGTGATAATAATAGCGTAAATAATTGTTATTCTCGCCAAGCGAGAGCTGAATAAAAGATTAAGCAACTTCAGTTAGACATAAATTAAATGGGGTACATCTGAGAAGGGGAAGGCCTGGGGAAGAGAAGGGGAGGTCTCGCGATTCAATAAGGCTCCCACCGCCATCGTCCTTGCTCCCGCAGCTTGGTCCTGGGTGGTGCCTGGGGGTTGAAGTAGGACGACAGAACAGTGCATCCTAGGTTGACCCGACGAGACAGGTCCCGGATCCGCGCGATGCACCTTTCAGGAGAAGATCCGGCGGTAGGCCCACCTGGCCGATCCATCTCGCCGATGAGATAGTCCCGCTCCAGAGTCTCCAGCCTCCTCTCCACTGATTGGCGAAACTCTTTCAACGCGAGGTCATGGGCCCGTTCCCGTCGGATAAGCTTCGATAGGACGGCGACAACCTTCTTCCCCCGTCTTTTAGCGCTCCCGGCACTGGTCAGGATCTCCTCCATCTCGTCAGATGAAGGGAAGGGGGAGCTCTCGCCGTCTTCCCCCTCTCTGTCTTCTTCTTCTTCTTCTTCTTCCTCTACCTCAGCTCCAGGCCGCGAGCCCAGATCCCCTGACGAAAATTCCAATTCAGGCGAGAGCCAAAGGATAATAGTGATAAACGTACCGCATACCTGCAATATGGCGAGGACCCTCGGTCGATGGCAGGCGAGAAGGCCCAGCTCCCCCCTCAGCTCCATAAAGTAGGTGGATCGGCTTCCCTTTTCCCGGGGGGTAGATTTGGTGAGTAGTGATCCTGGCTCGGCCAGAAGCAGGGGGGAGGCCTCTCCCGCGGGATGGCTGGCATCCGGTGGAGCTGCGGAAGAATTGGCAAGCATTCCTCCCGCCGGTAGGGAGTAATCAACCACAAGGGCAGGCTGATTCGCAGCCCCTGCTCCGTTCTCCCGGGTGGCGAGACCCGGCTGGGCGACTGCTGGCGCTGCGGGAAGATAATTCAGCATTCGAAGGTTTGAGTTAAGAGCGAGAGAGGAACAGTTACCTGCAGCGCTCGGGTCAGGCAGAGGAGCCACCTCCGAAACCCGTGGTTGGTCCTCGAGGTGGTGAGAGGATGGATCCAAGGGTTCCCGTGGGGACTTGACGACGTCGGGAACCGTTTCCTGCGAGAAGTCTCGCGTCAGCAACAGAGCGACTGGTGTTTTCAATAATTGGCAAATCAAACATACCTTCCGCAGAGAGGGATCGTTCGCGCGGCTTGGGGTTGGGGTAGGCGGGCTCCTGTTCTCGCGGGGCAGGTCCCGCTGAACCACCTTCGCTCTCTTATTTTTATTTTGAGCAGAGAAGGCTCAGCGGCCAATGACTGTCTCGCTAGCCATGGGGCAACCAAGGCCATGTTAGCCTTAGCTCGCGCCTGTGCCGCATTGATGCGGTCTTGAAGATCCTGCGGGAGCGATTTGTCGGCGCGTTTGGAAGGCATCGCGAGAAGAGGCGAGAACTCAGGTGAAGAATGGCGATCCAAGGGCAGATTTATGACCGTCTATCAGCACATATATTTATAGCCACGGTACGGCCCACCAAAAGATTCCTTGATGTTGACACGTGCTCAGCGAATATTTTTGGGTTGGACATGTCTTTTCGAGCGCAGAGCTAGCTCCAAAAGAGCGGGGATTGTGTACAACCTCATATTCGTTGAGTCAGACCAGGAGGCACAATGGTCATAATTGGGCTAGCCAAAGGAGTTCCCGCCCGAAAGAAGATCTCGCCCAAGGTGGCGGGAACGTTCGCGCCGAATCATCGAACGGAGATCAACGGGCCAAGATCGTCGAGCGCAGCCAACGCAGGAACGCTTGTGCATACGCCAAGCTCCAATCTCAAAGGGGCTCTCGCATAGAAGCATGCGAGAACGTTTGCGTCGGGCCCCGGGCAGAAGGCTCTCGGCTCAGAGCTCTCGCCGAGTAGGGCCTAGGGCCTTGGGTAAAATTTCCTAATTATCCCCAGGCAAAATTACCCTCGTGCCCTCAGGAAAACAGCGAGATTCGGCTATTGGCAGATCAACTAGGGGCATTTCAGTAATCTCAGGTCAGCAAAAGACTATAAATAGACCCATAAGGGTTCCTTAGAGAGCAAGCACTGATTATCCACCAAATCTCTAGTGCTTTCTAAGGAACTCCAAGCCCAGCTTTTGGCTTTGGAGGGGAAGCTCTCAGTGATCTTCCGGGTAAGCGGTGGGACCTACCTGCTGTGGCTTTGTGCCAGTTTTCTAGCCCTTCTCGACCAGTCGTAAGTCGGAGCTTGGGCCAAGTAGGTGTCGGCTACGCCCCTATTTTGCGAACATTTGTCGGAGTCAAATTTTGGCTTCAATATTTATAGACTTAAGAAAGCCCTATATGGACTAAAACAAGCCCCTAGGGCTTGGTATGAAACTTTGTCTACTTTCCTTATTGAGAACAAATTCTCAAGGGGGAAAATATACAAGACTCTATTCCTTAGGGAATCTAAAGGCAAGATGATCCTAGTTCAGATATATGTTGATGACATTATCTTTGGATAAACATAAAACAACTTTTGTAGAAAGTTTGCCAAACTTATGTAAGGGAAGTTTGAGATGAGCAGAATAGGTGAGCTTAAATTTTTCTTGGGACTCCAAGTTAGACAGACTGATGATGGATTGTCCATATCTCAGTCTAAGATCACCAAGGTGTTGATTAAGAAGTATGGCATGGAGTCAGCCTCCACCATAAGAACTCCTATGGGGTCAAGTATGCCTATAGGCAAAGATGATGCAGGAAAACCTGTAGATGAATCTTTGTATAGATGGATAATTGGCTCCCTTTTATACTTAACTGCTAGTAGACCAGACATCATGTATGCTACATGTGTCTGTGCTATGTATCAAGCAAGCCCTAAAGAATTTCATTATACTGCAGTTAAAAGAATTTTGAGATATCTCAAGGGAACAACTAATCTTGGCCTTTAGTACCATAGGAATAGAGATTTTCTACTGACTGGGTATTCAGATGCAGACTTTGCAGGATGCAAAGAAGACAGGAAAAGTACTACTTGTACATGTCAGTTTCTAGGTGGTAGATTGGTGTCATGGAGCAGTAAGAAGCAGACTAGTGTGTCAATATCCACTGCTGAGTAAGAATATGTTGCTGCAGGTAGCAGCTGTGCTCAGCTTTTATGGATTCAACATCAACTTGAAGACTATGGTCTCAAGGTAAGTAGAACTCCATTATTTTGTGATTCTACAAGTGCTATTTCTATTGCTAAAAATCATATTTCACATAGCAGAACAAAACATATAGAAATTAGATTTCCCTTCATTAGAGATCATGTGGAAAAAGAAGATATAAATTTAGAATTTGTCAATACTAATAATTAAGTTGCTGATATGTTCACTAAACCATTAGATGAAACTAAATTAAATAATTTCAAAATTGAATTAGGTATGCTAAACCTAGAATAGAATGACAAATGTTTCTAAGTAATTCTGTGTCGACACATAAATAAGTCTGTGTCGACACTTAGTAGTTGGTGTCGACACTTCTAGAAAGTTGTGTCGACACATCGAGAAGGTTGTGTCAACACTTAGGAAGTGGTGTCGACACAAAGAATTTCTGACACTTAGTTTGGTGTCGACACATAAAGTAAATTGTGTCGACATATCAAGGAAGTTGTGTCGACACTCAATTTGGTGTCGACACATAGTAGTAGATACCTCTGTCGAGACCTTAGAAGTCTGTGTCGACACCGTCTCAACAGTGTCGACACATTAAGTGTAATTCAACCCGCCTTTTGACCTTCCTTGTGAAGAAACATATAAATAGGTGGAAGCAAACCCTGTCGACACGCTCTCCATATTCTCGAGACCAAATCCTTGTGTCGACAAGTTCTTTCTCTTCCCAGTCCTAAATCTCTTTCATTCCCCATGGCGCCCAAACACGACGACAACATTAATGAGGGTTATGAACTCGTTCGTGATGCCTTTGACGTTGCGGAACCCGAAATCAAAGCTGTGATTACCCTAATCACAGACAATGGATTAGAATACCTGGTGTCAGAACCGACAAAGATTTGGAAGAAGGAGATCCTTGAATTTTATGCAACAGCATCACTGGATTCAATAGGTCTCAAGATTAGGTCTTCAATTCATGGCACAAAGGTCAAACTCACCTTGAAGAGTTTAGGAAAGACTCTACACCTGCCCAGAGTTCAAGAAGAAGACGAGGTTGCATCTTCCAAGACCAAGGAAGCTCTCCAATGGTGTGGACTGGATCCCACCACCAAGATTGGATCTTCTATGAATAGAAAGGGGATGAACTCTCAAGGAAAATTTCTTTCTGAAATAATTGGAAAAGTGATTCTATGGAAACCAGGTGGACATGATAGGATATCTGTCTATATGTTCAGCCTCATGACCAGAGTCATCTTCAGGATCAACACTAACTGGTCTGCAGTAATATTTGAGAAGATCAAAGAAAGCTTCAGGAAACCAAACTTAGGAAGAATACTAAGTCTATATCTGGCTGCGATAATACCTGAAGTGATGCACCAGACAGCGGGATCTAAGATCAACCACATGAGAAGGATGGATTTACGAATAATCTCCATATGGGAAAGTGTTGGGTACATTGGAAAATGTGTACCAGATTTGGAGAAGCCTCACCTAACTCAATGATATGCATCAAGTTGTATTTGATGTTTTGTTGAGTTATCATGTGCAGGTTAAGTAAATGGAAGAAAAATTTTCTAAGTACAAGTGTCGACACTTGGGAATGGCTGTGTCGACACAAGGGCCTGATTGTGTTGACACCCAAAATTTTTGTCGACACACAAAAAATCTATCGACAACGCTGTGTTGACACCAAGGGACAGATTGTGTCGACACCCAGAATTTGTGTAGACATACAGAGAAGCTGTCGACACATTCCAGAATTTGTCGACAACGACTGTGTCGACACACAGAACTTATGTCGACACACACCAGAATTCTGTCGACACCAACTTTGTCAAGACAAGGAGTGATTGTGTCAACACATAGAACTTGTGTCGACACATTCCACAGAAGCTGTGTCGAGAAGTAAAAGTGAAGCTGTGTCAACATCATCAAGACTTGTGTCGACACATGGACTATGTGTGCCGACACATGTGAAGTATTCACTCAACATTCTCTGCTGCTGAGTCAAAGTCAAATGAAGGTTGAAGTAATACAACTGGAGACTTGACAGCTGTCATTACTGACATTACTGTCACATCTGTCAGAGGTGTCAGAAGACCGTTTGGAACCGGAACAGCCGGTAACCATGGATGAAGCCTGTATATAGATATTCTCTCTCAACAATTGGGATCGATTGTGAAGAAGTGATCGTGAACACGATCAGTGAATGAAGAATAATCTACGAAGGATTGAGGATCCAGAAGAAGAGAAAGAAGAAACAGTCAACAGATTGTAGAGAAAGAAAAATAAGAAGGAGAGAAGTCGTCATCCAGTGAAGGCAGATCCTGAACAGTCTGCTAGAAGAATTCAGATCAATTCTGAAGAAGAATTCAGATTAATTTCTGAATAAGAAGGAAGCTGATTGAAGATCAACTCCAACATCAAGAAGATCAATCTTACTTTGTTAAGATTCAAGAAGCTTTGAAGAAGCTAAGACAGGTTGATCCTTAAGTAATCAGTTCTATCAAGAACTGATCAAGAAGCCTTCAACCAATTCTCTCTCCATTTGGTTGAATATATTATTATCTTTTCATTAATAACTTTTGTAGGATCTATAATAGATCTGAGTGTAGGAGATTTATTTCTCTGAGTTGTAAGCCTAAATTATAAAGGCTGAGGTAGGGCTGAGTGCCTGAGGTAGGGGAATCTTTTCCCTAAGTTCTAGGCTTGTGAAAGAGGCTGAGGTAGGGCTTTTTCCTGAGTTGTAGGAGTGGGGTTTCACTCTGAGTTGTAGGCATGTGAAAGAGGCTGAGGTGGGGCTTGTGCCCGAGTTGTAGGAGTGTGGATTCACTCTGAGTTGTAGGAACCATTCTTGGTTCTGAGCTGTAAGATCTGCGGATCTGAGAAGAAAGAAAGAAGTTAGGCCGAATCTAGTACACTGCTAGATAGGCGAAGGGGGGAAAGTGGATGTACCCATCATTTGGGGAACCACTATAAATCTGGTGTGCAATCTGTGGAATTTTATGTGTATGTGAATGTTGTGTTGTGATATCTGTAGAATAAATTTCTAAACTAGATAGATTTGTCTGCCTAAGTTAGAAAAAGAATTGAACCTATTCACCTCCCCCCCTCTCTAGGTGTTTTGGACATCTTGAAACCAATTCTTTCAAGTGGTATCAGAGGGAGGTATCTCAAAGAATAGACTTAACAGTCTGAGTAGATCTCCAAGGCAGAAATCTATTAGGCAAAATGGGTTCCATTGAGAATCATAAGGATTTTGGTTCCATGAAGTTACCTATATACAGGAAAGAGATTTTTGGCATATGAAAAGAAAGAGTTAGACTATTTATGGAAGCTTCAGATCCAAGAATCTATATGACAGTCAAAGATGGTCCATTCATCCCAATGAAAGTCTCAGTTCTTGATGCAAATCTCAGGACAACAAAGGAGTATTCTGAAATGACAAAGGATGAGATTATCTTGGCTACTATGGATAAGAGAGCACAAAATATAATAGTCAGTGCTATAGATGACTTAACATTCCAAAATTTGATTCACTGCAAGACCTCCAAAGAAATGTGGGACACCCTGATTGTCTACATGGAGGGATCAGAAGAAGTGAGAGAAGACAAA
This sequence comes from Platanthera guangdongensis, assembly GCA_039583875.1. NCBI lineage: Eukaryota > Viridiplantae > Streptophyta > Magnoliopsida > Asparagales > Orchidaceae > Platanthera > Platanthera guangdongensis. Next base: position 127,796,898 of record CM077165.1, on the reverse strand, counting down.
AAGTTTATGCTGAATCAAGAGTATGAAAGTTTTAGACAATCTAAAACAAACAGTATAACTGAATGTTACAAGAAGTTCTTCAGAATAGTTAATGAATTGATGTCATATGGAAGAGTATTTAGCACATATGAGTTAAATGATAAGTTTCTGAGATCATTAACTAAGGACTGGGACACCAAGATATGTGTCATTAGGGAAGTGGCCAGACTAGCAGAAATCTCACCTCCTATATTATTTGGCAAACTGCTTTCATATGAGATGCAGCTGATGGCCAGAAAGGAGGAGGAGAAAAATAATAAAGTTGACTACAGAGATAAGTCAGTGGATTTCAAGACTGAAGCCATAAGAAAGGACATGAGGATGTCTCCATCTCCTCCTAGGAAAGCTGCAGAAGTATTTTCTGAAAGTTCTGACACTCACATATCAGATAGTCCAAATTCTGATGAAGACTTAGCTACTTTCTCAAGACAATTTCAAAGGTTCTTGAAGAAGAAATGGTGGAGATCCAAGCCATCCTCCTCAAAATCCAAGGATGATTACTATCAGAAAAAGAAATCCTCTAGGAAAGACAGGTATGGCTCTAAACCTAGTAAATTATCTTCAACTAAGATTGTTTGTTATTGTTGCAACAGGCCTGGACATGTGGTAGTTGATTGTTCTGACAAAAGGAAAGAATCTAATGACAAGAAGAAACAAAAAAACAAGGGCAAGAAGGAGAAAACCTTTGTTGCAAAGAAGCAAAAAAGCTGGTCAGATTCTTCATCATCAGATTCTGAGGCTGAAGCTGAATCTGAAGCATACATAGGACTGTTTGTAACTGAAGAGGATGCAGCAGAGGCTGAGTTCTTGAAATTGCTGGACTCAGTAAATGGAATTGAAGAACATTGTTATAAATGGATGATGGCCTTGACAGAAGAATATCAGTGCCAGGATCAGCCTGGTCCTAGTAAGGTAAACAATTCTTCAATAGTTTCTGATTACTATACTGGATCAGAATCAGAAGCATCTGCATCAAGAGATGTGGATGAATCTAAATCTGAAGGGGATGTTTGTCAACTTATTAATGAATATGGTGATCTACTGCAAGCACTTAAGAAAAGCAGAATCCTTAACAAAGTACAGGCCAAGGAAATTGTTGTTCTTAAGCTGGCTGCATGTGATTCAGAAAAATTACTGGATCAGAAGATGAATGAAATTGCCAAACTAATAAACATAACTGTTATTCAGCTGAGAACAATAACATTCAAAAATAATCAGATCAAGGGTCTGGAAGACAGACTGATAAGAGAGAAGGAATTGGTGGAAAAATTCTCAAAGCCAAAATCAGTCTTACCTCTAATTGATGACTTTATTCCTCAAAAGGGTAAGACAGTATTAGGCTTTAAGGGAAATACTATGGCAACTAATTCCAAAGGAAAAAAGCAATGCCCCAGTTCAGCCACTTGCCTTCAAACCCCCCATTGCCTTCAGGAAAGTGAAACAGCCTACTAATAGATATGATCATGATATCATATATGGTCATGGTAAGCCTGATATTCTGAATGACAAGGGTGTAGCTCCAGCACTCAAGCAAAGAACCACTGTACCAACAGTGTTAAGAACAGCTGACAGCAATGGTGTTAAAACTGTTCCTAAAAAGAGGTATAATAGATATGAGTGATGGTGTTGTGGTAAGATAGGGCATTATGCCAAAGATTGCTGGCACAACACCAGTGTCAGGAAGAATGTCAGCTTACCTGTGAGGAAGGATACTGGTAAGAATATCAAGTTTCAATCTAACTTGAACCTATAACCCAATAAACATTGGGGTTCTAAGGTAAAATAATTTTATTTGCTACAGGTGGGTCCAAGTTGCCATACCCCTATATGGTACTTGGACAGTGGATGTTCCAGAAACATGAATGGAACAAGAAGAATGTTAAAGGACTATACTCCCATAGAGATTGGACCCAAAGTGATCTTTTGTGGATTAGAAAAAGGGGTCATCAAAGGGTTTGGTAACATTTCTACTAGTTCTATAACAATCACTCAAGTGGCTTTTGTAAAAGGTTTGAAACATAACTTGATAAGCGTAAGTCAGCTGAGTGATCTTGGGTATGACACTTCATTTATTAAGAATGGGTGTCAGATTAAAAGGATAAGTGATCAGAAGGTGATCTTGTCTAGTTATAGAAAAGGGAATGTTTATTGTTTAAATTTTGATTATGAAAACATGAACTCTCCTGTATGTTTAGTTGCAGATGAGAAAGCATCTCAGTGTGTCCAATGACATGAGGATAGCTCATCTGAACTATAAGACTATAATCCAACTCTATAGTTTAGAGTTAGCAAGGAATGGTCCACAGTTTAAGTGCATAAAAGAGGGTATATGTTCAGCTTGTCAAAAAGGCAAGCATACCAAATCCTCTTTTCATAGTCTTGATACCAAAGACTCTGTGAGGTGTTTGTACCTCTTGCATATGGATCTATTTGGTCCTATGCCAGTTTATAGTCTAGGTAGGAAAGTCTATACTTTTGTGGTAGTAGATGACTATTCTAGATTTACATGGGTTTTCTTTTTGAGGCAGAAATCTGAAACCCCTACTGTCTTTCATAACTTTGTTAAACAAATTCAGAATGAACTTAACAATTCAGTGGTCAAAATCAGAAGTGACCATGGAACTGAATTTCATTCTGAATATATGACAAGGTTTTGTGAAGAACTAGGGATTCATCAAGAATTCTCCTCACCTAGAACACCTCAGCAAAATGGAATTGCTAAAAGAAAGAATAGGACTCTTATTGAGGCTGGTAGAACGCTACTAAGTGACACTTCTCTCCCAGAATATTTCTGGGCTGAGGCATTAAATACTGCTTGTCATGTTCTCAATAGAGCATCCATAACTAAGAGCCACAAAAAGACAACCTATGAGATTATGAAGGGCAGAAAACCAAACATATCCTACTTTAGGATCTTTAGTAGCAGGTGTTATGTGCTTAACACTGGCAAGTCTCACCTAACTAAGTTTGCTGCCAAATCCCAAGATGAGATATTTGTTGGGTACAGCAATAATAGTAAGGCATATAGGGTGTACAACTTGACTACACAAGTTGTAGAAGAATCTGTTCATGTAGTGTTTGATGAATCTGAGCTAATTAACTGTGAGTTGTCTAGCAATTCTTGTAGCTCAATAGGTTTAAAAGAAAAGTTGGACACGCTGACCATTAATGAAGACCAAACTGCAAGGCGGGATGAGGAAAATGATGGTTACTATCTAGGGGGAGTACAAGGTCCACAAGCTGACATTGAAGACAATGAAGTACAGCATGGTGGAGAAATTGAAGAAGTTCAAATTGCTGATAGAATGCCTCCAGCAATAAGGAATCTAAAGGATCATCCAGCACACCAAATTATTGGTGATCCAAGACACGGTGTGCAAACCAGAAGCAAACACATGAACACAGTGCTTTGCTCAAGTTTCCTGTCACAGGTGGAACCAAAGAGATTTAAAGAAGCCAGACAAGACTCCAACTGGATTGATGCAATGCAGGGGGAGCTGAATCAATTCAGAAGGTGTAAAGTATAGGAGCTGGTTCCAAAATCAAAGGATCATAATATTATTGAGACTAAGTGGATCTGCAGGAACAAACTAGATGAAAATGGCATCATAGTGAAGAACAAAGCAAGACTGGTTGCCAAAGGTTATAGACAGGAAGAGGGCATAGACTTTGATCAGACATTTACCCCAGTGGCAAGGTTGGAAGCAATAAGGCTATTTCATGCCTTTGCTGCTTTCCAAGGTTTCAAAGTATACCAAATGGATGTCAAGTCAGCATTCCTAAATGGTAATTTGGAAGAAGAAGTCTATGTTGAACAGCCCTCAGGTTTTGTTGATCCACTTTATCCTGATTATGTTTATAGGCTTAAGAAAGCCCTATATGGTTTGAAACAAGCCCCTAGGGCTTGGTATGAAACATTGTCTACCTTCCTCATTGAGAATAAATTTTTAAGGGGAAAATAGACAAGACTCTATTCCTTAGGGAGTCAATGGGCAAGATGATCCTAGTCCAGATTTATGTTGATGACATAATCTTTGGATCAACTGAAACAACCTTTGTAGGAAGTTTGCAAAACATATGCAAGGGAAGTTTGAGATGAGCAGTATGAGTGAACTGAAATTCTTCTTGGCACTCTAAGTAAGACAGACTGATGATGTCTTGTCCATATCACAGTCTAAGTTCACCAAGTAGTTAATTAAGAAATATGGTATGGAGTCATCCACCACCATGAGAACTCCAATGGGGACAAGTATGCCTTTAGGCAAAGATGATGCACGAAAACCTGTAGATGAGTCTTTGTATAGAGGGATAATTGGCTCCCTTCTATACTTAACTGCCAGTAGACCAGACATTATGTATGCTACATGTGTCTGTGCTAGGTACCAAGCAAGCCCTAAAGAATCTCATTATACTGCAGTTAAAAGAATTTTGAGATATCTTAAGGGCACACCTAATCTTGGTCTTTGGTACCCTAAGAATAGAGACTTTATACTGAATGGTTTTTCCGATGCAGACTTTGCAGGTTGCAAAGAAGATAGAAAGAGCACCACTGGAACATGTCAGTTTCTAGGTGGTAGATTGGTGTCATGGAGCAGTAAGAAGCAGACAAGTGTGGCAGTTTCTACTGCTGAGTCTGAATATGTTGCTGCAGGCAGCTGCTGTGCTCAGCTTTTATGGATTCAACATCAACTTGAAGACTATGGTCTCAAGGTAAGTAGAACTTCACTATTTTGTGATTCTACAAGTGCTATTTCTATTGCTAAAAATCCTGTATCACATAGCAGAACAAAGCATATAGAAATTAGATTTCACTTCATTAGAGAGCATGTTTAAAAAAAGATATTTGTTTGGAATTTGTCACCACAAATAATCAAATTGCTGACATGTTTACTAAACCAATAGATGAAACTAAATTCAATTATTTTAAAATTGAATTAGGAATGTTAAACCTAGAGTAATTTAGTAAATCTGACTAAGTAATTCAATGTCGACACAAAAGAAAATCTGTATTGACATATAGTAGTTGATGTCGACACAAAAGGAAATCTGTGTCGACATATAGTAGTTAGTGTCGACATATAAGGAAAGTTGTGTCGACACAAGAAAATAGTGGTGAGATAGTGGTGTCGACACTCAGAGTTTGGTGTCGACACATATAAGTTCTATCATTTATATAGTAGTGTCAACGCATACAGTCGTCTGTGTCGACACGCATATATTAGAGTCGACTATTAAGAAGTATGTGTCGACACATCGCAAACTGTGTCTACACATAGTGTTGTCTGACTCTGTCGAGACATTAGAAGTCTGTGTCGACACAATCTCTACAGTGTCGACACATTAAGTATTTATTACCCCGCCTTTTGACCTTCTGTGTTGACAAACATATAAATAGGTCACAGAACAACTTTGTCGACTACGCTCTCAACATTTTCGAGACCAAATTTTTGAGTCGACAAACCTTCATCTCTCTTCTCCTCTAATTTCTCGTCACCAATGACGCCAAAATTAGAGAACAACATCAACGAAGGCTATGAATTAGTTCGCGATGCTTTTGAGAGTGTTGCGACTGAGATCAGAGATGTGATAACCCTAATCAAAGAAAGTGGTCAGAGGAAGACACTACAGTTGCCCAGGACTCAGGAAGATGATGAAGTCACATCTTCAATGACAAAAGAAGCTATTCAATGGTGTGGACTGGATCCCACCACTAAGATTGAATCATCAATGCAGAGGAAGGGGATGAACTCCCAAGGAAAGTTTCTTTCAGAGATTATGGGAAAAGTAATTCTCTGCAAACCAGGAGGACATGATAGAATCTCAGCCTACATGTTTAGCTTAATGACCAGAGTTATTTTCAGAGTAAAAACTAACTGGTCTGCTGTGATCTTTGAAAAGATCAAGGAAAGTTTGAAGAAACCTAATCTAGGAAGAATACTGAGTCTGTATCTAGCAATGAATATTCCTGAAGTGATGAACCACACAGAAGGATCTAGGATAAACCACATGAGAAGGATAGATATGAAAATACTACCCAGGTGGGAAAGAGTTCTAACAAAGGATGGTTCTACAGCACAAAAACAACCACAACTGAAAAAGAAAAAGACAACCCCCATGGTAGCTGAATCTTCTAGTGATTCAGATAAAGAAGTGGTCTTCAGATCAAAAGAGGAAAGACCAGAAACTGCTAGAAAATCACCTGCTCTTGAGACTGCTGATGATAGTCATATGCAGAGGGAGCAGATGGATCACTTTTAGGGGGAGCTGATGGAGTAATTCTAGGGGGAGCCTCTATAAGTTCCAGTTACCCAAGCTCCATCACCTTCAAAGGATGCTCATGAGACTGAGCAAGCTGAACTAGTGACTGACACGGTCATTGAGACAATACTTGAGGTAATAAATGATATAAATCATGTTGGTAAAACTACTGATTCTGATACACTATTTGTGCTACCTGATGTTGAACAGACTACTCAAGTCTTTGTCCAAGCACAGGATGTTGCAATGGATGACATGCATATCTACATGTGATGTCCCTCCATCTACTGCACAGGAGCAAGATATTCCTCCAGTTCAACTGCAACAAGAATTCACTATTGAGGAATTGTTTCCTGACTTACAAGAAGTAAGGACTGAGGAAGAGGTGCCAAGGACCGAGGGGGAGGAGCCAGGGACTGAGGTGGAGTTGCCAAGGACTAACAAAGAGCTGCCCTCTAGTCCAAAGGACATAGTGAACATTGAAAGTTCTTCTGAATCTGATAATGGAGAAGCACTCAGAAAAAAGAATAGAAAATGGATGGTTTACAGGAAGAAAAGCTCAATTGATAAGAAAGCTTTATAGACTGCCTCGCAATCCTCAGCTCCAGCAGTTGACTTCAGTTCACTGTTGGTTGCTCTACAAGTTAAAATGGATGAGCAAAGACAAGATCTTGAAAAATATGTGGATGAAAGCCATAAGGAACTTCAGTTTACTTTGGCTCAAGATATCAAATCAATCAGATTTGAAGTAAACCAGAATAAGAAAGAGATTACAGACTACTTCCATAAGGAGGTAATGCTGTAGTTTATCTGGCTAAGCAACAACTAGCAGCAAAAACACAGATTGATGATATAACAGTTAAACAAGGATATGTTTTGGAGAATCAGATAAGAATGAATGATAATCTTACTGAATCCCAAAATGTGATTGTTACAGAAATAAATAATCAAGCTGTTATTATTAAGGCAAAGTCTGAATTTGATCAACAACTTCAAGAACAATTGGCTGTTGTTCAAACAGCTATACAAGCCTCACAGAAACTCCTCTCTGATAAGCTACGGAAATTCAGATCTTTTTATAAGGAAGGCACCAATTATCTGGCTGATCAAGTAAGATTTCAGAAAGATGACTTAAGAGATCATGTTGAAAGAGAAGTCATAAAGGGGGAGAGGCTGTTAGTCAATGCTAGCTCAGAGAATGCTAAATGGATAATAAATACTGTTAGAGCAACTCTGGGATATCCACCCCTATGTGATGATGATAATACTGCTGAGTCAGGCATGCAAATTGCTTATAATGAAAGGGCTCAGCGGGTAGTAGCTCAAACTATTTAACCCCCTGCTGATTTTGAAGGTATTCAAAATGTTGTTCAACACATGTATAGTCCTACAAAGGAGGTTCAGAATGTGAATATTGAGGAAGTTGAAATGTCAGAGGCAGCATTGAATAAAGAGCAAGAAGCTCAACTCTCAAAGAAAAGGTTTAAAGAGCAGGCTGAACTGAAGCCTGATTTTGAAACATGGAGTCCCACCTCCAGAAATATAATACTCACTGACTGGCAAGCTGTCAAAGACAAAATGCATGATAAAGGCAAGTGGTATTCTGAACTTGAGTGGAGCAAATATCTGCAGCGACAAGATGCTATACATCAGTTCAGAAGGGATCACAAGGCTGGGAAAATACATGTTACAGCTGTGGAGCCCAGTAAATACTTTCCCAAGCCTTATCATTATTTTGAAAGGCAAAAAGTTAAGGCTGAAGAACTTAAGAAGAAGGATCTCAAAGACAAGAAGCTAGCTGAAGATACTGAAGCTCCAGTACAATCAAGGGTCCAGTCTGGCAAAGGCATAGTGATCAAGGAGCCTGATCAGCCTTAGGATAGATTGACTAGATTTTAGAACATTGTAATCTTCAGTTTTAAAATCTATGTAATCTGTTGTTAACAAACTTTTTTTGAAGTTTAAACAAAATAATGATTCATGCTTATTATGTTTGTATCATATTCTGTGATGATATAGTATTCTTGTTTTGTTTATATATTACCCTGTTATTGAATGCTTTTATACATCATATTGTTTATTTTATTATAAGTGATGTATATCATTGACTAAGGGTTATGACTTCTCCAAATAGGGGGAGATTATTGGGTACATTGAAAAATGTGTACCAGATTTGGAGAAGCCTCACCTAACTCAATGATATGCATCAAGTTATATTATATGTTGTGTTGAGTTATCATGTGCAGGTTAAGTAAATGGAAGAAATATTTTCTAAGTACATGTGTCGACACTTGGGAATAGTTGTGTCGACACCAAGGGCCAGATTGTGTCGACACCCAGAATTTGTGTCGACACACAGAAAATCTATCGACAACACTGTGTCGACACCAAGGGCCAGATTGCGTCGACAACCAGAATTTGTGTCGACACACAGAGAAGCTATTGACACATTATAGAATTCTATCGACAACGACTGTGTCGACACACAGAACTTGTGTCGACATACACCAGAATTATGTCAACACCAACTTTGTCAAGACAAGGACTGATTGTGTCGACACACAGGACTTGTGTCGACACATTCCATAGAAGCTGTGTCGAGAAGTAAAAGTGAAACGGTGTCGACATCATCAAGACTTGTGTCGACACATGGACTATGTGTGTCGACACGTGAAGTATTCACTCGACATTCTCTGCTGCTGAGTCAAATTCCAATGAAGGTTGAAGTAATATAACTGGAGACTTGATAGCTGTCATTACTGACAATGCTGTCACATCTGTCAGAGGTGTCAGAAGACCGTTTGGAACTGGAACAGCCGGTAACCATGGATGAAGCCTATATATAGATATGCTCTCTGTTGGAACACCATATTACTAATTTGGGTCAGGATCATTATGTCTCTAGGAAACCTATTTTTGACCTCATTGTATAGATCTAAATGTCAATTAGGATTGAGTCTAAGGGTTAGTAGTTAGGTTTGGAAGCTGCCCTCAAGACCAAGGTTTTTCAGTTTGGAGACTAAGTCATTTCGTCGAGCTCAGTACGACGAATTGTCGAACTCCAGTCGACGATCGTCTAACTCAACTTCGACGGATCGTCGAACTCCATTCGACGATCGCTGAGCTCAACTTCTACAAATCGTCGAACTCTATTCGACGATATTTGAGCTCAGTTCGACGATCTTGACTCCAGTGTTGATTCTCTATCTCTGAGCTCAGTTCGACGATAGTTGAGCTCAGATCGACGATCTCTGTTGCTGTATAAGTCCAAATCGCTGAGCTCAGTTCGACGATAGTAGAGCTCAGTTCGACATTTTTCTGAAGAGTTCAATGACTTTCAAGATTCAAATTCAGAACAGTTAAGGAGTTATTGTCAGCAATTAATTCAGAAGATTTTGTAGCCGTTTTCATTTATTCTGGACCAAGTTTCAAGGGATTATCAAGGAATGTTTCTTTGGACTTTCCCCCAGAAGACAATTGCAATTAAGGAAGTCAATTAATGACAGGCTAACGGCTATTCTTGACAGAGGATCATTTCTAAGGAATAAAAGACAAGATTTTTGAATCTCTCACAATACAGATAAGCAGAACAAGAAGAACAAGAATAAAAATTTTCTCTGGAACAACATCTCTCTCAACACCAACTGTTCTCAAGAGAAATAAAAAGAGCTATAGACATTCTCTGTCTAAAATAATTCATACAAGAACACACAACCAAAAGGATATCAACCAACTGAAATCTTCAGATCTCTTTTGATTCAAGTGTTCAAGGCCAACATCATTCAAGACTCCAGACACCTAACATTTCAGCTGTTGCTAAAATTATCATTTGCTGGAGATCAACTTCTGAAGGCCTATCACCCTACAGCAAAGCTTCATTTCCTGAACATCTCAAGAACTCAGGGGGAGCTTTGACAACATCAAAATCCACATTATCTTCTCAGCTGCTTTGAGAAAGAGAAGACTTCCATCACTCTCTCATCCCCATCTCTGTAAAGGGTTTCTCAAACTCCCATCAAAAGTTTGTGCTTGGTTTTTGAGCACCTTATCAAAAGCTCATTGGTGGCAAGACACCTGATCAAAAAAATCTGGTTTGGTTTTTGAGCACCTTATCAAAAGCTCATTGGTGCCCAGGACACCTGATCAACTCATCCTGCAGTGGATTCCTACCTAGGGTGGTAGAAGAGTGGATGTACCCAAGTTTAGGGGAACCACTATAGCTCCTTGTGTCTTCTGGCTTACTTGTCTTTATTTTTGTTTATGGCTGTGATTGTTCTGTGATTAGTTAGGATCTGTGATTAGTTTCTTTTGTAGTTTGTGATTAGATAGTTTCTGTGATTAAATTTAATATTTGCTTCCCTGTTCACTCAGATTACAACAACTATTGTAAAACGTTTTTAAGCACCATACTATATTCCCCCCCCCCCCCCTCTAGAGTATATCAGATCTAGCTCACACTTTCAATTGGTATCAAAGCGAGGTTGGTTAAACATACCATATCTCAGTGGTTGCACAGGCTAACACCTGAACCCCAAGATCCCTAGTTAGATCTGTTTTCTTTTGATTTTATTATTAGATTTTATTTTCATCAATCATGGCCCAAAACAAAGATTATGCTAGCACCAGACCTCCAGTGTGCAATCTATCTAAGTTTGCACTCTGGAAAGCAAGGATTAGATTATACATGAATTCTATTAACGAGGACATTTTTAATTCTGTTTTGACAGTTTGTCCAAGACCTCCAGAGAACACAAGTACAAATGCTGTTCCACCTCCATCAGGAACAGATGCTGATATCAAGAAGTGGAAGGTTGCAGATGCAAAGACTATGAACATCTTAGCCCAAACTATGTCTGATGACATCTTCCAAAAGGTGGCTGAATGTAATTCAGCAAGGAAATCTGGGATAAGCTCACTGAAATAGTCTCAGGATCAGTTGATGAAAGAAAGGACAGGAGATCCCACCTCATATCTCAATATGAGAATTTCAAGAAGGGAGAAGCTGAGTCAGTTGGAGATATGTACAATAGACTCAGTTTGATAGTCAATGAACTGAAGACTCTGGATAAGGAGATCTCACTGACTGAACTTAATGACAAAATCCTAATGTGCTTCCCAAGCACTTGGGATTCAAAAATCTGGCCAATCAAGGATGCCAGAAGTTTGAATGAGAACACCACAGAAGCTCTTTTGGGTAAGCTCAAATCTTATGAGCTGCTCATTAAGAATAGAGAAGAAGAGCATAAGGCTGCCTCACCATCCACAAGAAAAGAAAAGACAATAGCTTTCAAAGCAACTGAAGATCAGCCTGAAGACAAAGTCACGGGCAATGATGAGCTGCTCAGTCTATTGGCCAAAAGATTTTACAAGATGGCCAGAAAGGACTTCAGAAGGAGATCATACAAAGTGCATGATAAGCCAAGGTATGATAAGTCAAATAATAAAGAAATTGTTTGCTTTGGTTGCAGGAAACCAGGGCACATTGTACCTGACTGTCCAGAGAACAAAAACAAGGACAGAAAGGATAAGAAAGAAAGAAGAAGAGATAATGACTTCAAGAAGAATGGCAATGACAAACCCTCCTCCAGCAAGAACAAACACACAAGGAAGGGATTTGTTGCTGAATCCTGGAGTGATACTGAAGAGGAATCAGAAGCTTCATCCAGCTCAAGTGATGATGAATATGATGCTGAAGAGAAGGAGTTCTACATGATGACAATCAATGCCTCTCAACATAATTCAGATGCAGAAGAGTCAGAGTCAGACTCAGAGACTCAACTTGAAGAGGACCAGGTAATTAATTATTTTGATTTCAATTCAGAGGACTTTAAATCTGAGTTTAAAGCATTATGTTTAGACTTACTAAAATCTGAGAAGGAAATTATCTCTCTCAGAAATCAATTGTCTGAACATAGTTTCTTAAAGTCAGAAAACCTCAAACTCTCAAAGGAGTTGGAGTGATGTATGGAGCAGATAGCTTCACTGAAAGGTGAGCTATCACAGGCCAAGAAGCTTGAAGAATCCCTTAATGGGAGAAGTATCAAGCTGATGGACATCGCAAGCACAGTGAACTCCAGATTCAATAGTACACTGGGATTGGGTGCTTCATCCAGCCAACCTATAGTTCTAACAACCCCAATCAAGTTTATTTCTGATAAAGGGAAGGGAGTTGTAGAGGTAGCTAGGAAAAATTCTGATCTGCCTAAGAAAACTAAGTTCCAGCAGAAATCGTCGAACGGAGCTCGACGATCGTCGAACGTAGATCGACGATCTCAAGCAAAATCGTCGAACTCAGGTCGACGATCTCAAATTCCTGAACTCTACCACAGTAGACCATCGAACGGAGCTCGACGATCTGACCCAAGATCGTAGAACGCAGCTCCACGATCGTCGAATAGAGATCAGAGCTCTGGAAATTCTTTCAAGGGCAAATCAAAATCCAATCCTAGGGGTCCTTCATCCCAAAGCTTTAACCCTTATACTGAATGGATAATACCTCCAAGGATATATCATCCTGAAGGTTATATGAGTCAACCTGGGATGTCTTTTATTTCTGAGTTTAAAGGTTATCAACCTAGGACCAAGGTAAACTGGGTCAAAAACAAATGAATTATTTTATGTGCAGGTGAAGACCTATCCAACATCAAACCAGTAATGGTACTTGGATAGTGGGTGCTCTAAGCACATGACAGTTACATTCAAGACCTATCCAACATCAAACCAGCAACTGGTCATATTTGGTGATTCAAACTTTGGACAAACTAAAGGATATGGTGCAGTCCAGATTGGGACAGTTACATTCAAGAAGGTAGCCTATGTGGAAGGACTAAAGCACAACCTGATCAGCATCAGTCAGCTATATGATGAAGGCTACCAGGTGACTTTCAGCAAAGCCTTATGCAAGATAAAGTCAGAGGACAACACAACTGTGTTGACAGGTAAAAGGAAAGGTAACATCTATCTAGTAGATTTTCTTTCAACAGTTGTAGACATTTGCCTGTTTAATTCTGTCTGTATACCAAATGTTTTATGGCATAAGAGACTAGGGCATTTAAACCTTAGAACCATTGCTAGGCTATCCAAGTACAACCTTGTTAGAGGACTACCTTCTGGCCCCTACAAGAAGGAAGGACTCTGCAGGGCTTGTCAATTAGGCAAGCAAACTAAAAATAGTTTCAAATCACTTAATAAGAGTGATTCACCTAGGATCTTGTATCTGTTACACATGGATCTTTTTGGACCCATTACAGTACAAAGCCTAGGAGGGAAATCTTACACCTTAGTTGTTGTAGATGACTTCTCTAGATTCACATGGGTGTTCTTTCTGAGGAAGAAGTCTGATAACTTTAAGTGTTTGACAGAGTTTCTCAAATGTATACAGATTGAGTTCAATACTCACATTGCCCTGATCAGAAGTGATCATGGGACAGAGTTTGATTCTCTTCTTATGCAAGAGTTCTGTCAGAGTGAAGGGATCAGGCATACTTTCCTAGCTCCTAGAACTCCTCAACAAAATGGGGTAGCTGAAAGGAAAAATAGAACCCTTATTGAATCTGCCACTACATTGTTGTCAGATGCTCACCTTCCTCTATCTTTTTGGGCAGAGGCAGTGAACACCTCCAACTATGTGCTGAACAGAAGTTTAATACATAAACTAAAGGGAAAGACTCCCTATGAATTACGCAAAGGGAAGAAACCTAAAGTTGATTAATTTAGAATTTTTTGCTGCATTTGTTATATACATAATAATGACAAGAGATATTTAGCAAAATTTCAAGCTAAAGCTGATGAAGGAGTGTTTCTTGGATACTCCATGATCAGTAAGGCTTATAGGGTTTATAATAAATCATCTCTTAAAATTGAGGAATCTGTTCACATATCATTTGATGAATCTAACATGTTTTTCAAGGAGAAGAACACTTCTACCATAGAATCTTTGCAGGAACATTCTCTTGTTGAAGATTTGAACAAGTTACAGGTTACTCAAAAAGAGGAAAGCAGTGAAGATGAAGAAAGCATTCAACATATTGAAGAGAAACAACTTGAAGAGCCAGTTGTTGTACCACAAGAGGAAACAACAACACAGGTTGGTGAACAATTAACACCCCCTGTTGATTTAGTAATATCAAGAGACCATCCAATTTCCTAAATAATTGGAGACATCTCAGCTGGTGTGCAAACCAGAAATCAGGTCAACCAAAACCTATTGCACACTTGCTTCCTATCTCATATTGAACCTCAATCCATTCAAGATGCAGAGCAAGATCCACACTGGATCATTGCAATACAAGAAGAGTTGCATCAATTTGAAAGGAACAAAGTTTGGGAACTAGTGCCAAATCCTAAGGATCACTCCATTGTTGGAACAAAATGGGTGTTCAGAAATAAATTGGATGATCAAGGAGTAATTGTAAGGAACAAGGCAAGGCTAGTTGCTCAAGGATACTCTCAAGAAGAAGGCATGGACTTTGACCAGACTTTTGCACCAGTTGCAAGATTGGAAGCCATCAGAATCTTTTTAGCTTATACAGCACACAAAGGCTTCAAGGTATATCAGATGGATGTAAAGAGTGCATTTCTCAATGGAGACATCAAAGAAGAAGTCTATGTCAGACAACCTCCAGATTTTATCTCTCCAACTTATCCTAATTATGTTTTTAAGTTGAACAAAGCATTATATGGTCTCAAGCAATCTCCTAGAGCATGGTATGAGACTCTAGCATGCTTCCTTCTGGAAAATGAATTTATAAGGGGTAGAGTAGACCAAACTCTTTTCATTAGAACTCATAAGTCTCATACCCTACTAGTACAGATTTATGTAGATGATATTATTTTTGGTTCTACTGATTCAAAATTGTGCAGAAGGTTCTCCAACCTAATGCATTCTAAATTTGAAATGAGTAGCATGGGTGAGCTATCCTTCTTCCTAGGATTGCAAGTCAAACAACATGCTGAAGGCATGTTTATTTCTCAAACCAAGTATGCAAATGAATTGGTTAAGAAATTTGGTATGTCTGAAGCATCTTGCATGAAAACACCCATGCCTACTAATGCTGTATTGGATGCTGATGAACATGGGAAACCTGTTGATCAGACAACATATAAAGCAATGATTGGCTCTTTACTGTACCTTACAGCTAGTAGACCAGATATAATGTTTGCTACATGCATATGTGCTAGATTCCAAGTAAGCCCTAGAGAGTCACACCTAACATTAGTAAAAAGGATTCTCAGGTATGTTAAAAGTTGTCCAAATCTAGGTCTCTGGTATCCAAAAGATTCAGCATTTGAATTAACTGGATTTTCTGATGTTGATTATGCTGGATGCAGAATTGACAGGAAAAGCACCAGTGGAACTTGTCAGTTCCTTGGTGACAGACATGTCTCTTGGTTTTGCAAGAAACAAACTTCTGTGTCAACTTCAACTACTGAAGCTGAATATATGGCTGCAGGCAGTTGTTGTTCACAAATATTGTGGATTCAAAACCAACTCCTAGACTATGGCTACAACTTAGAGAAGTCTAAAATCTTTTGTGATAACACCAGTGCTATTTCTATAGCTCAAAATCCAGTCCTCCATAGTAGGACAAAACACATAGAAATTAGGCATCACTTCTTAAGGAATAATGTTGAGAAGAATAAAATTGAACTTCAATATATCCCAACTGATTTACAAGGGGGAGATATTTTCACCAAACCCTTGGATGAAAAGAAGCACACCTTCTTCCTAAATCAGTTAGGAATGTTAGATGGAGGAAGTCTATAATAATATCCAAGATTTTAAAACTTTAAAAATTGACCAAGACTAGGCAAACATCTTGATTTTTCTAAGTGTCTAGAGTGGATTTCTGGTCTCTGAACTGCGCTCGACGATTTTCCCCCAGATCGTCGAACGGAGATCGACGATGTCCGAAATCGTCGACCTGAGTTCAGCGCTTCTCAGATAGTCTGAACTATCTCTTCCGGTCAACGATCGTCGAACAGCGCTCGACGATTTTGTTCCCTGAACTATCATCGAACGGAGCTCGATGCTCTCCAATATCGTCGAACGGAGATCGACGATATTGAAGACCTTTTAGATTCCTTTAGAAGCCTTGATCGTCGAACTGAGTTCAACGATCTTTCCTTTTCTGCGTCGAACCCTAATATAAAATTCATTTTTCGGCCATCGTTCTCCTTTTGCGCTTTCAATCTCTCTGCAAAAATTCTCTTTCCCTCCAAACATCTCTACACTTGGTCTTTTTGTTTGTTGATTTTGTAGGTAACCATGGCCGTCTCTGTTGCTGTTCTAGCCGCAATGAAATTCGATGCTGGATTTGATATTGACATGGAGTCCTTCAGCACTACTGATCAGGTTTTTCAGGACATTCTGGAACTATTCAAGGAGCAGAAGCTTGTTACCATCATGTCCACAAGAATCAAGTTGGCTACTGATGAGATTAAGGAGTGGGTGTATACTGCCCACAACCAGGACCAAAACACAGTGGTTAGTTCCATTTCTGGAACCCAGGTACCTTTGACTCCAGCCATTCTGACAGAGGTTTTTGAGTTAAGTTCTGGAAGAGATTCTGCTGAGTTATCTGGAGAGGAATTTTCTGATTTACTTGCAAGAATGGCTCACTCTGAAGCTAACCCTAGCAAATTGCTGAAAAAGAACCTAGCTGTTGAATACAGGTTCTTAGCTGATGTAGTGGGAAACGTTTTGTTGGCCAAGCATTCAGCACATGATACTATCTTTAGGTATCAGCTGTGCTTGATGGGTGCCATTGTGGACAAGAAGCAGTTAAACTGGGGAGAAGTCTTCTTTGATTTAATCAAGAAGAAGATAAACAAGAATTTTGTTAACTATAGGAGGATCCTAGGGCTCTTTCTTCACAATAGATGCCCTGCCCTGCTTGTATCATCTGGGATGCATATTAATGCTTCAAAAAGGCTGTCATGTGCCCTCTTTGGCAAATGGGACAGGCAGATAACAAAGCCCAGTAGGCCTTCTGCAAGCACAACTTCAGGTATAAGGACTGTAACAGTCACTTCCCCTCAAGTCTCTGCCCCTGCAGATGACTTGCCTGCTGCTGCTTCTCCTCCTCCTCCTATTCCATCTCCACCAGTTCCATCCACCATTCCAATCTCATCCACCATCATCATCTCTAGCCCATCTCCAACATCAATTCCATCTCCAATCCCAACACTTTCAATAATAGAAGAAATCTTCCATCCATTATATCACTACCCTCAACCAGACATTGCCACATCATCCACCATTCCATCCTTCAATCTTCTAGATGATTCCTTCATGGATGACTCACCCTCATCCCCTCCTGAGCTACCATCCTCATCAACATCTTACCAACAGCTTCTACAAGACATTATTGATCAACCCTCTTTCACACCCTCTATCTCCATCCCACTGTCTTCCATTTCCACAATACCCACACCTCAACCATCACTTCCCCCAGACACCAGTCCTACAACATCACCAGTTGCTCCACCATCCCTCTCTACCTCTGCTCCAGTCCCTGCTGAGCATGTAGACATTCCAGCCCTAGCTGACCAACTGTATGAACTGATAGCTCCCAGGCTCTCACTTCTACTGGAGACCTCCTTGGCTCCCCTTCTTCAGTCAGTTGCAGCCCTCTCTGCCAGGCTATCTTCTCTCTTTCCTCAGGCAATCCCTTCATTTGGGTGGCTTAATCCAGCTGTATCTGAATCCAGGCAGGGGGAGATGCCTCATGAAGATGTGAGTTTGCCTGCTACTGCTGTTGTTGTTTCTTCAGTTCCTGATGCTGCTGTTGTTACCCCACAATCTCAAGCTCCAGTTCCACCTCAAGTTGTTGTCTTTTCAGTAGACCTCAGGTCCCTGCTCTCAAATTTTGATTCAATTTATTTCAGTTGTCTTCCAGAGAAAGTTGCAGTCCAGCCATCAGAGGATCTTTCCAAGGCCATTGTGCCCTTCTCCAGCTGTGATTCCAGCTTAGTTAGCTCCTATATATCCTCCATATATACTGCTGAGCCTTCTGGTTCCAGTGATGCTGCTGCTACTCCTGCTGAAAATATTATTGTTATTTCTGTTGCTGCTGCTGACAGTGATGATGCTGCTAATGTTCCAGTTCCTGAGGATATGCAGACAGAGGCATATGATTTTGAGCCTACTGTTATTCCTGCTGATATTACTGCTGCTATTGATGATGATATTGCTGCTACTGAAACTATCATATCTGAAACTGCTGATGCTGAGGTTCTTGTATCTGAAAAAGTTTCATCTGAATCTGTTGCTGCTCCAGCTGCTACTGTTATTACTGTTGTTATACCTTCTAAAAGTATTGCTCCTGAAACTTCTGTATCTGTTGTTATAACTGCTGCTACAACTTCTGTTACTACTAGTGTTGTATCTGCTGCTGTCACCACTGCTGCTTCATCTGCTCCAACCCAACTTCAGAAAGATTATTTTAAAAAGATTGATGCCTTATATGATGAGCAAAGCTCTAAAAGTGATGAATTCAGGACTTATTCTGATGATTCTTCTGCCACCATAGCCAGGAAAAGAAAGGCAAGGAGCAAAGCTATGAAAAGGGTGCCTCCAGCCAAAGTAAAGGACACCAATGATATTCCTTACTACATTCTTCATGACTGCCCCATTACTGAACATTGGATGCAGTATTCCAAGAACCAACTTAAGGCTATGAAGAAGAAGAGGAAGTATGAGAAATAATCTTCTCAGTTTCATCATCCTCATCCTCCTCCACCACCTCCTCCTGATGCAGGTGCAGGTGGAAGCTCAACTGCTCATCCTTCTGCCAAAAGCCAAACCCCCTATCAGCCTCATGCCAGAACTTAATATAGGGGAAGCCAGTCCAGAGGCTCTCAATCAAGAAGAGGAAATTTCAGAGGAAGACAGAGGGAATTCCAAGTCTATTCAAAAGGCTATTCTAGACAACACCCTTACTCTAGGGAAGGACAAGCTTCATCAGATACAACTTCAGGTCCTTTTCGCTACAAGTTGAAAGAAGTAGTCTCATCCAGAGCTCCTCAAGATAATCCTTCTAACAGATATGAGCCTCCAGTGCCCTTTGAAGATCCAGAAAATAATCCTACTGCATGGACTGCCAGGATGAAAGAATTAGCTACCTTGGATCAAATCAAGAAAGCCAAAGAGCAAGGCAAGGACACCTCAAGCTTTACTACTCTGTCTGAACAAAGAAAGAAAGAACTGGAAAGATATGCCTCAAGCAAATTTTTTGATTCTGAAAGATACATGGAGCTGCATCCTGAAGCTATGGTATCAAGGCCTAAACAACAAACTTCCTTAGGTGCAGCTGATGACAGAAGGTCAAAGAAAGAAGCTCTTGATCCTAATAGAGAAATTAAGCTTATAAAGAGCAAGGAGAAAGAATAATTCTGTAAGGTGACAATCATTCTGATTTCTGAATTCTGTCTGAGATAATATATCTGTGATTCTGCTTGTTGTTGTTTATTGTTGCTTTGTATATTGTTGTTCTTTTAATTTTTCCAAG
This sequence comes from Platanthera guangdongensis, assembly GCA_039583875.1. Taxonomy (NCBI): domain Eukaryota; kingdom Viridiplantae; phylum Streptophyta; class Magnoliopsida; order Asparagales; family Orchidaceae; genus Platanthera; species Platanthera guangdongensis. The sequence continues at coordinate 127,777,090 of CM077165.1, read as the reverse complement.
TTCTGTAAATAGTAATCATAAACCAAATAGGGGGAGATTGTTGGAACACCCTATTAATAATTTGGGTCAGGATCACTATGTCTCTAGGAAACCTGTTTTTGACCTCATTGTATAGATCTAAAGGTCAATTAGGATTGAGTCTAAGGGTTAGTAGTTAGGTTTGGAAGCTGCCCTCAAGACCAAGGTTTTTTAGTTTGGAGACTAAGTCATTTCGTCGAGCTCAGTACGACGAATCGTCGAACTCCAGTCGACGATCGTATAGCTCAACTTCGACGGATCGTCGAACTCCATTCGACGATCGCTGAGCTCAACTTCTACAAATCGTCGAACTCCATTCGACGATCTTCGAGCTCAATTCGACGATCTTGACTCCAGTGTTGATTCTCTATCTCTGAGCTCAGTTCGACGATAGTTGAGCTCAGATCGACGATCTCTGTTGCTGTATAAGTCCAAATCACTGAGCTCAGTTCGACGATAGTAGAGCACAGTTAGACGTTTTTCTGAAGAGTTCAATGACTTTCAAGATTCAAATTCAGAACAGTTAAGGAGTTATTGTCAGCAATTAATTCAGAAGATTTTGTAGCCGTTTTCATTTATTCTGGACCAAGTTTCAAGGGATTATCAAGGAATGTTTCTTTGGACTTTCCCCTAGAAGACAATTGCAATTAAGGAAGTCAATTAATGACAGGCTAACGGCTATTCTTGACAGAGGATCATTTCTAAGGAATAAAAGACAAGATTTTTGAATCTCTCACAACACAGATAAGCAGAACAAGAAGAACAAGAATAAAAATTTTCTCTGGAACAACATCTCTCTCAACACCAACTGTTCTCAAGAGAAAGAAAAAGAGCTGTTGACATTCTCTATCTAAAAGAATTCATACAAGAACACACAACCAAAAGGAGATCAACCAACTAAAATCTTCAGACCTCTTTTGATTCAAGTGTTCAAGGCCAACATCATTCAAGACTCCAGACACCTAACATTTCAGCTGTTGCTGAAATTATCATTTGCTGGAGATCAACTTCTGAAGGCCTATCACCCTACAGCAAAGCTTCATTTCCTGAACATCTCAAGAACTCAGGGGGAGCTTTGACAACATCAAAATCCACATAGTCTTCTCAGCTGCTTTGAGAAAGAGAAGACTTCCATCACTCTCTCATCCCCATCTCTGTAAAGGGTTTCTCAAACTCCCTTCAAAAGTTTGTGCTTGGTTTTTGAGCACCTTATCAAAAGCTCATTGGTGGCAAGACACCTGATCAAAAAATCTGGTTTGGTTTTTGAGCACCTTATTAAAAGCTTATTGGTGCCCAGGACACCTGATCAACTCGTCCTGCAGTGGATTCCTACCTAGGGTGGTAGAAGAGTGGATGTACCCAAGTTTAGGGGAACCATTATAGCTCCTTGTGTCTTATGGCTTGCTTGTCTTTATTTTTTGTTTCTGGTTGTGATTGTTCTGTGATTAGTTAGGATCTGTGATTAGTTTCTTTTGTAGTTTGTGATTAGATGGGTTCTGTGATTAGATTTAATATCTGCTTCCCTGTTCACTCAGATTACAACAACTATTGTAAAAAGTTTTTAAGCACCATACTCTATTCACCCCCCCCCCCCCCCTCTAGAGTATATCAGATCTAGCTCACACTTTCATTCTCTCAACAATTAGGATCTATTGTGAAGAAGTGATCGTGAACACGATCAATGAATGAAGAATAATCTTTGAAGGATTGAGGATCCAGAAGAAGAGAAGGAAGAAACAGTCAACAGATTGTATCGAGAGAAAAACAAGAAGGAGAGAAGTCCTCATCCAGTGAAGGCAGATCCTGAACAGTCTGCCAGAAGAATTCAGATCAATTCTGAAGAAGAATTCAGATTAATTTCTGAATAAGAAGGAAGCTGATTGAAGATCAACTCCAACACTAAGAAGATCAACCTTACTTTGTTCAGATTCAAGAAGCTTTGAAGAAGCTAAGACAGGTTGATCCTAAAGTAATCAGTTCTATCAAGAACTGATCAAGAAACCTTCAATTAATTCTCTCTCCATCTGGTTGAAGATATTATTATCTTTTCATCAATAACTTTTGTAGGATATGTAATAGATCTGAGTGTAGGAGATTTATTTCTCTAAGTTGTAAGCCTAAATTATAAAGGCTGAGGTATGGCTGAGTGCCTGAGGTAGGGGAATCTTTTCCCTGAGTTGTAGGCCTGTGAAAGAGGTTGAGGTAGGGCTTTTACCTGAGTTGTAGGAGTGGGGTTTCACGCTGAGTTGTAGGCCTATGAAAGAGGCTGAGGTACGGCTTGTGCCCGAGTTGTAGGAGTGTGGATTCACTCTGAGTTGTAGGAACCATTCTTGGTTCTGAGATGTAAGATCTGTGGATCTGAGAAGAAAGAAGGAAGTTAGGCCTAATCTAGTACACTGCTAGATAGGCGAAGGGGGAAAATGGATGTACCCATCATTTGGGGAACCACTATAAATCTGGTGTGCAATCTGTGGAATGTTGTGTGTATGTGAATGCTGTGTTGTGATAGCTGCTGAATAAATTGCTAAACTAGATAGATTTGTCTGCCTAAGTTAGAAAAAGAATTGAACCTATTCACGCCCCCCCCCCCCCCCCTCTCTAGGTGTTTAGGACATCTTGAAACCAATTCTTTCAGAAAGGGTGCTTATAAAAGATGTTCCTACTCCACAAAAACAACTACCATAGAAAAGGAAGAAACAAACCCCCAGGAAACCTGAATCTTTTAGTGATTCAGAAGAACAAGTGACCTTCAGTTCAGATGAAGAATAACAAGAATCTGCAAGGAAATCACCTGCCCCTAAGAATTTAGATGATAGTCAGATGCAGAAGGAGCAGATTCCAGAAAGCATCATTCAACTGGATCAAGTTCAGGAAGTGCCTCATCTAGGGGGAGCCAATGAGCTTTCTCCAGCTCCACAAGAGGCATTACCTTTAGAAGTTACTCATGAGAAAGAGCAAGCTGCATTAGAGAGTGAAACAGCCACTCAAACTATTCTTGAGATAATAGATGATATTAATCAAACTACACTAGATACTGAGCCAGATACACTAACTGTGATTCTAACTGATGTTGAACAGACAAACAATGACAACATCCCGGCACAGGATATACCAATGGATGACTCATCTGCATCAGATGATGCCCCATTAACTGTACAAGATACAGATGTTCCACATGTATAAACTCAACAAGAATTCACTCTTGAAGAGTTATTTCCTGATATTCAGGAGGCAAGGACTAAGGGGGAGTTGACTAGGATTAAGAAGGAGCTGCACTCTAGTCATAAAAAGCTAGTTGATATAGATAGTTCATCAGCTTCTGAAGATGATGAGGAAGCCTCAAATGCAAAGAAAAGGAAACTGATGGTTTACAGAAAGAAGAGCTCAAGCTATAAGAGAGCTTTACAAACAGTCACTCGACAACCAGACCCAACAGTTGACTACAGTTCACTGTTGGTGGATCTGCAGGTTAAACTGGATGAACAAAGAGCAGCCATGGAGAAATATATGGATGAAAGTCACAAAGATCTCCAGTTCACCTTGGCTCGAGACATTAAATCAATAAGATTTGAAGTCAATTAGAATAAGAAGGAGATGACAGATTGCTTTCATAAGGGAGGTAATGATGTAGTTTATCTGGTCAAGCAGCAATAAGAGGCCAGGACTCAAATTGATGACATAGTAGTTAAGCAAGGATATGTTCTGGAAAATCAGCTAAGGATGAATGATAATCTTACTGAATCACATAATGTGATTGTTACTGAGTTAAAGAATACTGCAACTGCATTAACTGAGGAAAGGGCTAAAGAGAAGTCTGAGTTTGATAAGAAACTTCAAGAAGATTTATCCACTTTCCAATCTGCCATTCAAGCCTCTCAAAAGATCATATCTGCTCAGCTACAGAAGTTTAAAGCTTATTATACAGAAGGCACAAACTACTTAGCTGATTAAATCAGATTTCAGAAAGATGATCTCAGGAATCATGTTGAGAGAGAAGTCATAAAGGGGGAGAGGTTGTTAGTCACTGCAGGATCTGATCATGTCAAATGGATAACTAATTCTATCAGAGCCACTCTTGGATATCCACCCTTGTGTGATGATGATAATACAATTGAGTCAGGCATTCAGGCTGCAGGAATTGAAGGGGGTCAGCAGGAGGTAGCTCAAATCATATACCCCCTTCTAACTTTGAGGGAATTCAACTAATGTATAGCCCTCCAGAAGCTACTAAGAATATTATAATTGAGAAAGTGGAAATGTCTGAGGCTGCATTAATTAGAGAGCAAGAAGCTCAACTTTCAAAGAAAAGATTTAGAGAGCAGGCTGAATCAAAGGCAGATTTTGAAAGATGGAGTCCCACTTCAAGGAACATAATACTCACTGCCTGACAAGCTGTGAAAGATAAAATGCATGATAAAGGCAAGTGGTATTCTGAACTAGAGTGAAACAAGTATCAACAGAGGCAAGATGTTATATATCAGTTTAAAAAAGATCAAAAACCTGGGAAAGTACCTGCTACTGCTGTGGAGCCCAGCAAATACTTTCCTAAGCCTTACCATTATTTTGAAAGGCACGGGATCAAGGCTGAAGAGCTTAAGAAGAAAGATCTTAAAGAAAAGAAGCCAGCTGAAGACACTGAAACTAGTGTACAAGCAAGGGTTCAATTTGGCAAGGGAATAGTGATCAAGGAGCCTGATCAGTCTTAAGATAGTTTTACTAGAATTTAAACAATGTGTAAATCTATGTAATCTTTTGATTGTTAAACATATTTGTAATTCAACAAAACATTGATTCTTGTTCAAAACATGTTATCATATTTTGTGTTGATATAATATGTTGTTTCTGGCTATGAATTATCCTGTCTGAGAAATATTTTCTTTTATATACATCATAATGATTGTTTTATTATAAAGTGATGTATATCATTGATTAAGGATTATGACTTCTCCAAATAGGGGGAGATTGGTGTTGATAGTGGGATAAGGTTATGCCTGAGTCCACTCACATAGGTCACTTTCTTGAAGGTGACTCCTCCAATCTTCACTTCTCCATAGCCTTCAGACTGGCCACACTTGGAATCACCAAAGATTACCTTTGGCGTCAGCTTGGACTTGTAGTTGGTTAGGTTATCCTTGTTGCCAGTCATATGTTTAGAGCTACCACTATCCAGGTACCAAGGCTGATTCACACTAGGACAGTCCTTTACCTGCAGAGAAAATAATTAATTGTTCTTGACCTAGGTTACATTGGGTCCTTTATTTTGCTGACAAGAAAAACTAAATATTACAGAAAACTCTGGTTGAGATTTGTATCCTAGTGGATGATATCTTCTAGGTGGTATGATCCAATCAGCTAATGGATTAAATGGTTTCCTAGATTTATTGAGGTTGTTGTTATAGTTATAATTTTTATTAAGTCTTTCTGGGTTCGACGAATTATTGTGAGTTCGTCGACCAGAGTTCGACGAATTGGGATGAGATCGTCGATCTCTTCCCAGAGAATGAACATAGTCATAGTCATTTTTTGTGCCCCAAGTTCATCGATCTCTGCTCGACGAACCATGCAGAGTTCGTCGATCGCAGTTATATGAATGATTATAGCTAAGATTTGCGTTCAGGATTCGTCGAGTTGAGTTCGACGAACTGGCCACATTTCGTCGATCTGAGTTCGACGAAATCTGCTGAACTTTGTTTTTACATGTTTTCTGGTTTCTGTTATTTTGACCTATTGATTTTGGAACAACTTCTAAGGTTTGTTTATTGTTCATTTTTTCTTTCCCCTTAGCTGAAACAAACTTGATGGGGGTTGACAAAATGTTTTTCTTGAGAATGGGGGGCAAACTTGATGGTGCACCCAAGCCCAACTTGTCATGCAATCTGGCATTAACTGTTCTTGTAATGTCCATCAGCTTGAGCCTTCTCCCATTGAGAGTCTCCTCAAGTTATTTAGCCACATATAACTCAGTCTTTAACATTATAATTTGTTCATTAACTAAGATTAATTCATCCTTTAACCTATTGTTTTCAGAGTTAACAGTCTCTAGGTTTCCTAGTTTTTCCCTAAGAGTCTTAATTTACTTTTCTGAGTTAATTAGATCTATGCACATGGTTTTGAATTCAGATTTAAATGATTCAGAATTATAATCAAAAGAAGATAATACCTTGTCAGCTTCAGAATCTGAAACTACTTCATTGTCAGAATCTTCTTCTTCTGAATGACTCCTGGAGGCATCAATGACCATTAGACAGACTTCCTTGGCCCTTGCCACTTCTTCATCTTCACTGGAGCTGGAAGATGTTGATTCATCCTCAGTTTCACTCTAGGATTTAGCCACAAAACCTTTCTCCTTCTTCTTGTATTTGTTGGAGGAAGGCCTGCTGTTGTGTTGTCTTCTGGTGTCCTTCTCTCTTCTCTTCTTCTTCTTCTGATTCTCTGGACACTCAGAGATTAAGTGTCCAGGTTTCCTACAACCAAAACACACCACTTCTTTAGTTTGTATTTTGTCATACCTTGGCTTGTCATCCTGCCTGGATGACTTTCTCCTGAAGTCTTTCCTTGCCATCTTGTAAAATCTCTTGGCAAATAGAGACATCAGTTATTCATTCATGGTTGGAGTCTTTGTCTCCTCAGCAGCCATGAAAGCAATGTTGTGCTCTTTTCTTGCTGGAGGAGGTGTTCTCTGCTCAGCTGCCACTCTGGATTTGATCAGCTATTCATAGGACTTAAGTTTTCCTAAAAGAGATTCAGTGGAAATCTCATTTAGGCTTCTGGCCACCTTGATGGGCCAGATTCTTGAATCCCATGAGCTTGGGAAGCACATAAGGATCTTAGCATTCACTTCTGTGAGAGTGATGTCCTTGTCCAAGGTTTTTAGCTCACTGATGATTGAGCTTAACCTGTTGTACATATCGGTTACTGTCTCAGCTTCCTCCTTCTTGAAATTCTCATATAGTGATATGAGATTGGATCTCTTGTCCTTCCTTTCATCTGCAGATCCAGCCACCATTTGATTTAGAGATTTCCAGATGGCCTTGGCTGATTTGTATTCAGCCACCTTTTGAAAAATGTCATCAGACATTGTTTGGGCCAGAATATTCATTGTCTTGACATCAGCAATTTTAGCCTTCTTTTGGGCTTCAGTCCACTCAGGTGGTGGAACTGCATTTGTGCTTGAAGCTGCTGTAGATATAGAGGCAGTGGCTTGAGGAGGACCTGTCATAATATAATTAAAGATATCCTCATCAATAGAGTTCTTGTACAATTTGATTCTTGCCTTCCAGATGGCAAACTTATTCAGATTGCATACTGGAGGTCTGGTGCTTGCATAATCTTTGTTCTGTATCATGTTGTATGAGAATAAATCTAATGGAAATAAGGTTTCAGATCTAACAAAGGATCTTTGGTTCAAGGGTTAGCTTGTACAACCAAATGTACTAGCTCTGATACCAATTAAAAGTGAGGTTAGATCTGAAATACTCTAGAGGGGGGGGGGGGGTGAATAGAGTATTTCTTGAATCCTTTACAGCTTTTGCTGTAAATAAAAAACTGTAGAATAAAATTAAAGTATAAACACAGCAATCCTAAAAAGGCACAAACACAGCAAGAACAAAAAGAAAGGGCATCCAGACATCAAGAACAAAAGGAAAGGGCATCCAGACAACACAAGAAATTATAGTGGTTCCCCAACATGGGTACATCCACAATTCTACCACCCTAGTAGGAATCCACTCAAATTTTTGATCAGGTGTCTGACACCAATAAGCTTTTGATCTGGTGCTCAAAAACCAAACCTCAAGTCTTTTGATCAGGTGACTTGCAACCAAGAATAACTTTTGAAGGGAGTTAGAATACTTTATACAGTGGGGGATGAGAGATGATATTGTCTTCTCTTTCTCAATATACAACTGAGAAGACTTAAGTGGAAATGATATTAGCCAAGAGCTCCCCCTGAGATGTAGAATGGTTCAGGAAAAACTAGAGCTTTGCTTTAGGGTGATAGGTCTTCAGTCTTTATCAGCCTTGACCAGAAAGTATTCAGGAACTTCTTGACAGATGGATTTGTTGTTGTCCTTCGAAGTGTCCTGGAGTGTTGAAGAAGGAAGACTCTTGATCTTGATTTGGTGTTCTTCTTCTTCAGATAGCTGATGTTCTTCTGGTCTAGGACTTCTTTTCTATATCAGAGTTCTCTATCTTTTTATCAGAGTTCTGTCAAGAGAGAGCATCAGAGAATTTTTTTTGTTGCAGACTAACTAACTGTGTATCTATCTTGTTTGTCTATCTCTGTATATCTGTCTCTGTATATCTATCCAGGAAAGGAAAGGAAATTTCTTTTATATTTTGTCAAGAAATTATCTTTCGAAATTTGAATTCCTCTGCATTAATTGCTGACGGCCTTGAGAATAAACTGCATTGATTTATTTCCCCAACTGTCCCATGGAAAAACGACAAGCAATAATCCTGGAGAAGACCATAATCAATGCTCTGTCTAATGGTTATTTTTAGCATTGATTACTCAAGAATTATTGCAATAGGAAGGGGACAGAATGAAGGAAATAACTAAGTCTGGATTCGTCGAACAGAGAACAAAAATCGTCGAGCTGAGTCCACAGTTCGTCGAGCTGAGAAGGTGTGTTCATCGCCAGATGGAATCTGTTCGTCGAGCTGAGTTCCAAGATCATCGAGCAGAGAGTAGAACTGCATTGATTAGAAACTTTGACAATTCTGTGTATGGAGTTCGTCAAGCTGATAACTGGTTTCATCGACTGAAGTTCAGCAAAGTATTTCTGGACTTAGAATATTTTAGATGCTTCTGGAATGAAGTGTTGAAGTGAAGTATCCAGAAATCATCGACCTGAGAATTTGTTTCATCGGGCTGAGGAACACTAACTGCTGCTTCATAACTCTTGCCAAAGTGGTCAAAGTTTGTCGAGCTGAGAATCTTGAATTCGCCGACTGGAGATGATTCTGGACTTAGGAAACTGAGAGGCTTCTGGATTAATAAGTTGAAGTAGAGAATCCAGAAATCATCGACCAGAGAACTAAGTTCGTCGACTGGAGTCTAGAGAATAAAGTCTGGACTTGGAATGCTGAAGGTAGAGTCCAAAGATCGTCGACCTGAGAATCAAGTTCGTCGAGCTCAACTCAGAGAATTTTCTCTGAGATAGTCGAGCTGAGCACGATAATCGTCGACCTGAGTTCGACGAACATCGAACTCATTTTACTGGATCTTTGGAAATTTTCTAAGTCTTGAGTCTCTAGCAGTCTGATGATGGCTGGTCCATGAGATGTTGAAAATAAGGACTTGGCCTAGACTCTAGGACATAACTATGACCCTGGATATACAAGATGGGTCACAAGATCCTAACTTAGTGAACCTAGCCCAAATCAAACTAGGGATCCAACAATGCCTACCCCGAGCGGGAACCAAAGGCTGACGGGAGCGTTGAGTGGAGAAGCATCACTCAACGCCAAAGGCTGTTGTAGCGTTGAGTGGAGCAACATCACTCAATGCCAAAGGTTGGAGGGAGTGTTGAGTGGAGAAGCATTACTCAATGCTAAAGGATGCTGGAGCGTTGAGTGGAGAAACATCACTAAACGCCAAGGGCTGGAGGGAGCGTTGAGTGGATAAGCATCACTCAACGCCAAAGGCTGCTAGAGCATTGAGTGGAGAAGCATCACTCAACGCCAATGGTTGGCGGGAGCGTTGAGTGATGCTTCTCCACTCAATGCTCTAGAAGCCTTTGGCGTTGAGTGATGCTTATCCACTCAACGCCAAAGGCTTGCGGGAGTGTTGAGTGGAGAAGCATCACTCAATGCCAAGGGCTGGTGGAGCGTTGAGTGCAGAAGCACCACTAAACGCCAAGGGCTGGCGAGAGCGTTAAGTGGAGAAGCATCACTCAATGCCAAGGCCTGGCAGGAGCGTTGAGTGGACAAGCATCACTCAATGTCAATGGCCAATGGGCTTTCACCATCCTGAGGCGCGAGCCCCAGCACCTGCCCGGGGCGGGCGCGCCTTCTCGATAGCTTGAGTCAGATCTCATCCCTCAAAAAAGGGAGTAGTGAGAAAAGGGTGAGCAAGATTGGACATTATCGGTTCAGCTGTGATCAAATCGCCTAATCAAACTAGAGTATGCGTAGACGAGCCGGCACCGTCTTTGTTTTGGCTCCCGAGCGAGAACGAAAACCTTCCCGTCCGCCCTGAATCTGCCTTGGCCTGAGCCTTGGATCTGCGTTCGATGATCATAACCTTAAGCTGAAGGCCCAGCTCGACGAGTTGAGCTCGACGAATTGGCGTTCGACGAACCACGCCTCCAGCTTGATAAATTGAGCTCGACGTACTGGTGTTCGACGAAATGGCACTACTCAACCCCTTGGCGAGAACCCTCTCGGCTACTTATGGCGAGATGACTCTCGCACTCTTTCTTACTTGATCCAATTATAAGTCATCTAAGACAGGCAAATAAATAGGGGGAAGGGTCGATAAAATCAAACCCGGGATAAAATCTAAATCAGTAAAAATTTCACCCAATGGTGATGACATCAAAGAACTCTCATCCGGGTGTATAACCAATGAATCGTCCAAAAATACCCTTCCCTTAGATGGTAACTCATCCACAGTAACACTTGGGACATCCTCACTCTTAGACTCCTCAGATAACTCAGATATAATCTCAGTGGGTGCAATCGTAGGATCTAACGCAATGGGGATTGTATCATGGAGAGGGCACTCAATACAAGGGTGAACAGACACAACGCTAGTAGGGCACGTAATAGGAAACGTAATACTCTCACAGATTGAAATGTAATCATCCCATACATCATCTTCCAAATCACTAGGGTATCCAATCTCAATTTCAGACTCAGTAGAATCGTCGGGCACTAACGTACATGATGGAATACACTCACCTAGTTGGTTATCCTCAAGATCAAGAGATACCACATCTACATCAGCATCCTCATGGCTATCAGTCACTACATCAGGAGGCTTAGGCGTCGAGGATAAAGAAGACAAAATTCTAGAAGTAACATCTTTTGAGTCCAAGGCATAAGTGAAAGATATAGTACCTAAACACCTAGAGGGGGGGTGAATAGGTGACCTAATCCTTTTTGAACTTTAATGGCAGCAAACAGTTATATCACAGAATCTACTCTACTTTTGCACAGCAATCACACAGCATACACAGCAAATCACAATCACAGCACAGCAGATACAGAGTTTTATAGTGGTTCCCCAAGCTTTGGGTACATCCACTTTCCCCCTTCGCCTATCTAGCAGTGTACTAGATTCGGCCAAACTTCACCACTGTCTCAGAACCCAAACTGGTTCCTACACCTCAGGCCCAAAGCCTTACAACTCAGCTTTTCCACAAAGCCTACACTCAGCCACAAAGGCCTACACTCAGCCAACAAGGCCTACACTCAGCCAACAAGGCCTACACTCAGAGATTTCAATCTCCTACACTCAGGCTCTCAAGCCCTACCCTCAGCCTTTATAATTACAGGCTTACAATTCACTCAGATCCAAAGGATCCTACAAGATAAAAATGATTATAGAAATAATAACTCAACAACTCAGAAACAAGAGAGGGGAGTTGAGAGTTTCTTGATGAGTTCTTGGAAGAACTCAGCTGGATTCAATCTGACTTAGCTTTCTTCAAAGCTTCTTGAAAGTAGAACTGAATAAGAATGAATCCTCATGCAGTTGATCCTTGATCTTTGCTTCTTAAGATCCAGAATAAATCTGAACCCTTCTTCTCAGCCTAGTTCCAACGGCTGATTTCTTAGATGGAGCCCTCTTTCTCCAACTTCTTAGATCTGCACTTGGACAGCTAGATCTTCTTGATTTGATACTTGATCAATAACTCTGTGTACCACTTTAATAACTTGTTCAACAACAATCTGAACCACAGTTTCTGTAAACTGTATGAGCCTATTTATAGGCCTTCTTCATGGTAACTGGCTGGTCCGGTCTATAACTGAATTCTGACATTTCTGACAGGTGCTGTAGACCGGCTGGAACGGCAGCTGTCAAGTCATCCAGTCAGTTCTTGAAAATCTCTAACTGTCTGTTAGTGTCGAGACTTTCTGTCTTTAAGTGTCGACATTTATAGACCAAGTGTCGACACAAGTTGTGTAAGTGTCGACACAAGTCTACAAGGTGTCGACACAACTCCTTGTGTTGTAGATATTATATCTCGACACAGATTCTTCTTCATGTGTCGACACTGAAATTGAGTGTCGACACAAGTACTTGATCTTCTATCTTTTGCTGAATTCTTCTAAGTGTCGACACATCTCCTTTGTGTCGACACAACTTCTTGTGTTGTATCTGTTAAGTGTCGACACTGCTTCTTGATGTCGACACATAGTCTTCTATGTTGATACTTGATGAGTGTCGACACAGCTCCTTGTGTCGACACTTGATTCTTCTGTTGAGACTTCAGCTGAGTGTCGACACATTCCCTTAGTATCGACACTTGTACTTAGAATAATTTGATGATCTTGCTGTTCTTTGCTAAGTGTCGACACAGCTCCATGTGTCGACACTTTCTTCAAGTGTAGAGTCTTCAGCTGAGTGTCGACACATTGTTCTAGGTGTCGACACTTACTTCATGTGTTGACTCTTCTGTTGAGTGTCGACACTTTGTTCTTGGTGTCGACACTTTCTTCAAGTACTGACTCTTCTTGTTGTGTGTCGACACATTGTTCTTGGTGTCGACACTTTAACTTAGACTCTGCTGACTTTTGCTGTGTGTCGACACAGCTCCAAGTGTCGACACTTTCTGGTGTAGACACAGCTTCACTGGGTGTCGACACATCTCCCTGTGTCGACACAGCTTTACTGCACTTTTCTTCACTGAGTGTCGACACAGCTCCTTGTGTCGACACTTTCTGTCTGGTGTCGACTCTGCATCCCAGGTGTCGACATAATGACTCCAAGTGTCGACACTTCTTGTCTGGGTGTCGACACAAGTCTTCTTAAGTGTCGACACTTTCCATCTGGGTGTCGACACATGGACTTAGAAATTTTTGCTTCAGTCCTGCAAATACTTAACCTGCACAAGTAACTCAAAAACACATCAAATACATTTTGATGTATATCATTGAGTTGGGTGAGGCTTCTTCAAATCAGGTACATTTAACCAATGTACCCAACAATCTCCCCCTATTTGGAGAAGTCATAACCCTTAGTCAATGATATACACCATTCATAATAAAATTACAAAATGATGTAAAGCAGAATGAAGTACTGCAGGGTAAACATAACATGTATCAATTACACATGTATACGCATACATCAACACAGAACAAATAAGAAATAGACATAGACACATTCACAGAACACACATGAAATATATTAATCATATATTGTTCTAATATCTGTCTCATATATTTTCAAAAGTTCACTAAATGTTTTACATCCAAAAGATTACAAAATAAACTTCAAGAAAATTCTAAATCTATTTTTGTTCTGGCTCCTTAATTACTATGCCTTTGCCAGCTTGAACTTTAGCTTGGACAGCAGCATCAGCAGTTTCAGCATCAGCAGACTTCTTGCCTTTCAGATCTTTCTTCTTAAGCTCTTCAGCTTTGATCTTCTGTCTTTCAAAATAATGGTATGGCTTTGGAAAGTACTTGCTAGGCTCCTAGGCTGTAGGAGGTAGCTTTCCCATCTTTGCATTCCTTTTGTATTGAACAATTGCTTCCTGTCTAGTTTCATGTTTTCTCCATTCAGTTTCAGAAAACCATTTGTTCCTGTCTTGAATGTTATCCTTGGCAGCTTTCCAGGCAGTTAGTATAATGTTCCTAGAGGTAGGGCTCCACTGTTCAAAGTCTGGCATTTGTTCTGCTTGTTCCCTAAACCTCTTCTTAGACAGTCTTGTCTCTTCCTCTTTCTGCAATGCCTCTTGCATAGCTTCAGAAATAGGCTGAACAACCTTTTCAATATGAACATTGTCCTTGCCCCCAGGTGGGCTATACATAGTCTGGACATCAGCATGAATCATTTCAAAATCTGGAGGTGGATAAATGACCTGAGCTACTTCTGGTTGCTCACCTCCAAGATAGGCAGGGTTAATTCCAGATTCAGCAACATCATTGTAATCACACAGAGGAGGATATCCAAGTGCATCTCTGATAGAATTTGATATCCACTTAACATGGTCAGAGCTTGCCTTGACTAACACTCTCTCCCCTTTATGACTTCTCTAGCCATATGATCTCTGACATCATCCTTCTGAAATCTGATTTGATTATCCAAGTATCTGACTCCATCTTTAAAGAATGGTTTGAGCTTTTGAAGTTGTTCAGATATGGCTTTCTGGGAGGCTTGGATAGCAGTCTTAACAGCAGAGATTTCTTCTTGAAATGCTTTGTCAAAATCAGCTTTAATAGTAGCAGAAGAGGTAGAAGGTTCAGCAGCCTTGTTCTTTAACTCAGTGACAATAGCATTATGGGAAGCAGTCAAATTGTCATTCATTCTTAGCTGATTTTCAAGCACATACCCTTGCTTCAATGCTATGTCATCCACTTGTGCCTTTATCTTTTCCTGGTGGGTTGCCAAGTACACCACTGCATTGCCACCCTTGTGGAAGCAGTCTGTCATCTCCTTCTTATTTTGGTTCATTTCAAACCTTATAGATTTTATATCCTGGGCCAGATCAAATTGGAGTGATTTTTGCCCTTCATCTACATATTTCTCTATGGCCTGCCTTTGCTCATCCAACTTGATTTGCATTGCCACCATCAGTGCACTATAATCAATGGCTGGGGCTGGTTGAATTATAGGTTGTGGTGCAACTGTTTGGAGAGCCTTCTTGTAACTCTGGCTTCTTCTCCTGAAGACATAAAGTTTCTTTTTCATTGACATTTCAGCTTCCTCATCATCTGAGGCAGAGGTGTTGGCTATATCCACCCTCTCCTTAGGGCTTGGAGGCCTTTCAGTTTGCACATCTTGTGCCTTCTCAGTTTCTTGCCTTATAGGCACTTCATGAACTTGCACTTGCTCCCCCTCAGCAGCAGCATTCTCTTCATCAGCAGTAGCCTTGTCCATGTCAAATTCATGTTGATCTAGATTTAAAAATAAATCCTCCATAGTGTATTCTTGTGGTGATGGAGCTGGAGGAATACTAGGTTCTTCAACCACTGAATCAGTAATATCTTGAGCAACAGCAGATGTGTCTTCTATGACAGCATCTGGTACTTGACTATCCAGCTGAGTTTGCTGATGAACATCAGACAAATCAGCATCTTCTATAAGAAATTCTATAGTATTTAGGTCAGTGAGTACCTCTAGTATGGTGTTGGTGGCTTGTTCACTTTCCAGTGTAGAGGGTTCTTCTACAACTGGAAGCTTCCCCTGGCTGTGATCCTTGTGGATGGGGCTAGCTTGAGGTAGCTCCCCCTGGATCTCAGCAACCTCTTGAAGAGCAGGAGTCTTCACTGCAGGCTCTTCCTCATGGTCATCTGGAGTGAAAACAACCTGTTCTTCACTTTCAGAGCTGCTAGTGGACTCTTGATCCACTGTAGCAGTCTTCCTTTTCTTCTTGGGAGGAATCTCTTTCTCAGAAACAATCTTTTCAGGGGTTGGCAGTTCCTTTGACAACACCCTGTCCCATCTAGAAAAGATCCTCAAATCCATCCTTCTCATATGATTTATCTTGCTTCCTGCAGCTTGTTGCATTACCTCTGGTATGGCACCAGCTAGGTATAGACTTATAATTCTGCCCAGGTTGGGCTTCTTCAGACCTTCCTTAATCTTCTCATAAACTATCATTGACCAGTCCATTTTTAGAGAGAAGATAATCCTTGTCATTATACTAAACATAGAGGCAGACACTCTGTCATGCCCTCCTGGCTTGCTTAGGATGACCTTTCCAACAATTTCAGACATGAATTTGCCTTGGCTGTTCATGCCTTTCCTGTTAAACACAGATCCCAGCTTCATCTTAGGATCAAGTCCACACCAGGTTAGAGCTTCCCTGGTCCTTGATGCAGTAACTTCATCTTCCTCTTGATTTCTTGGAAGCTGTAGAATCTTCCTCAGACTTTTTGGGGATACCTTAACCCTTGCTCCATGAACTCTGGATTTGATTTTGTATCCAGATTCATCCACCTTAGCTCCATTGAGGAATTCGAGTACCTCTTTCTTCCATATCTTTGTGGGTTCAGAAACTAAATATTCTAACCCAGAATCGGCTACTAGGGTTACGACAGACTTGATTTCTTGATCAGCATCTTCGAAAGCGCCGCGCACCAGCTCATATCCTTCGTTGACGTTCTCCTTAAGCTTAGGCGCCATTAGGGTTTGTAGACTTTGTCTTGAGAGAAGAGAGGTGTCGACACAGTAGGTTTGGTCTCGAAACTTTGAAAGCGTGTCGACAAACAAAGACAAAACCCTATTTATACCTTTCTAATTTTGAAGATGAACAGGCGGGACAGCTAACTTAAAATGTGTCGACACTGGCAATAAGTGTCGACACTGACTTATAATGTCTCGACACATATGTGTCGACACATGTTTAGTCAACAGATTTTATGTGTCGACACTTGGTTATGTGTCGACACAACATAACTCGACACATTGTCGAGACTTTACTTAGAAAATTCTGAGTAAATACTAAGTGTCGACACCACTCTGGATGTGTCAACACCTACTTGGCATGTGTCGACACGAACATTCTGAAGTGTCGACACCAACTTCCTCGATGTGTCGACACCTTTTTCCTGAAGTGTCGACACCATTTTTCTGTGTCGACATAGACTTGTCTATGTGTCGACACCTTTTTACTTAGCCAATTTCAATTCTGTAAACTTACTCTAAGTTTATCATTCCTAGTTCAATTTTGAATTTATTGAACTTAGCTTCTTCTAAGGGCTTAGTAAACATATCAGCTACTTGATTATCAGTTTTAACATATTCAAGAAAAATATCTTCTTTTTCTACATGCTCCCTAAGAAAATGATATTTAATTTCAATATGTTTAGTTCTACTATGGGATACAGGATTATTAGCTATTGAAATAGCACTAGTAGAATCACAGAAGAGTGGAGTTCTACTTACCTGAAATCCATAGTCCTCTAGCTGATGTTGTATCCACAGAAGTTGAGCACAGCAACTTCCTGCAGCCACATACTCTGACTCTGCAGTGGAAATAGCCACACTGGTTTGCTTTTTGCTACTCCATGAAATTAGTCTCCCACCTAGGAATTGACAGGTTTCAGTAGTGCTTTTTCTATCTTCTTTGCATCCTGCAAAGTCTGCATCTGAATAACCTGTTAGATCAAAATCTCCATTCCTAGGGTACCAGAGGCCTAGATAGGGAGTGCCCTTTAGATATCTCAATATTCTTTTGACTGCTGTCAAATGAGACTCTTTAGGGCAGGCTTGATACCTTGCACAGACACATGTAGCATACATAATATCTGGTCTACTAGCAGTCAAGTATAATAGGGAGCCAACTATCCCTCTATACAAGGTTTCATCTACAGGTTTCCCTGCATCATCCTTGCTAAGAGACATACTTGACCCCATAGGAGTCTTCATGGTACTGGATGAATCCATACCATACTTTCTTATGAGTTCTAGGGTGAACTTGGACTGACATATGGATAAACCACTTTCAGTCTGTTTAACTTGGAGACCCAAGAAAAACTTTAGCTCTCTCATACTACTCATCTCAAATTGACCTTGCATCAATTTTGCAAACTTTTTGCAAAGGCTGCTTTCAGTAGACCCAAATATAATGTCATCTACATATATTTGGACTAGTATAACTTTGCCTCTAGATTCTCTAATGAATAGAGTCTTATCTATTTTCCCCCTTGAAAACTTGTTCTCAATGAGGAAACTAGATAGGGTTTCATACCAAGCCCTAGGGGCTTGCTTTAACCCATATAATGCTTTCCTAAGTCTATAGACATGATGAGGTAGAGTTGGATCAACAAAACCTGAAGGCTGTTCCACATAGACTTCTTCCTTAAGATTACTATTCAGGAATGCTGACTTGATGTCCATTTGGTAAACTTTGAATCCTTGATAGGTTGCATCGGCCAAGAACATCCTTATGGCTTCCAGTCTGGCTACTGGAGCAAAGGTTTGATCAAAGTCAATACCTTCTTCTTGCCTATATCCTTTAGCAACCAATCTTGCTTTATTCTTAATGATGACCCCTTGTTCATCCATCTTATTCCTGTAGATCCACTTGGTTCCTATTATATTGTGGTCTTTAGGTTTAGGAACAAGTTCCCAGACCTTGCACCTCTTGAACTGATTAAGCTCTTCTTGCATTGCTTCAGTCCATTGTGGATCTAGTATGGCTTCTTAAAACTTCTTAGGTTCAACTTGAGATAGAAAACTGGAGTAGATTGCTGCATTCATGTATCTGCTCCTGGTTTGTACTCCTTGTCTTGGATCTCCAATAATCTGCTCTACTGGATGATCTCTAAGATGCCTATTGGCTGGAGGCATCCTAACTTCTGGTTGAACCTCTTCAGCATCTCCATCATGCTGTATTCCTTGTACTTCATCAGCAATTGGCACATGTAGTTCTCCCCCTGGACAACAGCTACTCTCCTCTACTTGCTGTCTTGCAGCAGGTACTTCTTCTATAGTAAGCTTGTCCATTTTCTTTGTTAAACCTGTGGGGCTACATACAGTACTAGACAACTCATTGTTAATAAGTTTAGTCTCATCAAAAACTACATGCACAGATTCTTCTACAACTTGTGTAGACAAGTTGTAGACTCTATAAGCCTTACTATTATTGCTGTACCCAACAAAAATTCCCTCTTGGGACTTGGCAGCAAACTTAGTCAAGTAAGACTTCCCATTGTTAAGTATGAAGCATTTGCAACCAAAGATCCTGAAGTAGGATAGGTTTGGTTTCCTGTCTTTCACAACTTCATAGGGGGTCTTGTTGAGGCCTTTAGTGATGGTAGCCCTATTTATAACATGGCATGCAGTGTTAACTGCTTCAGCCCAGAAATACTCTGGCAGTGATGTATCACTTAGTAGGGTCCTACCAGCCTCTATCAAGGTCCTATTCTTCCTCTCAGCAATGCCATTTTGCTGAGGTGTTCTAGGTGAAGAGAATTCTTGAAATATCCCAAAGTCTTCACAAAGTTTTGTCATGCTATCAGACTGAAACTCAGTACCATGGTCACTTCTAATCTTGACCACTGTACTGTCTAGTTCATTCTGAATTTGCTTGACAAAGCTATGGAAGACACTAGGTGTTTCAGATTTCTGTCTTAAGAAGAACACCCAGGAAAACCTTGAGTAGTCATCTACAACTACAAGGGTATAGACCTTCCTACCTAAGCTGTGAACTGGCATTGGACCAAAGAGATCCAAGTGCAAGAGGTATAAACACCTCACAGCATCTTTGTTTTCTATGCTTTTAAAGGTGGATTTAGTCTGCTTGCCCTTTTGACAAGCTGAGCAAATACCATCTTTAACACACTTAACTTGAGGATCATTCCTCACTAACTCTTTGCTAAAGAGTTTGCTAATAGTCTTGTAGTTAAGATGGGCTAGCCTCTTGTGCCATTTGACACAATGAGTGACTGTCTCATCAGCTACAAGACAAATTGGAGAACCATTGTTCTCAACCATAATGTCTAGGCAGTAGACATTCCTCTTCCTATAACCTGTCAAAATGATCTCTTGATCACTTGACCTCTTGATATGACAGCCATTTTTAACAAATGAGATGTCATACCCTACATCACTTAATTGACTTATACTTATTAGGTTGTGTTTCAACCCTTTAACATAAGCCACTTGAGTAATGGTAACCAAGTTGCTAGAAATGTTACCAAATCCTTTGATGATTCCTTTTTCAGAACCACCAATGGTGACTTTTGGACCATCTTTTATTGGTATGTAGTCCTTTAGTAATCCTCTAGTTCCAGTCATATGTCTAGAACATCCACTGTCCAAGTACCATGTTGTGGTATGACCACTTGGACTCACCTGCAAAACAGATTAATGAACCTTAGAACCCAAAGAATTCTTGGGTCCTTGGTACTTGTTAGTTTGCAATCTGACAAAGCTACCTACTGGCTTTACAACAGGTAGTTTGGTACTCACTTTGGCACTAGCATTGTGCCAACAGTCCATTGCAAAATGGCCAACTTTGCCACAGCACCAACATTCAAACTTACTGTACCTTTGCTTAGGTACTGTCTTTGTTGTCTTATCTACAGCAGACTTGTTGAATGTTGGGGCTTTGCCCTTGGACTTGGGCTTGGACTGCTTAGTCCTTGCAGGTTTAATAAAACCCAGTCCAGCCTTGCCTTTATGATGAACAAATTCATCAATTAAAGGTAGCACTGACTTAGGTTTAGAAAACCTAGCAACAAGCTCTCTCTCTTTCTGAAGATTGATCTCCAGACTCTTGATTTGATCATTCTTAAAGGTGATAGTCCCCATCTGAATCACTGTTATGTGTTTCAGCCTTGCTATCTCATTAAGCTTTTGATCAAATTGCTTCTCAGAATCTGTTGCAGCAGCTTTTAGATCAGCAATTTCCATTGCCTGACTTTTGGCTAGGGTCTTGCTTTTCTTGTAAGCTTGCAACAGCACTTTATATTCATCTATAAGCTGATGAATATCATCCTCAGACTCAGATACACTTCCATCACTTGATGAAGATGAATCTGATTCTGTACTAGAACAAGAAACTGAACTTAGAGTTAAACTTTGTACCTTACTGGTCCTGGCTGCTCCAGGATTTTGTCATTCTCTGTCAAAGCCATTAGCCCTTGGCATTGACTGTCTTCTTGTTCATAAATAGACTCCATTATCTGCATGAATTCTTCTTCTTCTTCTTCAGCAAACAGCCCTATGTATGCCTCAGCATCAGACTCAGTTTCTGAAGAGATATCTGATAGAGTCTTCTCTTTCTTGGCTACAAAAGACTTCTCTTTCTTGCCTTTAAAATGAGTCTTTTTCCTGTCACTAGACACTTTTCTCTTTTCAGGACAATCTGCAATAACATGGCCTTGTCTATTGCAGCAATAGCACACTATCTTAGAAATAGTTGCCTTGCTAGATTTAGTCCTCTTCCTGTCCTTCTTTGAGGCCTTTTTATTCTGATATAGGTCTTCTTTTCCTTGTGAAGTAGAGGGCCTTGTCCTCCACTGTTTCTTCTTCAAGAATTTCTGAAAGTGTCTAGTGAAGGCAGCAAAGTCTTCATCACTTTCACTGCTTTCAGATTTTGTGCTGACTGACTCATCTGACTCTGATTCAAATACCTTTGGAGGTGGAGTTGATGACTTATTCCTGCACTTTCTGGAGGCTTCTATCTTGAAGGCTATAGTTCTTTCCTTGTGTTCAGTTCTTGTTGACTTCTCCTCCTCTTTCCTCACTGTCAATTGCATTTCATATGACAACAATTTGCCAAACAGTGTAGGAGGAGGAATTTCTCCCAACTTAGCCATTTCTCTAATGGCACAAATCTTTGTGTCCCAATCTTTAGTTATGGACCTTAGGAACTTGTCATTTAGTTCATAGTTACTGAACTCTCTTCCATAAGACATGAGTTCATTCACTATCCTGTAGAACTTCTTATAGCACTCAGTTATGCTATCACCCTTTCCTTGTCTAAAACTTTCATACTCCTGATTTAGCAAGGATTTTCTATCTTGTCTAACTTCTTCAGAACCCTCCATATACACAATAAGAGTGTCTCACATCTCTTTGGCTGTCTTACAGTGTATAAGATTCTGAAATGTTGCATCATCTATGGCACTCACTATAATGTTTTGTGCCCTTTTGTCCATGGTGGCTAGGACAATCTCATCCTTAGTCATCTCAGAGAAATCCTTTGGGGTTCTCTGATTTGCATCTAAAACTGATATCTTCATGGGCACATAAGGCCCTTCCTTTACTGTGATGTAGATTCTAGGGTCTGAGGCCTCCATAAACAGCCTTACCCTTTCCTTCCAAATCCCAAAGATTTCCTTTCTGCATATAGGTAATTTCATGGAACCCAATTCCTTGTGATTCTCAAAAGAACCCATGTTTCTTGATTTTCTTGAATCTGTAATTTGCCTTAGACTGAATCTGCCAATCAGGATCTCCTCAGATTGTTAGTCCTTTTTGAGGAACCTGGCTCTGATACCACTTGAAATATATAGTACCTAAACACCTAGAGGGGGGGTGAATAGGTGACCTAATCCTTTTTGAACTTTAATGACAGCAAACAGTTATATCACAGAATCTACTCTACTTTTGCACAGCAATCACACAGCATACACAGCAAATCACAATCACAGCACAGCAGACACAGAGTTTTATAGTGGTTCCCCAAGATTTGGGTACATCCACTTTCCCCCTTCGCCTATCTAGTAGTGTACTAGATTCGGCCAAACTTCACCACTGTCTCAGAACCCAAACTGGTTCCTACACCTCAGGCCCAAAGCCTTATAACTCAGCTTTTCCACAAAGCCTACACTCAGCCACAAAGGCCTACACTCAGCCAACAAGTCCTACACTCAGCCAACAAGGCCTACACTCAGAGATTTCAATCTCCTACACTCAGACTCTCAAGCCCTACCCTCAGCCTTTATAATTACAGGCTTACAATTCACTCAGATCCAAAGGATCCTACAAGATAAAAATGATTATAGAAATAATAACTCAACAACTCAGAAACAAGAGAGGGGAGTTGAGAGTTTCTTGATGAGTTCTTGGAAGAACTCAGCTGGATTCAATCTGACTTAGCTTTCTTCAAAGATTCTTGAAAGTAGAACTGAATAAGAATGAATCCTCCTGCAGTTGATCCTTGATCTCTGCTTCTTAAGATCCAGAATAAATCTGAACCCTTCTTCTCAGCCTAGTTCCAACGGCTGATTTCTTAGATGGAGCCCTCTCTCTCCAACTTCTTAGATCTGCACTTGGACAGCTAGATCTTCTTGATTTGATACTTGATCAATAACTCTGTGTACCACTTTAATAACTTGTTCAACAACAATCTGAACCACAGTTTCTGTAAACTGTATGAGCCTATTTATAGGCCTTCTTCATGGTAACCGGCTGGTCCGGTCTATAACTGAATTCTGACATTTCTGACAGGTGCTGTAGACCGGCTGGAACGGCAGCTATCAAGTCATCCAGTCAGTTCTTGAAAATCTCTAACTGTCTGATAGTGTCGAGACTTTCTGTCTTTAAGTGTCGACACTTATAGACCAAGTGTCGACACAAGTTGTGTAAGTGTCGATACAAGTCTATAAGGTGTCGACACAACTCCTTGTGTTGTAGATACTATGTCTCGACACAGATTCTTCTTCATGTGTCGACACTGAAATTGAGTGTCGACACAAGTACTTGATCTTCTATCTTTTGCTGAATTCTTCTAAGTGTCGACACATCTCCTTTGTGTCGACACAACTTCTTGTGTTGTATCTGTTAAGTGTCGACACTGCTTCTTGATGTCGACACATAGTATTCTATGTTGATACTTGCTGAGTGTCGACACAGCTCCTTGTGTCGACACTTGATTCTTCTGTTGAGACTTCAGCTGAGTGTCGACACATTCCCTTAGTGTCGACACTTGTACTTAGAATAATTTGATGATCTTGCTGTTCTTTGCTAAGTGTCGACACAGCTCCATGTGTCGACACTTTCTTCAAGTGTAGAGTCTTCAGCTGAGTGTCGACACATTGTTCTAGGTGTCGACACTTACTTCATGTGTTGACTCTTCTGTTGAGTGTCGACACTTTGTTCTTGGTGTCGACACTTTCTTCAAGTGCTGACTCTTCTTGTTGTGTGTCGACATATTGTTCTTGGTGTCGACACTTTAACTTAGTCTATGCTGACTTTTGCTGAGTGTCGACACAGCTCCAAGTTTCGACACTTTCTGGTGTAGACACAGCTTCACTGGGTGTCGACACAGCTCCCTGTGTCGACACAGCTTTACTGCACTTTTCTTCACTGAGTGTCGACACAGCTCCTTGTGTCGACACTTTCTGTCTGGTGTCGACTCTGCATCCCAGGTGTCGACACAATGACTCCAAGTGTCGACACTGCTTGTCTGGGTGTCGACACAAGTCTTCTTAAGTGTCGACACTTTCCCTCTGGGTGTCGACACATGGACTTAGAAATTTTTGCTTCAGTCCTGCAAATACTTAACCTGCACAAGTAACTCAAAAACACATCAAATACATTTTGATGTATATCATTGAGTTGGGTGAGGCTTCTTCAAATCAGGTACATTTAACCAATGTACCCAACAATAAGATCTATTAGGAATGGTTTCCCTAAAGGTGGTAGTAGGTACACTAAGAGCAGGCTGACCTTTGGGGACAAATGATCTAGCATTAGATATATAATCATTCCTATAGGCAGGTATGGTACTAGCGCCATAATGATACTCACTCACAAGCTTGGTGTTAGTAGTGCGGAGGTAGGCAGGATCAAATTGATCCGAGAGTAGGCTACGCATTGCCGGCCAAGCGTGTTTATAACTACCAACACGACGCTCTTCGTTTAGCCAAAACACGTGGGCTTGACCTACTAAATGATCTCGGGCTATGGTAACCTTTTGGTGGTCGTCCCATAAGTGATTATTAAAATAATTTTCTATTCCCTTAAGCCAGTCTCTAAAATTTTGGGGATACCCCAAACCGTCATAAGTAGGTGCCTCAATTCTAGTGGGAGGATGAGCATGTGGACGGTTAGTATTTCCATGGTATGAAGGCAAGGCTGGGGTTTGTTTAGCCATGGGATTAACATACCAGTAATCTAAACGGGAAGCATAAACATCATAGGCCATAATAATGAGAACCAGAGAGAAAACTCACCCGGAACTGGTGCACAACCAATAAATAATGAACCTGACCCTATATAAAATGCAATAGATGTATTTGTTCCCGCTTAATAACTAAGGCAAGAAAATATTTTTTGTGATTTTCTTACTGACAATAAATGAGAGATTATTAAAATAATTTTTTGATATTTTTTTGCTAAAAAAATTAAAATATAGGCCGCTATTGGCAGACCAAATTTAAAAATTAATTTATATGTTGTGCAATGAAACGGGCAAGTGTGTGTCGGCGTGCTAAAGAAATATTTCCTAGGATGGTACTAATTAAGAAATTAGCACAACCTCGCTTTGATACCAAATTGATGTAGGCCCAAGGTTTCGACAGATTAAACTACGCGTTCTTCTGTTCGACAATTTAATTAAATATCTAGTGCGCGGTTTCTCTACTTAGTACTATCAAATACTCAAGCATTAAAAGACAAAAATTCCACAACCATCAATGCAAAGGGACGCAACCCCTTTTATAGATCGAACAAGGGCTATAGGCCAATGTTCGCTCAAGCGAAAAATGACCCACACGATCCGGACAGTTAGCTATTCAAATTAGATTATGCGCAAGCAATTTACCATTCCAATAAAGAAAGTTCCAGGCTAAATTAGTGATTAAAATGAAGTCCTAATATCAATCCCAAATTAATTAAAATGAGGGTTTACCAAATCACTTGAACGCAGGGGAAATCAAAGGTGATGAACCCGATTTCTTCAAGTGTTCACGAGATATACCCGCTCCAAGTTATACGAAAAATATTCAGGAAATATATGCTTGAAAATTCAGATTTTATTAAGCTCTAATTTCAATATAAATCCGGACTAAAAACTAGCCTTCTAATTCCACCAAAACCTCACAAAATAAGTTAGAAGAAATCTCACAAAGAGGTGTAGGAATCGTTCCCCAAATCCCAAGAAAACCTTCCACAGAGATGAGTGGAGGAACACACGTTGACGGTGGTATATTCTCTATTTCCACGCAGAAATCCTCGGATCCGCACCGGACGATGAAGACGCTCGCCGTTTTCTCCTTTTGACAAACCCTTGGAGAGGGAGGAGGAGGAGGAGGGGAGGGGGAAGGTGGCCGAACCACTAAGAGTCGGAGAGATAGAAAGCCGGCGGCCAAGAGAGAAGAGAAAGGGGGAGAATTTCTCAAAGAGGAAGGAGAAAGGAGGGGGAAAATTCAAAATTTGAATTCTTAGGATTTCTTTCATTCATTCTCTAATTATTCCTTCATAATCATGGCTATATATAGCCTACACCACTCAATCATCCTCCATTCAAAATTCAAAATTCAAAAAGAAATTATGACTGTTATATGCACTCATCATAATACATGAAATGAAAATATAATACATGAAATTAAACAATTCACTAACAAAATAAAATGCATGAAATAAAGTACTTTTAAAATAGAATTGCATGAAATAAAAATTGATAAAATATATAATTATAATTATGTAATTTATAATTATGTATTTTATTTATTGGTGGCGGTGGGCGTCGAGCAAAACATGTAGCATTGGCAGTGTTGGCGAAGAAACGTCGTGGTAGACTCCCATCTTCGAGCTTGCAGCAACGACCGTCCCAATCCACGAACTCTCGATGTCATAGATCCACGGCCGCATCATCATCCTCGCCATCACAAGCCCAACCCTGGTCCTTAGAGGATCTTGGTCCTACTCAGCGAATATGGGGTTGTACATTTGACATGAAGGATCATGGTGCGATACAAAAAATTCTAGGAATGAAGATTTATATGTACCTTTATCAGCATAATATCTTTCTTTCTCAAAAGAGTTACAATCAGAAGGTTTTATCCTGGATTGGTATGCCTACTTCTAAATCATTAAATACTTCATTACCTCCAAATCATCGATTATTTATTGCTCATGCACCTCAGTTAGAACATGAGTCATAATACATGTCTAAGGTTCCTTATGCTAGTGTTATGGGGAGCTTGATGTATGATATGGTGTGGATGAGGCCTGATATTGCTCTCATTGTTAGTACTGTAAGTTGATATATGGATCATCTTGGGAAGGAGCATTGTTAAGCAGTAAAGCACATTTTTTGATACCTCAAAAGGACATAAGATGTTGGTCATATCTATGGAGGCAACACTGATTGTCTTGTTGTTGGATACTCAAATTCGTACTATGATATGTATGTGGATGACAAAAGATAGATTACAAGATATGTATTTACCCTTTGTAACTCAATGGTCAATTTTGCAACCATTAGATGCGATATCCATGACAGAACCAGAGTACAAGACGTTGACAAACACATGAAGTGAAGGTATTTGGTTGAAGGGTATTCTAAGTGATCTTGATTTTCATGAACATCAAGCTATATATTATATTTTGTGATAACTTGAGTGTCATATGATTGACAAATGATTATGTACAACATGACAGAACCAATCACATTGATGTGCGATATCACTTCATCTTGTTCAAAAAAGGATCAAAGTGACGAATGTTGGCACAACAGATAATCCAGCAGAGATGTACACTTGACCAGTTATGAATTAAGTGCAAGTTTATGCATTGTCTATACTTACTCAACATTGATAGTTGGAGACAACCACAGGTGGGGTTCGACAACAGCAAACTTATGGCATGTTACTTCTATTCTGATATGATTCAATTCATGGTGGAGATTGTTAATTGTATGTCTCGAATCATAAACCGAAGGTGATGACCGATGTTGAACACGAGTTGTTGCCCTAGCTGAATTTGTTTTGGCACATGGCCCGAGGCACACGAGCGTGTGCGGTTGGGGTCGCTCCAGCAGTCAGTGGATGCATCCAGAAGTCAGAGATGTGACGTTTTGGAGCACACAAGCCGAGGCACACGGGCGCGTGCCCAAGGCGCATGCCGTTCTGACGGTTCTATGGCGGTTATCACACGTCTGTTGATGAAAAGATGCATAATTTGGGCCACGCGCCAGAGATACGTCTCAATCACAAGGATTTGGTATGATGTCCAATGACGTGTAGCAAGGGCGTGTTAAATCTCTTTCCCGAAATTGTAATTGTATGTAGTGTTATATATACTTATGGTAATTCTCGGTTTTAGATATTAGGTTTTCTGGAATATAAAATTCATCCACTCTTTGTGGCCGTTTATGTTCTTGATAGTGAAGATTTAACCGTTGTTGCATGTGGGTGTGGCCTATCTTGAAACGAACCATGTAAATTTGTATGATCTGTGATTGTTTATTTCTGTTTCGTTATTCATTCTAACAAAATAATTTCAACCATATTTTACTTTATAAAATTTTATGAATAAAAGTTGGTTGATGGAGCTACCTCTGTAAACAATTTATTATGGGTGTTGTTATAGACAAGCCGGATTTGGCTATATACAAACTTTCACTATATACAAACCAGTACAAATCAAAAATTGTTATTCGTAAACAAAATTATTATATACAAACCAATTTAAAAATAATAAAAAAAAAGTTCATTTTTTGTAAACATCATATCATATTAGAGCAGAATTAATGCATTCATTAGATAGACATTATAAAAATTTAAAAATCAAGATATAAATAGAGAATGCATGCATGCCTTTTCTTCAGATCAATAACGTCAATAGATTAGTTCCTGCAATAAAAATACAAAATTAGATACGTTTGAAGTGTATCCAAATACATTAAAACATAATTTAATCAAAAAATTCTAATCTTTTGACTTAGAATACTTCATTATATACTATCCCACTTATGTGCATTTGTTGAGTTGGAGTAGGTAATCGTGAGATATATATTTCTTCCCATTTGCTTGCAATCAAATCATGATATTTTCTCCAATATGAGATAATATGAGGCAAAAGACACCCTTCATGCATCAATAAATGTATGAAATGATTATCATCTATATAACCCATTGCAAGTAGCTTTTGTGTTGGTGGCGGCGGGGAGCTCAATGGAAAAAATGTAAGACTCTGAATTCCTGAAATTTGGACAAAAGTAATATTATAGCAAGAAGCTACAACAAGACCCATATACGGCATTGACATCCATTTATTTGGAGGTGCCGGTATCTCATTACATTGAAGAGAGGATAACAACTCTTCTCATCTTTCCTTACCAAAAATACCAACATACATGCTATAATGAACCTTTAGTTCATTGGTAAGATCCAACCTAACTCGCGTCCAATTTTCTCTCATCTCCAAAGCACGTCCAACGACACGATACCCACAATGACCATCCCCAATGACATTGTGAACCTCTTTGATATACTCCGCTAAGTAAGTTGGCATTTTCTTGCAAACCTCTACAAAAAGACATTGACTTGAAGTAAGTGTAGGTGTCCTCATTTGGTAGCCCGTTCTTCTTTTTGCTAATGCTTTCCTTGGTTGTTTCTTTTGTACCTCGCAAATTTCTGCCATCATAACATGTTCAAATAAAGATGGATCCCTTTTGGTAGATTTTGGGTCATCTTTTAGCCTTTTGTAACTTCCCCTAGGCCTCCCCTTTAAACTCGTTGGCACTCTTGGCTCTCTTGTTTGTGTTGAACTTGGATCCATTATCTCTCTTAACTTCCTCTTTATTTCTTGCTTTTGTTTACTAGTTGTTTCACGTGAGCCAGTTGCGAAAGTGTGTGCGGAGCAGTGGGCAAGTCTTGGATGTCGTGCCCCAGTTGGTGCCCAACCTCTCGTATGTTGAGGTGCCGGTCCGCATCTTGGATACTCAGGACCGGGTGCTGCGATCAAAGTCTATCCCGATGGTGAAGGTTCTTTGGAAGAATCAAGATTTGGAAAGTGCGACTTGGGAGCTAGAGTCGGCTATGAGGGAGGCTTACCCTCGCCTGTACTCCTGATTTGTTGGGTATGTTTTATTTCTAGTAACTTTTATATTGTTACTTTCCTCTTTAGTAGAAGTAGTGTACGTAAAGTTTCGGGACGAAACTTTCTTTTAGGGGGAGTGACTGTAACGCCCCCGAATTTTTTCGGCAATTATTTAAACCCTCGTTTGGCGTTACGTTGGCGCATTCCTGGCTCGTGTCGTTGTTAGAGTACCTCGTTAGGTGTTCTTAGAGGTTATAGCATGTTGTATGGTTTCCCCAGCTAGCCGGTGTCTGTTTTGGAGGCCCGGCTGAGCCTCTTAGGGAATCCCTGTACTTTGGCTTCGGGCGAGGTTTGCCCAAGTGTGTGGTCGTCGGAGGTTGTGTCCGACTTCGCCGATGTTTTTCGTAGCCCGAGTGTTTAGCTACGGTGCGGATTTGTTCGGAATCCGAGAGCGTTAGTTTTCGCGCCTTTTCGACCGTCGCTAGTTAGCAAGTCGTCATTTGTGCGAGCATATTTTTCATGTTTGCGCATTTAGGGCACAGCGCGTGTTGTAGACATGCAAGGTTTTAATAATTTGCGTGTGCGTGCCTGCGATCATGTGTTAGTGTGTATGTATAAATATATATATATGTGTGTTAGTGTGTATGTATAAATATATATATATGTGTGTTAGTGTGTATGTATAAATATATATATATGTGTTAGGGTGTATGTATAGATATATATATATGAGTGTTAGTGTGTATATATATAAATATATGTATATAAATAAATAAGTATATATGTATATTATCTGATTAGGTTTAGAAATCCCCCCCCAAACCGTCGGCTGCCTGGAACCCGAGCGGAAGAAGGAAACCAGACGGAAGTGCCCTGCAGCGCTCCGGCCGCTCGTTCGCCGCCATTTTCAGCCCGGATCTCCAGTTCGAGGCCGGATTCGGACTCCTCTAGACTAGATCTGCGTTCTGAGTCAACTAATTTGGGATTTCACCATCTCTTTTGCCCGATTGGTAGATTAGGTTTGCAGTTTTTTTCTTGGTTTGATGGTGTTGTTCTTCCCCGGTTGGGTTGTCCAGGAAGTTTTGTGGCCTAGGTTGCTTAAGGCCGGCGGTTTTGGAGCTTAGGTGCTGCCCGTTTGTTTTGGTGGCCGGTTGTTTGGAGGGGTTGCGTTGGCCGGCCCTTGTTAGCCCGGTTTTGGTCCAGATTTTCATAAGTTTTCGCTGCGATCTTGTCCTATTGGGAAGATCATTGCCGCCGAACTCCTCCTTAAGCCGAGGCAAGTTTTCCCTTGCCAAAGTAAATTTTCTTCATGCTAGTTTTGTGGCTTGATTCATAGGAAATTGTGATATGATTTCAGCATTTGGAATTTTGATATGATTAGGAATCTTGACGTGATATGATTTCAGCATTTGGAATTTTGATATGATTTCGGCACTAGGAATCTTGACATGATTTCGGCACTAGGAATTTTGATATGATTTTATCGTAGTTGCCCCTTGGTTGCCCCAAAAGAAAAAAAAAATCGGATTGGCGTCAAAATCCACCCGAGCCTCTTGTCATTTTCTTTTTGGTGTCAATTCTCTTGTTTGCATTAGTGTTAAGCCCCTTGCTAATGTAGGTATCGAACCACCCAAGTAAAGTGTTTATGAGAAGTATCAAGCTAAATGTGTACGGTGGTAGTAAGTTAACTTTAGGATTTGGTACCAAGCTAGTCGTATAGGTTTAGTTGGAGGTCAAGCTACCTTGTCGTATTTAATATCACGATAATTGTAGGCGTTTAGTATCAAGCTACTTGCACAAATTCGGAATCGTTTCACTTTTAATTTATTTGTGTCAACCGCCTGTTTGGACAAACTCGATGCTTTGTCCCTTGGTATGTTTATAAGGTTATTAGGTGGGTTGTTCTAGATGTTTAGGGTTCAGCGTTGACTTCATGGTGGGTCATGGAACTACCGGTTAGGGTTTCCCGAGTCACTTAGTGCTGGAGTAGGATGTGGTTTTGAGGTGGGTCGGACCGATGCCGCCACCCTTGTTTTACTTCTTGTCTTATTAAGACAATGTGAGCTGTTTGGTTGAGATGGACTGATGCCACCACCACAGCACCTTGAGATGTTTAGGCCTGTGAGATGCGGTTGGACAGTTGCCACCAGTCTAGGCCCTTATTTCTGATTTTTTTGTCCATCTCCAGTACTAGGTGACTCTTTCTGCTCTAGCTTTATACCTGGATTTATTATTTTGCTAATCCTTCCTGCAGAGATTTGAGAGGCTTGACCTCACCTGTGCACTTGGTGCACCCCTTTTTGCTCACTCATGGCGAGTATTATTCCTTCGTTTGTTTACTTTAGCCCCCACCTGGTTCACTTTTTCCTTACACTATTGTTTCATTTTCCTATTGATATATATATTGCTTTGCTGAGGTGTTCTCTTCTTTGAATGCCTCATGTTCAGGATTATAGCCGACTGTGCGGCTAGGGTTCTTCTGGAGTTTGCTAGTGTTATAGCTGCTGCTGAGTCTCTTTTCCTCACTCCTGGGAGGTAGTTTCTTTAGACTTGTTGTACAGACATGCCTACTCACCAGTGGGTTCGTGTCAGTTGTTGGCGCCCACTGGTGGTTTCTCTTTTAGATACTTTGTACCTTGCTTATACTGCTAGATTTTTCATGTTTTGAAGTTTATTAAACTTGCTTCTGGGATGATTTATGTTAGGTTGCTAGTTACTTTAAAATCTATAAAGAAAATAATTATTATATCAAAAACATAGACAACATGTTTTCCTTTCTAAAAAGCTTAATCACTATTTTCAAACCACGTAAAAAGGGTATTTCCTATATATAATATATAAATTAAATCTAGGGTCTTGCATAGCCTTAGTCGTCCCCTGGGGACGCTTAAGCATTCTCTTAGGGTTTTAAAAAAATGAATAAAGTATTTTCCGCTACGTATAAGTATAATTTTGAAGGGTGGACTAGTTGATCCACGAAGCCGAGGGATACGGTCTCAAAAATATAATTGATTTTCACATCATTAAAGCTTTTGAACTTTCTCAGTCTTAGTAGCTGGTGGTTGCCTGAGCGTCGACAGTTATCCCCTGTCCGACGTGGCATCACAACGCGCGTTTTCTTCTACTCTGATACTTCTTAAATTTCGGAGAAAATACAGGTTGTGACAGTTGGTATCAGAGGGAGGTTGCTTGACAATTTGTCGGGCAACCTTTCCTTTTAGGTATTAGAAGTTTAGCATCATGTCATGCACACACCGATATGTCATCAGCACATCTTGGCTGAAGCACGAACACTACACTCATAGCATAACATGAAGTATACGGGGCATATTATGTAGTATGGGATGCATAATATGTGTTCGTATATGGATCCACCATAGGAGGCAACATGTGAGGGTTATGTAGTATGGGATGCATAACCTCACCACATGAATGCGACTAGCACGTTTTCTTTTTCGTTGCATGAAAATTTTATGTAGTATGGGATGCATAACATTTTCATGTGTACGCCGCTCATTACATGCATTAGGGCTTTTTTAGAATGCATAGCACAATCATGCATAGCATAACATTGCATAAGCACAACGTACCAAGATAAAGACTTGCAGGATGACATATGTACACACATGGTTTTGAGTCAAAAAGATTATAAATTCATGCATTCTCGATTTAGGCACAAGAGTTAGTGTGATGGTGGTGAACCATCTTAGGTTAAGCACAATATTATTTCCCCTGTATAAATATATATATACATATATAAAAAAAAACCCCAGAGCAAGTTGGCAGTGAAAGCAAGTACTTATGTAGGTTTGTCTGTACCTGTTGTTTTGTCCTAGTAGTTGAACTAGGTTCTGATGATTGTTTGTTGATCTTTTTAGGATGGCGCCTAAGAGTAGAGTGGCGAGGTCGACTCCCCAATCTGAGGGCGGGTCTTCTGGTACTCAAAGAGGTACAGTTATGGAAAGTCTGAGGCAGAGCAATGAGGCTCTATCGAGGCAGATGGTGGACGTTCAGTCTCAGATCCAATCCCTATTATCTGTGGTGGCAGGACTAGCCCCGAGAGCGCAGGACCCTGCTGCGGGTTTAGCTGTTCCCGCACCTCCTGCACCCCCAGCCCCTTTGGTGCCTCTAGTGGTGGTGCCCCCGGAGATGGCTTTCATCACTCAGTTCCAGCGACTGCGACCCCCTACATACGATGGTAAGGCGGACTTCATGATATTGGATGACTGGTTGATTACCATAGAAGAAATGTTTCACTACTCTGGAGTGTCTGAGGATCAGAAGGTGATGCTGGCCGCCTATCAGCTGAAGGGGTTAGCGAAGAGCTGGTGGATGAGGGAGAAGGAGGGAATGGTAGGAGGAAGCACTTGGGCTTCCTTCAAGGAGATCTTGATGCGGAAATTTCTACCGTCAGTGGAGCGAGACAGGCCGATGAATGACTTCTTGCATCTGAAGCAGAGGCAGCTCTCAGTCAGCGAGTATGAGATTGAGTTTAGCAAACTCAGTCGTTTTGTCCCTAGTTTGGTGAGCTCGGAGGAGGATAGAGCGAAGCATTTCCTCGGTGGCCTGCGGAGCGATGTACAGCAGCTAGCGGTGGCTCATGGAGCGGTGAGTTATGTTGGGGCAGTGGAGGCCGCTTTGAAGGTAGAGGCCATCGAAAATGCGAAGCAAAGAGGACAACATGCAAGGAATGAGAAGAGGAAAGCTGTTGAAGCAAAGAGCCCCCAAGTGCCCGGTGCTCCTTCGGGGAAGAGGAGCAAGGAGGTTTGTAGTTTTTTTGGCCGGTCGGGCCATCCTGCTGAGAGATGTTTCAAGAGGGCGGCGGCGCAGAAGGAGCATGTGCATGCTATTCAGGGTGCTCCCAGGCAGAATGTGGTGTGTACTTTGTGCAAGAAAGAGGGGCACGATGTTGCTCGTTGCTGGTTGAAGGACAAGGTCTGCTATCAGTGCGGACAGAAAGGTCATACCAAGGCCCGATGCCCACAGCTCCAGTCTGTGCACCGACCAGTTCCTCTTCAGGCGTTGCCACCGCCTCAGTCTATGGATAGAGGTAAAGGGAAGCTGAACGTGATATCTTCAGTGGAGGCTCAAACTTCGACTCAAGTCATTTCAGGTAAACCTTCTCGCTAGTCTTTTACTTCCATTACATATTAGTTTGGCTTTTGTTTCTTTATTGATTGTGCAATTTCCCCGTTTATATTTATATAGGAAGTTTTAAGGTAAAGAACCGCTGGGCGCGCGTTCTCTTTGACTCAGGTGCTACCCACTCATTTGTGGCTAGGGCCTTTGTAGAGCGGTGCCAGCTGGTACTTGATCGTGTCGGTGATGCCATTTGCGTCAAATTCCCCTCGGGTGATTCCGTGATATCAGATCAGGGCATTCTGGATTGTCCTATTATGTTGGGGGATTTCCCAGCCAAGGCAGATCTGAAGGTTATAGATTTGGAAGATTTCGACGTCATCCTGGGTATGGATTGGTTGTCCAGATACGATGCAGTGATCCAGTGCAGGGGTAAGCGCTTGGATTTCAAGAAGGACAACAGTTAGCCTGGGAGTATTTATGTCGATCCGCGCCAGGCCTCTCCGGCGATTTCTGCGGTATGTGCTCAGAGGTTATTCAGTTCTGATTGTTTTGCTTGCTTAGTCTCGGTGCTGGGGACTGTTAGCAGTGTGTCGTTGTTGGATGAGATTCCTATTGTCCGTGAGTTTTCTGATGTGTTTCCTTGCGACCTTCCCGGTCTTCCCCCGGCCAGAGATGTCGAGTTTGTGATTGATTTGGAGCCGGGTACGCGTCCTATTGCTAAGGCGCCGTACCGGATGGCCCCGCGAGAGCTGGAGGAGCTGCGTACCCAGCTGGATGAGTTATTGGAGAAGGGTTTTGTTGGGTATTTCATCCACATGAACCCAGATTTGATGAAGTCACCCTGGAACTAAGATGAATTAAGTTGTATTTGATGCTTGGTTTGAGCTATATGTGTGCAGGAGTTTCACTGGGAAGTGTAGGCCAATGTCAGCCCACAGTGGGTCACCAAACACAGGAACTGTGCAATGTAATCCCTCATTGCATATTCCAAAGTGTTGACTCATGTGTGGTCTCTTTATTGGGATACACTTCATATTCAAGTTATTGGACTATGGGAAAGGCATTGGGAGTTGGCTACTCTAGAAGAATCAATTTTTCCAACATCAGAAAAATTCTAAGTGTTTTACTCGAGTAGTGCTTTCACCTACTCGAGTAGTCTGGGTATAAGTTACTCGAGTAAAGGAATCTCATACTCGAGTAGTTAACCTCACATACTCGAGTAGATAGAAAATTACTCGAGTAGTTCACTTTACATACTCGAGTAGATAGAAACATACTCGAGTAGTTCACTTTACCTACTAGAGTAGTTCTTGTGTTACCCGTGTACCTTGCAATTTCCCTACTCCAGAATTTTTCTAAGTCTTTTACTCGAGTATAACCTTCACCTACTCGAGTAGATTACTTCCTCTCGAGTAGTTTAGTTCAACTACTCGAGTAGTTGCCAGCAGACCTCTTCAGAATTTTTCTAAGTATTCCACTCGAGTAGGACTTCATGTACTCGAGTAGGTTATGTAATATACTCGAGTAGCTCTTCCATTACTCGAGTAGTTCCTCTATATACTCGAGTAGGTCTCTTAGTATACTCGAGTAGTTCTGTCTATATACTCGAGTAGTTGATCTCTATATACTCGAGTAGTTTGTTTATACTTACCCGAGTATGTTTCCCATCATATACTCGAGTAGCTATTCAACTACTCGAGTAGTTATTGACCTACTCGTGTAGTTGGTCATTTATTTCCGAAAATTTTCTAAGTCATTTTTCTGACGGGATTTTTCAAATCACGCGACATGATTGGTCCACGTGTACATCATTAAGACCGATTATGACCGTTAGTCTCTCCTATAAAAGGTCCTATCAGAAAATGACAAACCCTAAGTTTTTCTCAAAGCTTTCTTGTAATCTCTTTTTCGAGAAATATTCTTCAGTCGCCTCTCTCCAACTTTCGCGAAACGGAAGCTGCCGCCGCAGCCTTCTTCTCCGGCCAAAGCTTCTACTTTCAGAGGTTTATTCTGAAGAAAAGTTATAGATCGAGATCGACTTCACTGATCACATTCTCTCTCTCGATTTCTGTAAAAGGAAGTAGATCCAGATCGAGGTCGAGACCTTCTTCACCGAATTCTGAAAAAGCTGCAAAGTTGAAAAGAAGAAGATCCTGGTCATTTCTTTCAGATCTGAGTGATTTACTGTTTGTATTCTTGTAAACACGTTATTAATCTTGTAGGAGAAATCTTCTCCGAGTGTAGGAGTTTTTCACTCCGAGTTTGTAGGAAGTGCTATCTTCCGAGGTGTAGATCCGTTTTGTTGGATCGAGTTTGTAGGAACTTTGTTCCGAGGGTAGGGTCGATTTTTGATCCGAGATAGTGGAGTAGCCGAGTCGAGTTGATTGCTAGATCGGTGAGGGAAAGTGGATGTACCCAAGGTTGGGGACCCACTATACATCTTGTGTCGTCTGTGATATTGGTAGATATTTCTGTGCAGTGCTCTAATTAATTTTTATTCTGCAAAAGACGCACAAACCACCTATTCACCCCCTCTAGGTGATTTAGGTCGACAACAGTTTTCTTTTAATTGGTATCAGAGGGAGGTTCATCGTTAAAAGGCTAACACCTTGATCAGATCCTGATCTGTTGTCTGAAAGATACTACCATAAAATGGACAAGGGCAAAGATTTCGTCAAGCTTCCTCTGTGCAACAAAAACAACTTTCCCATGTGGAAAGAAAGGATAAAATTTTTCATGGAAGCTGTGGATCCAAGGATCTTCATGATCGTTGAAGAAGGTCCTTACGTTCCCATGACTATGTCCACTATCGACCCTACCAAGAGAGTTCCCAAGAAGCTAATGGATCTCGACAAAGATGAGATTGCACTTGTCTCTCTCGACAAGAAAGCTAAAAACATAATAGCAAGTGCAGTCGATGACTCGATGCTGCAGAACTTGATTCACTGTTAATCAGCTAAGGAGATGTGGCACTCCTTAGTCACTTTGATGGAAGGGACTGAAGAAGTAAGGGATGATCGGAGATCCCTCCTCAATCAAAAATATGAAGCGTTCCGACAAGGGAACAAGGAAACAATTGCCGACACCTTCGAGAACTTCTTCAAGATTGTAAATGGCCTAAGGGTGTATGGTCGTGTATTCACAAACGGAGAACTGAACGACAAATTCTTGAGATCCCTAACCAAGGAATGGGATAACAAGGTATGTGCCATTAGGGAGTTCGGGAAGCTAGCTGAAACGGACCCGCAAAATCTCTTTGGAAAGCTTATGTCCTATGAACTCCAAATCAATACAAGAAAAGCTGAAGAAGAGAAGGGCAGGTCTGCTCTAAAGGAGAAATCTGTCGCTCTGAAGGCAGACACCTCCAGAAAGACTAAGGCTGCCTCCCCCGCTCCAGCTCCAGAAGTTGATGAAGAAGAAGAAACATCAGAGCCCAGCACCTCAGGCTCTGAACTATCTGAAGGAGAGTTCTCCCTGCTCTCAAGGCAATTCAAGAAGTTTCTTAACAAAAAGAAACAATGGAAAGGTAAGGATGCCTCACACAGAAGATCGCGGCGCGATGACAATCGACAAAGAAAAGGCTCAACAGCCACGACAGGTATAACACTAAACAGAACAAATACGTTTCAACTTACATCATTTGCTACTGTTGCAATAAGCCAGGTCACGTCATTGCTGACTGCCCCCACAAGAAGAAGGAGGGTGGCAGAATGGAAGATAAGAAATCCTCACACAACAGGAAGAGGAAAGAGAAGAGTCTATTAGCCAAAAGGAGCAAGACTCTTAGCGACTCCGACTCCTCTGAGTCAAGCGAAGAAGAAGAAGCTTACTTTGGGCTAATGGCTCAAACAGATGATGAACAAGAGCCCCAGTTCACTGGGAAGGTAAACTCTCACACCCCTCTCTTAGAGTCTGAAGTCTCTGAACATGATTGCGAGAGCAGCTCCTCTGACGATGAGTCAGAATTGATGGCCCAGTATACGGAGTTAATCATGGCTTACGACAAATGTCGTCGAGTCGTGAAGACTCAGGCTAAAGAGATCAAATCTCTAAAAGCCGAAGAGAGCAACTTGAGAGAGAAAGTCGCAAAGACTGACTCCCTCGAAGAAAACTTCAATAATGCTATTGAAGAATACAACAAGGCTCTCGAGCACCTTGACCTGAAGGAGAAGATCATCAAAGGTTTGGAAGCCGAACTTGCGGCTGAAAGGAAACTTGTTGAGAGTTTCTCTAAGCCCAAGACGGTTCTTCCATTCGTTGCTGAATTCTCAGCAAATGCCAAGGGAGCTGGACTAGGCCATGAAGAAGCTCCTAGTAAATCCTCTAGGAGAAACAAGAACCAACGAAAAATTAAGGCCGCCAAAAAGGCCTCAGCCGAAGAAAAGGGAAAAGCCCCTCTGAATCAAACCACATTCAGAAAGGTCATCTTTCCAACAAATGAGTTTGATTTTGACTCATCATACGGGCACTTTGCTAGGCCTACTCATGTAGAGCCAAAGTCCCACTATCAAGGATGGGCTCGACCCCGAAACTTTGGCGAAAGTGTCTTTAAGGCACCTTATGAAGAAGTTGTTCTTCAGAGCTATGGCCCTTTCAATCATGGGCATAACTTCAAGAACGCACCAAAGACAAAGCTTGTTGTAGAAAAGCCTATAAAGGAGAAGAAGTCATGTGATTGCCATCACTATGAGGCATCTTCCTCCAAAAATGCTACCCCTGCTAGACCAAAGCTCCAGAAGGTCAAGCAGGAGATCTTGAGGCAAAGGTACAACAGATTTGACTGTTGGTGCTGTGGCAAGGTTGGTCACTTCGCCATAGATTGCTGGTTCAATTCCAGAAATGTTGCAACCTCTCATGTCAGCAACATGAGAAAGACCGCTCATAATGCCAACACTCGCAGGGGGAGCACTCTAACCCGAGACCAAGGACCCAAACGTGTTTGGGTTTGTTGGGTCCGACGTTCCTTCACTTGACCCATGGCGCTCTTCTACTTATTTAAGAAATTAAGTAGCACCCTTTCCAACAGTCCGGGCTTTTGGAACAGTTGGTTATGCGCTTGATCCTTCAATTGGTATCAGAGCCAGGTGACGGGTTCAAGACCGGGGGAGCGCTATTAAATCCTGATTTTTCCCTTCTACCTGTGTGGGTCCGACGGGTCAGGCAACCGTGGACATGTGATAACCCCACCTCTGAGCCGTGAAACCGTGGACATGTGGTAACCCCACCTCTGAGCCGTGTGGGCCATGTGGTAACCCTACCTATGAGCCATGTGGGCCATGTGGTAACTCCACCTCTGAGCCGACGGGTTGTGCTGAACGCCGGGGGGGATTGTTGGGTCCGACGTTCCTTCACTTGACCCATGGCGCTCTTCTACTTATTTAAGAAATTAAGTAGCACCCTTTCCAACAGTCCGGGCTTTTGGAACAGTTGGTTATGCGCTTGATCCTTCAATTACAAGTTGAAAGAGACTGTGTCTGTCAGGCCTCCTCAAGACAATCCCTCCAACAGGTATGAGCCACCTGTACCTTTTGAGGACCCTGAAAATAATCCAGCTGGTTGGACTGCCAGGTTAAAGGAATTAGCTGCACTGGATCAGATTAAAAAGGCCAGAGAACAAGGATTAGATTCTTCCAACATTTCTACTATGTCTGAACAGAGACAGAAAGAACTAGAGAGATATGCTTCAAGTAAATTCTTTGATGCTGATAGATATATGGAATTACATCCTGAAGCTGTGGTTCCCAGGCCTAAAAAGCAAACATATTTGGGTGCAGCAGATGATACCAGATCCAACAAGGAAGCCCTCAATCCTAACAGAGAGATTAAACTTGTTAAAGGCAAAGAGAAGAAATGATATTGTAAGGTGATAATTTCTGTGATTTCTGACTGCTATCTGGATGATATATATTTCTGTGATTCTGCTATGTCTAGCTGTTGTTTTTCTGTTTTTCTGATTGTATGTTGTTATTTAAATTTTATCCAAAGTCTGTAAATAGTAATCCTAACCCAAATAGGGGGAGATTGTTGGAACACCCTATTTCTAATTTGGGTCAGGATCACTATGTCTCTAGGAACCTTTGCTTGACCTTATGTATAGCTTAATAGGTCAATTAGAATTGAGTCTAAGGGTTAGAAGTCTAGGTTTGGAAGCTGCCCTGAAGACCAAGATTTTGTGTTTGGAGACTAAGTCATATCGTCGAGCTCAGCACGACGATTCGTCGAACTCCGATCGACGATCGTCTAGCTCAACTTCGACAGATCGTCGATCTCCATTCGACGATCGCTGAGCTCAACTTCATTATATCGTCGAACTCCATTCGACGATCGGTGAGCTCAGGTCGACGATTTTGACTCTGCTTTGGATCTTTATCTCTGAGCTCAGTTCGACGATCTTTGAGCTCAGATCGACGATATTTTGCTGCTGTATATTTCCAAATCGCTGAGCTCAGCTCGACGATAGCAGAGCTCAGTTCGACGATTTCAGATAACTTCCAGGATGTTTCTAAATTCAAATCAGTTAGGAGTTATTCTGCAATTAATTCAGAGATTTCCTAGCCGTTTTCATTCATTTCTGGACCAAGTTTCAAGGGATTTTTCAAGGAATATTTCTATGGACTTTCCTCCAGAAGAGATTGTGCAATTAAGGATGCAATCAATGCAGGCTAACGGCCATCCTTGACAGAGAATGTTATTTTATTCTGTACCAGAGAATAAAAGACAGGATTTTTTTGAATCACTCAGAGAACAGAGATTACAGAGACACATTCAAAAATCTTTTGTCTCAAAGAATTCTCAAGAACACACATCCAAGGAGATCAAGCTGTCTCAAATCTTCAGATCTCTTTAGTTTTCAAAGTGTTCAAGACCAACATATTTCCAGACTCCAGACATTCAACATTTCAGCTATTGCTGAAATCATCTATTGCTGGAGTTCAACCTTTGAAGGCCTATCACCCTCAGCAAAGCTTTTCTTCCTGAAGATCTCAAGGATTTAGGGGGAGCTTTGACACCATCAATCCACATAGTCTTCTCAGCTGATCTGAGAAAGAGAAGACTTCCATCACTCTCTCACCCCCTCTCTGTAAAGGGTTTCTCAAACTCCCTTCAAAAGTTTGAGCTTGGTTTTTGAGCACCTTGTCAAAAGCTCATTGGTGGCAAGACACCTGATCAAAAAATCTGCTTTGATTTTTGAGCACCTTATCAAAAGCTCATTGGTGCCCAGGACACCTGATCAACTCATCCTGCAGTGGATTCCTACCTAGGGTGGTAGAAGAGTGGATGTAACCAAGTTTAGGGGAACCACTATATTTCCTTGTGTCTTCTGGTTTTGCTTGTTTTCATTTTTGTTTATGGCCTTGATTTTTCTGTGCTTAGTTTTTGTTTAACTTAGTGCTGTGATTAGATTTATTATTGCTTCCCTGCTCACTCTCATTACAACAATTGTTGAAAAAAGTTTCAAAGCACCATATACTCTATTCACCCCCCTCTAGAGTATATTAGATCTAGCTGCACTTTCAGGGTTCCTAAGGCGAATTGATTGTAATTGCAGGGATGTCCAAAGGCCAACAAAATGCCTATCTGGTACTTGGACAGCGGATGCTCTCGGCATATGACCGGGACAAGAAGCCTCATTCAGAACTTTACTCCAGTCGTGAACGGACCAAAGGTCATCTTTGGAGGTTCAGACCGTGGAATTACTAGAGTCTATGGTATGATTACTAACGGCAATGTATCCTTCTCGGATGTGGCCTATGTTGAAGGATTGGAACACAATCTCATTAGCATAAGCCAACTCTGCGACAAAGGATACATAGTTGAGTTCCATACTGATAAGTGCTTGATAAAATCCGTTGACAATATGGAAACAATTCTATCCGGCACTCGAAGCAGGAATATTTTCTGTTTAAATTTCATCTGTATAGATTCCTCCACACCAGTGTGCCTTTTGGCAAAAGATAGTGCGTCTCTTGGTGACCAATGACACAAGAGACTAGCACATATTAATTTCAAAATCATTAATAAACTATTTTCAATGAACTTGGTACGTGATTCCCCAAATGTCAAATACGTCAAAGACAGACCTTGTCATGCATGCGTAAAAGGCAAGCAAACAAGGGCTACCTTTAAAAGCACTGTTGGCAAAGACTCTAACAGATGTCTCCATCTATTGCACATGGACTTGTTTGGTCCACTGCAGATTAGAAGTTTGGGAGGCAAGGAATATGCATTGGTAATTGTTGATGACTACTCGCGCTTTGCGTGGGTGTTCTTTCTGAAACACAAGTCAGATACCTTCGATATCGTTACCAATTTTATCAGGCAAGTCCAGAATGAATACAACTGCTCCATAGTCAAAATCAGAAGTGACAACGGAACAGAGTTCAAATCTGGGGCCATGACAGAATCCTGTGAAAGCTTAGGTATCTTTCAAGAGTTTTCCTCTCCTCGTACTCCACAACAAAATGGAGTGGCTGAGAGAAGGAATAGAACACTCATAGAGGCCTGCAGGACCATGTTGAGTGATGCTTCACTACCGGAGTACTTCTGGGCCGAGGCCGTCAACACTGCATGCCACGTGCAAAATCGAGCACTCATAAACAAAGACCACAATAAGACCCCTTACGAACTTCTGAAAGGC
Organism: Platanthera guangdongensis; assembly: GCA_039583875.1. Lineage (NCBI taxonomy): Eukaryota > Viridiplantae > Streptophyta > Magnoliopsida > Asparagales > Orchidaceae > Platanthera > Platanthera guangdongensis. The sequence goes on along the minus strand of CM077165.1, from coordinate 127,733,732 downwards.
GGACAACCAACAGTCTCTTACTTTAGAATCTTTGGTTGTAAATGCTTCGTACTTAACAATGGGAAGTATCATACCACCAAGTTCAGCGAAAAGAGCTTTGAAGGTATTTTTGTAGGATATAGTAGCCATAGTAAGGCATACAGGATTTTCAATAGAAAAACCCTGGTGGTGAAAGAATCGATACATGTTGTATTTGATGAGACGAGCTTGCTACAAAGCAATCCGTCTAGTGTGCTCATTGAAGATGCAGGTGAAAAGCTGAAAGAAACTAGCTTGGATGATCCGTCCGAAGAAGAAGGCGAGAAGTTCATTAAGATCACCACTCCCACTCCCATTGGAGAGGCTGATGATCAAAATGAAGAAGTCATCCAGGATGAAGAAATCACTCCGGTGCTTGAAGATATTCCAGATGCAAGGACCTTAGAGCTCAGACATCTGAAGGATCACCCCATGGACCAGATCATAGGAGATCCCTGGGACGGTGTCAGAACTCGGAGAGGTACAACTAATGAGAATCTTCATTTGAGTTTTCTCTCACAGGTTGAACCAAAGAAATTTGAGGAAGCAAACTCAGACACATCGTGGATAATGGCAATGGAAGAAGAGCTAAATCAGTTCAAGCGCTGCAATGTATGGATACTGGTTCCAAGACCCAAGGGAAAGAACATCATTGGAACAAAATGGGTCTTCAGGAACAAGATGGATGAAGACGGGACTATCATAAAGAATAAGGCCAGACTCGTCGCTAAAGGATATCGTCAAGAAGAAGGAATCGACTTCGACCAGACCTATGCTCCAGTGGCCATGCTGGAGGCAATAAGGTTGTTCCTAGCATATGCTGCCTTCAAAGGCTTCACCGTCTATCAGATGGACGTGAAGTCGGCCTTCCTGAATGGTAACTTAAAGGAGGAAGTGTATGTGGAACAACCTCCAGGTTTCGTGGATCCTAACTTTCCCGATCATGTCTATTTCCTGCACAAGGCCCTATATGGTCTGAAACAAGCTCCTCGAGCTTGGTATGAAACGCTGTCTACCTTTCTACTTGAGAACAAGTTCACAAGGGGAAAGATAGACAAGACATTATTTCTTAGGGAAATAAAAGGCAAGATTTTGCTAGTGCAAATCTATGTCGACGACATTATCTTTGGCTCTACAGATAACAACCTCTGCAAAAAGTTCTCAAAACTTACGCAAGGGAAGTTTGAAATGAGCAGTATGGGCGAACTGAAGTATTTCTTAGGGCTTCAAGTGAAACAATCTGAAGATGGAATTTTCATCTCACATACCAAATTCACCAAAGAGCTCATTAAGAAATTCGGAATGGACAACGTAACCTCTATGAGGACTCCAATGGGCTCAACTATGTCTCTGTACAAAGATGAAAAAGGGAAACCTTTTGATGAAACCAAGTACAGAAGCATAATTGGATCCTTGCTCTACCTTACTGCCAGTAGGTCTGACATAATTTTCTCAACATGTGTATGTGCTCGATTTTAGGTGAACTCTAAGGAATCTCTTTACGCTGCTGCAAAGCGGATCCTGAGATATCTTAAAGGCACACCAAATCTTGGCTTATGGTACCCAAGAAGTAATGACAGCGAACTAATTGGATTTTCAGATGTAGATTTTGCAGGGAGCAAAGATGACCGGAAAAGCACCTCTGGGACTTGCCAATTCTTCGGAAGAAGGCTAATTTCCTGGAGTAGCAAGAAGCAGAACTGTGTCGCAATCTCAACGGCCGAGTCAGAGTATATCTCTGCAGGCAGCTGTTGCGCACAGTTGCTATGGATAAAGAATCAGTTCGAGGACTACAACCTGCAGTTCAAGGATATACCCTTGTACTATGACTCCTCCAGCGCAATTGCAATAGCCAACAATCCAGTCTCTCACAGCCGGACAAAGCACATTGAGCTAAGGTACCACTTCATCAGGGAACATGTGGAGCATGGAGACATAGATCTCCAATATGTGTCTACCGATAGGCAAGTTGCAGATATCTTCACAAAGCCACTGGACGAGACCAAGTTCTCGTTCTTCAAGACAGAGCTTGGGATGCTCAACAAGGAGGACTAAAGAAGGCTGAATAACTAAGAAGCAAGTATTTGCAAAAGGGTTAGTCACAAAATCCACTCTCTCTCAACTTTTTCAAAATTCCACTCGAGAAGTATGAGACCTACTCGAGTAACTAAAGACCTACTCGAGTATATGAAAGAACCTACTCGAGTATGTGTACTGACCTACTCGAGTACCTAAAGATCTACTCGAGTGCATTTCTGACCTACTCGAGTAAGTCCAGATCTACTCGAGTAAGTTTCTGACCTACTCGAGTAAGTCAATACCAACTCGAGTAAGTCTCTCACCTACTCGAGTAAGTCCCTTTCTACTCGGGTAGTTCTTCTTACATGCTCGAGTAGCTCCAGTCGACCTACTCGAGTAGCTCTTTTATCTACTCGAGTACCCTACCTCTCTCTCGTGTCCTGATTTCCAGTTTTTCAAAACTTGTTCTATTCGCCACCCAAGGCTATATGCCGCCTCTTTATTTAAATTAATTAGCGGAAATTGAAGAGTTATATATATATATATGAAATTCCGAAAACATCAAACCTACTCGAGTTCTTTCTGTCTCTCGAGTACTCTGTCTCTTCGTCTACCCTGCCGACTCGCCTCCGCCGAAGTTGCAGAGCCTTCTCTCTCTCTAATTTCCTCCAGACAGTTGCATCCATGGCGACTTCTCACAAGATCGGCGTCGGCTCCGAACTCGTCACCGACGATATTGCAGAACTTTTCGACGATTTCCACAACCTCCTCATCCTCCTCGACACCGCCGGCCTCTCTTTCATACTCCAAGAACCCTGTCGCGTTCTATTCCCCGCAGTTGCAGAATTCTTCACAAATCTCAAGGTTCGACGGAATGGCAAAGTCCTAAAATCTACAGTCAAGGGTTTGAAACTAAAGTTCACCAAGACCTCTGTCTCTCAACTTCTCCGTTTACCGATTGTTGATGAAGAGGATCACCTGGTTGCTGAGGATTCCGACAGGACAGCGCTTTTATGTGGATTTTCCACTGATGCTCAATATTTCAAACGGTCAGATATGAATGCAGAAGGCAAATTCTTGGTTGATGTCATTGGAAAAATCTTACTGTGCAAGACTCACTCAATCAGAGAAATTCCCTCATACTTCTTCGATATAATGCAAGCCATTGTATGCCGCAAGAAGTACCAATTTGGTATGTTGATTCTGGACAAGATAAAGGATAGCATAAAATCCCCCAACAACGCAAGAATTATATCTCTGCTCCTTCATGAAACCAATCCTGAAATCTTCAACTTCTCAAAAGGGACTCCTCTTCACCACATGAAGAAGGTCTCCATCTCTTCAATTCAGAGATGGGATCTCAAGCTCAAGAACTCTGCCCAAGCTGCAAAGGTTTCAGAAATCTCAGAAGTTCCAGCTGCAGAGGACAGGACTCCATCTCCCTCTCCTCATCATATGGCCAGCTCCTCTGGTGCACCAAGTGAGGGGGAGCCTGCTCCCTCTAGCCTAGTCAGGCCACCCTCTCCTCAGCCAGAGATTCCATCCCTACCTCATACTCCAAAGAGTCCAGCCATTTCCTCAGATCAAGTCCCTCAAGACACTCTTCTGTCCACAGCTGCTGCCATAGATGTCATGATTGCAGAGCTCACTGAAGATGTGCTTCCCCCTCCTCCTCTATCTCCTCCAGCTCCAACCACTGAACTTCACAAATACTTGTCTCCAGCATAGTCTCCTGCCCATTCTCCAGCCAGAACTCCAACACCTTCTCCTCCTCCGCCAGCAGATGAGCCAGACACCATCCTCATTTCTGATGAGCCTTCTCCTGAGCCAGCTGAGGCCCCTCTCAGAAACCTTGACTTCTTCATTCCCCATGATACAGAAGAACTGGATGCTGTCACTCATACCACCAGAGCTCTCAGCTCAGTGATCCTTGAAGAAATAGCTCCCTGGGTAACACCTCCTATCCCTACTGTTGCTCCCTCTGCTGCTGCTGCTACAGTTTCCTCCTCCTCAGATTTGCTGCAAAGTATTGCCATTCTTCTTCAAGAACAAAGACATTATTTTGACACCTCTCTAAAGGTGGTCACTGACAAGGTCACTGCTCTTGAAACTGAGATGAGCCGAGGTTTTGCTGAAATTCAGCATAACACTGACAAGCTAAAGTACCTGTTCCAACTTGGTGGTAAAGCTCTTGATCATACTATCACTAGTATTGGCAATGTCATGGAACAAGGTGTAACCTTATCAAACAATCAGATTGAGCTAGATAAGAGGACTGAGGCCAACAAGATGAAAATGTGTGAAGAGGTTGGAACCTTCAAAGATGACACCATAGAGAAAGTATCTGTTGAAATCAGAAAGGGGGAGGGCTTGATAAAAGAACTCAAAGAACAGGTAGAAAAATCTACTGCTCAGAAGACAGTTGAATGGGAAGCTCATATAAAGACCATTCATGATGATGTGCTTGCCCAGATACAGAGTGTCAAATTTCACACCTATGACACTACTGTATGGATGCACAACCAGATCTTGCCAGATCTGGCAGTTGACCCAAACATCATTCCCCATCATCTCAACCCACTAGCCACAGATGTTACTGCTCCAGCTATTCCTCCTCAACCCACCTTCTCTCCCAGGCCTGGAGACTCAGTTGCTCCACCAGATACTTATGTCCCAGGCTGGGAAGACGATCCTGCTGATATTTTCCTTCAAGCTCCTCCAGAGATCAGAACCAAGAAGAAAAGGAAATATGGTGAAGGCCCCTCTGCCAGCAAGACAGCTCCTTCTAAGGCCCCTGAACATGCTGAAGCCTGGTCTCCAATTTCAAAGTCTCTCATCTTGGACACACTCAGGCTGGTCATGGATCACAATGAGAACATGAACATGCACTACAGTTCCCAAGAATGGGAGTTATATGACAAGTCTATGCTGAAAAGGAAGATCCATGATAGAGAGTTTGGGAGAAACAACCCTGCTGCTCCTCCAAGGCCTCCTAAGTACTTTCCTAAGCCTTTCAGCTACCTAAGGAGACAACAAGAGAAGATGGATAAACAGCAATCTCAATCCCAAACCTAAAAAGATGATGAGAAATTGATATGACAATTGTATACTTGATGTTTTTTTTGGAAACTTATATATATATACAATTCTTCATTCTGTCTAATTATCTTTTTCATTATCCTTTGCTTACATGCTCATATTTTTCTACTTAGTTTCTTTTATGTCCACAATTCACCTTAGTGTAAAGGGTTCTGACTTCAACAAATAGGGGGAGATTGTTTGGTATTTCATCCACATGAACCCAGATTTGATGAAGTCACCCTGGAACTAAGATGAATTAAGTTGTATTTGATGCTTGGTTTGAGTTATATGTGTGTAGGAGTTTCACTGGGAAGTGTAGGCCAATGTCAGCCCACAGTGGGTCACCAAACACAGGAACTGTGCAATGTAATCCCTCATTGCATATTCCAAAGTGTTGACTCATGTGTGTTCTCTCTATTGGGATACACTTCATATTCAAGCTATTGGACTATGGGAAAGGCATTGGGAGTTGGCTACTCTAGAAGAATCAATTTTTCCAACATCAGAAAAATTCTAAGTGTTTTACTCGAGTAGTGTTTTCACCTACTCGAGTAGTCTGCGTATAAGTTACTCGAGTAAAGGAATTTCATACTCGAGTAGTTCACCTCACATACTCGAGTAGATAGAAAATTACTCGAGTAGTTCACTTTACATACTCGAGTAGATAGAAACATACTCGAGTAGTTCACTTTACCTACTCGAGTAGTTCTTGTGTTACCCGTGTACCTTGCAATTTCCCTACTCCAGAATTTTTCTAAGTCTTTTACTCGAGTAGAACCTTCACCTACTCGAGTAGATTACTTCCTCTCGAGTAGTTTAGTTCAACTACTCGAGTAGTTGCCAGCAGACCTCTTCAGAATTTTTCTAAGTATTCCACTCGAGTAGGACTTCATGTACTCGAGTAGGTTATGTAATATACTCGAGTAGCTCTTCCAGTACTCGAGTAGTTCCTCTATATACTCGAGTAGGTCTCTTAGTATACTCGAGTAGTTCTGTCTATATACTCGAGTAGTTGATATCTATATACTCGAGTAGTCTGTTTATACTTACGCGAGTATGTTTCCCATCATATACTCGAGTAGCTATTCAACTACTCGAGTAGTTATTGACCTACTCGTGTAGTTGGCCATTTATTTCCGAAAATTTTCTGAGTCATTTTTCTGACGGGATTTTTTAAAATCACGCGACATGATTGATCCACGTGTACATCATTAAGACCGATTATGACCGTTAGTCTCTCCTATAAAAGGTCCTATCAGAAAATGACAAACCCTAAGTTTTTCTCAAAGCTTTCTTGTAATCTCTTTTTCGAGAAATATTCTTCAGTCGCCTCTCTCCAACTTTCGCGAAACGGAAGCCGCCGCCGCCTCCTTCTTCTCTGGCCAAAGCTTCTACTTTCAGAGGTTTATTCTGAAGAAAAGTTACAGATCGAGATCGACTTCACTGATCACATTCTCTCTCTCTATTTCTGTAAAAGGAAGTAGATCCAGATCGAGGCCGAGACATTCTTCACCGAATTCTGAAAAAGCTGCAAAGTTGAAAAGAAGAAGATCCTGGTCATTTCTTTCAGATCTGAGTGATTTACTGTTTGTATTCTTGTAAACACGTTATTAATCTTGTAGGAGAAATCTTCTCCAAGTGTAGGAATTTTTCACTCCGAGTTTGTAGGAAGTGCTATCTTCCGAGGTGTAGATCCGTTTTGTTGGATCGAGTTTGTATGACCTTTGTTCCGAGGGTAGGATCGATTTTTGATCCGAGATAGTGGAGTAGTCGAGTCTAGTTGATTGCTAGATCGGTGAGGGAAAGTGGATGTACCCAAGGTTGGGGAACCACTATACATCTTGTGTCCTCTGTGATATTGGTAGATATTTCTGTGCAGTGCTCTATTTAATTTTTATTCCGCAAAAGACGCACAAACCACCTATTCACCCCGCTCTAGGTGATTTAGGTCGACAACAGTTTTCTTTCAGGTTTCATAAGGTAGAGCTCGTCGCCCTGGGGTGCACCCGTTCTTTTTGTGAAGAAGAAAGATGGTTTGATGCGCCTTTGCATCGACTATAGGGAGTTAAACAAAGTCACCATCAAGAACAGGTACCCCCTGCCCAGAATCGACGACTTATTCGATCAGTTACGTGGCAGTTCTGTGTTCTCCAAGATTGACCTTCGATCAGGATATCATCAGCTCAGGATCCGGGAGTCGGACATTCCACGGACGGCGTTTCGATCGAGGCATGGACATTTCGAATTCCTAGTTATGTCTTTTGGGTTGACCAACGCACCATCAGCATTCATGGACATGATGAACCGGGTGTTCAAAGATTTTCTGGACAAGTTTGTGGTCGTATTCATAGACGACGTTCTGATTTATTCTCGGAATGCTGCGGAGCATGATCAGCACTTGCGATTGGTGTTATCTATCTTGAGAGATCATCAGTTGTACGCCAAGTTGAGCAAATGTGAGTTCTGGTTACCTCAGGTGTCCTTCCTGGGTCATGTGGTGAACAAGGATGGCATTTCAGTGGACCCGGTGAAGATTTCTGCGGTGATGGATTGGCATAGGCCGAGCACACCCATGGAGATTAGGAGCTTCTTGGGGTTGGCCGGCTATTATAGACGGTTTGTTGAGGGTTTTTCTACCTTGGCAGCGCCCTTAACTAAGCTGACGCAGAAGCATGCAGCGTTCATCTGGAGCGAGCAGTGCGAGGAGGCCTTTCTGGAGCTAAAGAGGAGATTGTGTACTGCTCCTGTTCTAACATTGCCTACGGAGGGCAAGGACTATGATGTTTATGTGGATGCCTCGCATGTTGGGCTCGGAGGCGTGTTGATGCAAGAGGGGAAGGTGATCGCGTATGGGTCGCGACAGTTGAAGACTCACGAGCGGAATTACCCTACGCATGACCTCGAGTTTGCGGCGGTGATTTTTGCGTTAAAGCTGTGGAGGCATCTACTCTATGGGGCTCAGTGCAAAATTTTCACAGATCATAAGAGCCTGAAGTACGTGTTTACTCAGAAGGAGCTGAATCTGCGCCAGCGGCAGTGGCTAGAGTTCGTGGCCGATTATGACGTGGAGATCCAGTACCATCCGGGCAAGGCCAATGTGGTGGCCGACGCCCTGAGCCGCAAGACAGGGAAGATCTTCAACCTCACGGCGGACCGTTTAGTGGAAGAGTTCTTGTTAATGGACATCTTTGTGGGAGGCTGTGATCTGCAAAGCAATTTGGCAGTGGCAGAGCCATCTTGGATTTTGCTCACCAGGTTGCACCAGAAGGATGATCCAGATTTATTACACCTGTACCTCAGGGCTGAGAGAGGGGAGTTGCCGGATTTCTCCATCGACGATTCGGGTACCTTAAAGTACCGCGGCAGGTTTTGCATCCCCGCGGTTGGAGACATCAGGAGTATGGTATGCAAAGAGGCTCATGGATCCAGTGTTGCTTACCACCCAGGATCCACGAAGATGTATCATGATTTGAAGCAGATCGCCTGGTGGCAAGGTATGAAAGGGGATATAGCTCGGTATGTTTCTGAATGTTACACTTGCAAGCGGGTGAAGGCCGATCATGGGAGGCCTGGTGGAAAGTTGACTCCCTTGGAAATCCCGACTTGGAAGTGGGAAAGTATCTCTATGGACTTCATCACGGGCTTACCAAGATCTCCAAGAGGATTTGACTCAGTTTGGGTGATCGTGGACCGATTGACGAAGTGTGCGCACTTCGTACCATATAAGATCGACTACCCAATGAAGAAGATAGCAGAGTTGTATTTGGCCGAGGTCATCCGATTGCATGGAGTTCCCGTGAGCATCATTTCAGACCGAGACTCCAGATTTACTTCCCGTTTCTGGAAGAGTTTGCAGGAGGGTTTGGGCACAGACTTGAGATATTCTACCGCTTACCACCTTCAGACAAATGGGCAGACCGAGCGGGTGAACCGGATTGTGGAGGATATGATCAGGTGCTACATTCTAGATCACGGTGGAGCGTGGGATGAGCGTTTGCGGCTCATGGAGTTTGCCTACAATAACAGTTACCAAGAGAGCTTGCAAATGGCTCCCTTCGAGGCATTGTATGGGAGGCGCTGCAGAACTCCGTTGTTTTGGACTGAGGCCGGTGAGAGGCCTTTGTTGGGTCCTGATGCTCTAGAGGAAATGGAGGTTGCTGTGAAGCTCATTCGGGAAAAGCTTCGGTTAGCTCAGGAGAGATATGAGAACAACGCCAACCGGCGTAGGTCTGATTTGGAATTTTCGGTAGAGGATTTGGTTTTCTTGAAGGTGTCTCCGATGGTTGGAGTGAAGAGGTTCGGCAAGAACCATAAGCTGGATCCGAGGTATTTGGGCCCATTCAGAATTTTGGAGCGTATTGGTGTGGCAGCATATAGGTTGGATCTACCTGCCAACTTCCCAGGCGTGCATAATGTCTTTCACGTGAGCCAGCTGCGAAAGTGTGTGCGGAGCAGTGGGCAAGTCTTGGATGTCGTGCCCCAGTTGGAGCCCAACCTCTCGTATGTTGAGGTGCCGGTCCGCATCTTGGATACTCAGGACCGGGTGCTGCGATCAAAGTCTATCCTGATGGTGAAGGTTCTTTGGAAGAATCAAGATTTGGAAAGTGCGACTTGGGAGCTAGAGTCGGCTATGAGGGAGGCTTACCCTCGCCTGTTCTCCTGATTTTTTGGTTATGTTTTATTTCTAGTAACTTTTATATTGTTACTTTCCTCTTTAGTAGAAGTAGTGTACGTAAAGTTTCGGGACGAAACTTTCTTTTAGGGGGAGTGACTGTAACGCCCCCGAATTTTTTCGGCAATTATTTAAACCCTCGTTTGGCGTTACGTTGGCGCATTCCCGGCTCGTGCCGTTGTTAGAGTATCTCGTTAGGTGTTCTTAGAGGTTATAGCCTGTTGTATGGTTTCCCCAGCTAGCCGGTGTCTATTTTGGAGGCCCGGCCGAGCCTCTTAGGAAATCCCTGTACTTTGGCTTCGGGCGAGGTTTGCCCAAGTGTGTGGTCGTCGGAGGTTGTGTCCGACTTCGCCGATGTTTTTCGTAGCCCGAGTGTTTAGCTACGGTGAGGATTTGTTCGGAATCCGAGAGCGTTAGTTTTCGCGCCTTTTCGACGGTCGCTAGTTAGCGAGTCGTCATTTGTGCGAGCATATTTTTCATGTTTGCGCATTTAGGGCATAGCGCGTGTTGTAGACATGCAAGGTTTTAATAATTTGCGTGTGCGTGTCTGCGATCATGTGTTAGTGTGTATGTATAAATATATATATATATATATGTGTGTTAGTGTGTATATATAAATATATATATATGTGTGTTAGTGTGTATGTATAAATATATATATGTGTGTTAGGGTGTATGTATAGATATATATATATATATATATATATATATATATATATATATATATATATATATATATATATATATATATATATATATATATATATATATATATATATATATATATATATATATATGAGTGTTAGTGTGTATTTATATAAATATATGTATATAAATAAATAAGTATATATATATATATTATCTGATTAGGTTTAGAAATCCCCCCCCAAACCGTCGGCTGCCTGGAACCCGAGCGGAAGAAGGAAACCAGACGGAAGTGCCCCGCGGCGCTCCGGCCGCTCGTTCGCCGCCATTTTCAGCCCGGATCTCCAGTTCGAGGTCGGATTCGGACTCCTCTAGGCTAGATCTGCGTTCTGAGGCAACTAATTTGGGATTTCACCATCTCTTTTGCCCGATTGGTAGATTAGGTTTGCAGTTTTTTTCTTGGTTTGATGGTGTTGTTCTTCCCCGGTTGGGTTGTCCAGGAAGTTTTGTGGCCTAGGTTGCTTAAGGCCGGCGGTTTTGGAGCTTAGATGCTGCCCGTTTGTTTTGGTGGCCGGTTGTTTGGAGGGGTTGCGTTGGCCGGCCCTTGTTAGCCCGGTTTTGGTCCAGATTTTCATAAGTTTTTGCTGCGATCTTGTCCTATTGGGAAGATCATTGCCGCCGAACTCCTCCTTAAGCCGAGGCAAGTTTTCCCTTGCCAAAGTAAATTTTCTTCATGCTAGTTTTGTGGCTTGATTCATAGGAAATTGTGATATGATTTCAGCATTTGGAATTTTGATATGATTAGGAATCTTGACGTGATATGATTTCAGCATTTGGAATTTTGATATGATTTCGGCACTAGGAATCTTGACGTGATTTCGGCACTAGGAATTTTGATATGATTTTATTGTAGTTGCCCCTTGGTTGCCCCAAAAGGAAAAAAAATCGGATTGGCGTCAAAATCCACCCGAGCCTCTTGTCATTTTCTTTTTGGTGTCAATTCTCTTGTTTCCATTAGTGTTAAGCCCCTTGCTAATGTAGGTATCGAACCACCCAAGTAAAGTGTTTATGAGAAGTATCAAGCTAAATGTGTACGGTGGTAGTAAGTTAACTTTAGGATTTGGTACCAAGCTAGTCGTATAGGTTTAGTTGGAGGTCAAGCTACCTTGTCGTATTTAATATCACGATATTGGTAGGCGTTTAGTATCAAGCTACTTGCACAAATTCGGAATCGTTTCACTTTTAATTTATTTGTGTCAACCGCCTATTTGGACAAACTCGATGCTTTGTCCCTTAGTATGTTTATAAGGTTATTAGGTGGGTTGTTCTAGATGTTTAGGGTTCAGCGTTGACTTCATGGTGGGTCATGGAACTACCGGTTAGGGTTTTCCGAGTCACTTAGTGCTGGAGTAGGATGTGGTTTTGAGGTGGGTCGGACCGATGCCGCCACCCTTGTTTTACTTCTTGTCTTATTAAGACAATGCGAGCTGTTTGGTTGAGATGGACTGATGCCACCACCACAGCACCTTGAGATGTTTAGGCATGTGAGACGCGGTTGGACCGTTGCCAACAGTCTAGGCCCTTATTTCTGATTTTTTTGTCCATCTCCAGTACTATGTGACTCTTTCTGCTCTAGCTTTATACCTGGATTTATTATTTTGTTAATCCTTCCTGCAGAGATTTGAGAGGCTTGACCTCACCCGTGCACTTGGTGCACCCCTTTTTGCTCACTCATGGCGAGTATTATTCCTTCGTTTGTTTACTTTAGCCCCCACCTGGTTCACTTTTTCCTTACACTATTGTTTCATTTTCCTATTGATATGTATATATATTGCTTTGCTGAGGTGTTCTCTTCTTTGAATGCCTCAGGTTCAGGATTATAGCTGACTGTGCGGCTAGGATTCTTCTGGAGTTTGCTAGTGTTATAGCTGCTGCTGAGTCTCTTTTCCTCACTCCTGGGAGATAGTTTCTTTAGACTTGTTGTACAGACATGCCTACTCACCAGTGGGTTCGTGTCAGTTGTTGGCGCCCACTGGTGGTTTCTCTTTTAGATACTTTGTACCTTGCTTATACTGCTAGATTTTTCCTGTTTTGGAGTTTATTAAACTTGCTTCTGGGATGATTTATGTTAGGTTGCTAGTTACTTTAAAATCTATAAAGAAAATAATTATTATATCAAAAACATAGACAACATGTTTTCCTTTCTAAAAAGCTTAATCACTATTTTCAAACCACGTAAAAAGGGTATTTCCTATATATAATATATAAATTAAATCTAGGGTCTTGCATAGCCTTAGTCGTCCCCTGGGGACGCTTAAGCATTCTCTTAGGGTGTTAAAAAATGAATAAAGTATTTTTCGCTACGTATAAGTATAATTTTGAAGGGTGGACTCGTTGATCCACGAAGCCGAGAGATACGGCCTCAAAAATATAATTGATTTTCACATCATTAAAGCTTTTGAACTTTCTCAGTCTTAGTAGCTGGTGGTTGCCTGAGCGTCGACAGTTATCCCCTGTCCGACGTGGCATCACAACGCGCGTTTTCTTCTACTCTGATACTTCTTAAATTTCGGAGAAAATGCGGGTTGTGACATGCGGGCTGGAGCTGTGTCCACTGATTCCGGCGGTTGCCTTGATGGCATGGATGTGGGCTCAGGATATGTTGACTGGAGCTGAGTCTGCAGTGTGTGCGGACTTGATCTGTTTCCGCGGATAGGCGGACAAGGTGTTGTTGTAGAGTCCGGCTATGTCGGCGTCCTGGCTTGGCCTTTGGCAACAAGGCAGACTGGCTTGTTGTCCGGCCTTAGTAAAGCATAGGCGGTCTGACTATCTCGCAAAGGTCGCGGCGGACTGGGAGTGTATCCACAGCTTGCGGATGCAGTTGTTCTTGCTGCGGGATGAGGCGGTCATCCTATCAACTAGTGCGGTGACCACACTACTCATCGTGCCTATAAATATGACATCTGTCACATCAGGAAAATGACAGCGAATGAATAGTAAGTGAGCCCGCCAACAGTTGTTGCGGACTGGATTTTAGTATCCGCGCGGGTTGATGAAGTTGACCGGTTTGTGCTGTGCAGGTTGTGCGGACTCTGCGGTTATGAAACAGACAGTTAACAGCAGGTCGCGGACAGCGACCAGTCGGTTTTCTCTTTGACAACTTGTTTCCGGGTTCAATAAGCCGTCCTCTTCAGGCGGCATGTTCAGTTCGGCATCAGCAGCTTGTGCGGTCTGGCAGCTAGGTGACCTCGCGGTTAGGCGACTTGCAGATCGTCGGCTAGAGCTCAGCTGTGAAATAAGGGGCAGTCCGCGCAGCTTGGTTTGCGGTCTGCCGACCTGGCGGATTGTGCGGACTCCTTAGTGCAGCAGTAGATCCGGCGGGTACTTGTGCAGTCCGCGCGACTTGTCTTGTTTTGATTTTGTATTGTCTCTGCTTTCCCTGTGGTGGTTTTGGCGAATCATGTCTCGCCATGTATTTCTCGCCTTGTAAAGGAGATTGTTATTATCAATAAAGACTCTTGTTACTGTATGTGTTTCTGGTTGTGACTAACTTTAGTTGAGATAACTCCTGTTCATTCCAACATTCGGAAAACTCAACAAGGATTTTAGGTTTTTAAATGATTTGTGTATAGTATATAAAAAGGGCTTAAAAATTTCAAAATATTGATTTGTATATAGGAAATTTTGATTTATCTATAACAACACCCTTTATTATTTATGCAGACTTAACATGGACATAAATGAATGTAATATGGATGTGACATAAATGGAGGTAAATGTCTGAAATAATATAAAATATTATTAACAAAAATAACATATCTTTCTGTCTTTCTATGCCTATGACTCTATGGGAGTAGTTTCAATTGAATTAGGACATGCATTGTTCCCTTTATAGAATTTTATCAATAAAAAAAGATTGAACGCGCTTTCTCCCTAAAACAAATTGTATTTCGCTATGAAGTTCTTACTCACCTATCATTTAAGTTCACATAGGTCTTGTTTGGCGCGGCGGGAGGAGACAGGGGCAGGAAGAGACGGGCCGACGTTGGAATTGGAGGGTGGAGGCCGCCGTTCAAAATGGAATGCTTTGCTCCATTTCTCATGGTGTGGCGGGAGCAGACGCGTCAAACGCCGCCGCAGACCATTTGGTTACCCGTCTTGCAGCGGCGTTTGCCGCAAACGTCTGCTCCAAAGACCGCGCCAAATGAGGTCATACTTAAGCTCCGTTTGGGCACGTCATCTCTACTTTGATAAGTCTGGACAAAAACTACATTGTCATAGAATGAATGCTTAACATGAGAATGATTATGACTGTTTTCATGGAAAAAAATAGTTTTGAACACAGAAGTGAATGAAGTTCTTTAGGTGAAAACAGACATTCATGAACATTGATCCGAACGTAATCATTGCGTTCATTGCAAACTGAGCCTTAGGCTATAAATTTTATGTCCAGATGGTACAAATATTTTTTCCATGGTCAGCACCAAAGTTTTTCCTTAATTTAATTCGCATGCTTGGAGATCCATACAAAGACTATGTTCCCAAAAGTGTCCCCTTGATTTCTGCATGTTCTGCAAAAATACTCTGTTAGAAAATACCTGCTCCGTCCTATTATTCACATAGTTGATGCAGATTCACATTAACTTAAATATTGTTTGCAAGTCCAGTTAAATTATTATTCATGTCAGATGATACAGTTGTTGAAAGTTGTCTCAGCCTATTCAAGCTAGTATCTCTGGCCAACTAATGTCTGGACTATAGTTTGCTTGTCTCAATCTCTCTCCATACTCAAGTCCGAAATCCCATCCACATAAACCTTGCCGGGTGCGCTGCAACACACTCTTATAAAGGAGGTTGGCGGTTCGATGTCCGGCCTCAACACCCCGCCATAGCATTGTAAGGCACCCCGGAGACATCCACATGGACGGGGTTGCGGACGTGCGTATGGAGAAGGGTTAGGATAAGCAGATTATAGTCACATGAGTGAGCTGGGCCCACTTTCAACAACCGTTTCATACCCAACCATAAAAGAATTATTTTTGCGTACGTATATGTATCGTGATCGGGCATATTTGACTGTTCGATCTGCCAAAATACCGTCGTAAATACACATATGGTCGTAAAACGGTCAAATCTTCTCGTGCACGATACATATACGTACCTAAAAAAAGCGACCTTAAAATGATGCTTTCCAATTTTCAAACAGAATATAGAACCAGAAAAGATTAGCTTAGGCTCGGTTTGGGGGAGCTTATTTTCACCGGTCAAGCGGTTACGACCGCATGTATCGGACCTTAATTAAGGTCCGATACATGCGGTCGTAACCGCTTGATCGGTGAAAATAAGCTCCCCCAAACGGAACCTTAGTCGATTAAGATATATATAAGAATTGGACCAGGTTTTTAATTTCTTCTGCAGATCGGAAATAACATTTATGAGCATGGTTATAACTTATAAAATTAAAAGCTGTAGTCGTTGCTCGTAAGAAGCAGTTGGATGAAATAATGCACAGAGAAAGCTCTAGTCCCGCACTGAAGGGACAATGGCAGGTTCGACATCACGTGCAGGAAAGTGGAAAATGAAGGACGAAGGGAAGGCCCACCACGTGCCTCCACTGTCCTCTCTCTTAAAGGCGTTCATTACTACAGCTTCATTTCAGTAGGGACTAGGGACTAGGGTTTGCTGTTAGTAATGCATGCCAAATTAAACATTGAATTTATTTTATGTTCATCTCTCCGTGCACGGCAGCCTTTGGCTTCACACCCAAATGCCTTTTTTTCTGATGAAAATCCGAAATAAGTAGGTGTATGCAATCCATGAACTTCAAGTCCAGTGTTTCAAAATAAGCCGGGCAATTTGGAAATCGACCATGCCATATTCGTGCAAAAAGTAGGTGAGCGGTTCCGATTTCTCCCATGCACAACTACTTCTTGTGTGTCGAGCGCACAATGTTCCAATTTTTTTTGGTTTGTTAGAGGGAGAAATCAAATTAAAAGAATAATTGTTTGGTAGAAAAAATGGATTGCTTCTGAGCGGCTTAGGCTTCATTTGGTTCGGCGGTGGCGGGTCGATCCAGCGGATGGAAACGGAGTGTTCGAATCGGAGGGGAGGTGACTTCTCTAAACGGAGCTTTTTTGGGCGTTTCTCAAGGCGGGCGGGTGAAAACGGAGCAAACACCGCCAGAGCTTCATTTGTTTACCCGACTTCCGGCGGCGTTTGTCTCAAACGGAACGGCAAAACGCCAAACCAAATAGAGCCTTAGTTAGGATGTCTGTTATTTTCCTTTCGGTGTTTAGCCGAACTTCTTTCTTCTCGATGAATTCACAAATGAAGTGGTGGAGGATGTCAATGTGTTTACTCCGATTGTGGAGACCTGGGTTCTTAGTGATGACGATAGTCGAAGCGGTGGAGGATGCCATTTTTGTGAGTTTTTTATATTTTCTTTTATTGCCCGTTTTAGCCAAAGGGCCTCGCATAAGGCATTGCTGAGGGCCATGAATTCGGCTCGAGATGGGAAAGAGCAACGATTTGTTGTTTGCAGGGGATCCGAAAAATTGGCTTTCATCCTAAAAAAAAAATGTATCGTCTCGTGCCTTTCTTTCATTTGGGTCACCATCCCAATCGAAGTCATTGTACACAATGAGTTTTTGATTTCCTTGGTGTATAGGAGGTGATGCTTCCTGGTGCCATGGATGTAGAGCATAAGGCGCATACTCATGACAAGATGATTTGTGGAAGGATTGCATACAAACTGAGAAATGATATTTACCGAATTTTCAATGTTTTGCCTGGTGTTGTTGAGTTATATTAGTGGGCCAACAATATTTCTATAGTTATCAGCATTCGTCTTCTCTTATTAGTCATTTTTTTGAGCTTTTCACTTGTTTATATTGGAGAGGGATGAATTACAGTTTTTCATATTCAATTTTCCAAGATGGTCACACACATATTTTGCTTGTGAGATGAAAATGCAGTATGAAATTTTTTTGATTTGAAGGTTGGGGAAAAATTTCAGAGGTCCTAGGTCGGTCATTTTGTATTGCTACTTCATCTTACCATGAAATTTTTATATAGAAATGTTAAATTATCCAATGATCTAGTCATTAACATAGATAGTGTTAATGAGTTACATCATCATTTTATAGGGAAGACTTCCTCATGATCTCCCCCCAAAATGGGAGATCATGGGGTTGACCAGTCAACCCCACCTCCCATGATGAGGAGAACATGTGGGGTGGGGCCCACTTCCCTTCCCCACTCAGGAAAACCACCCCCATTGGGAGGTAACCACCGGCCGGCCGCCGCCGCCACTGGCTGGCCATCGCCGGCTGGCCGCCGCCGACGGGGTGGTCGCCGCCGGCCGGACAAGCCGCAGCCTGCCGGCGGCTAGGCCACCGCTGCGGCCCCCAGGCGGGCTGCTGCCGGCTGGGCCGCGGCCGGCCAGGCCGCTCCCGCCGTCCAGCCCGCCGCCGGCTGGGCCGCGGCCGGCCAGGCCGCTCCCGCCGGCCCGCGCGCCGCAGGCCAGGCCGCTCCCGGCTGCCCGCCCGCCGCCGGCCAGGCCGGTCCCGGCTGCCAGCCCGCCGCCGGCCAGGCCGCTCCCGGCTGGCAGCCCGCCGCCGGCCAGGCCGCTCCCGGCTGGCAGCCCGCCGCTGGCCGCGGCCTGCCAGGTCGCGCCTGCCGGCCTGGCCGTGGGTGCCGGCCAGGCCGCCGCCGGGTTGGCCGCAAGCTCCGGCCAAGCCGCCGCCGGCTGGGCCACGGGCTCCGGCCAGGCCGCCACCGGCCTGGTCATGGTCGCTGGTCAGGCCTCCGCTAGCCTGGTCGCAGGCTCCGGCCAGGCCGCCTGTTGCTCGCGGGGAGCCGTAGTCCTCTTCTCTCACCTCGAGTTTTAACAGGAGCAGCCTGTCGCCCTGATTCTCCAAACGCACTGTAATCATCAGCAGCTAGTGGATTTTGACCGGCACAGATCCGGTCACGTGGTTTTTTGCCCAATTGAGGGGGTTTTCCACGTCATCACATCTTGAGTCGATCTTTCCTTTTCTCTGACTGTGTGCGCACTCGACTGCCCCGCAAGCTAAGGCGGCTCAGTTGAATCCGGTCCGACCGGGGCATCGAGTTAGCCCGCAACAATTTGGCGTCGTCTGTGGGAACACGATTCCCAACATCCTTCAAAAGAATTTAATCACCAGCTCAGCCCCTCCCAAGTCCTGCTCCAATGGCAAAAAGAGGCGCCCGCGTTGCTGAAGGATTCGTCCTCGGAGGACTCGCCGAACCGGCACGCACCCACTCGCTAGAGAGCATGCCGATAGAGGCAGAAGCTGCCTACACAGTCATTAACACCCTCGAGAAACGCGTCCACCAGATAGAGGAGCAGCAGACCGAAATGCTCACTCTACTCAGAAATTTAGCAGCAGCAGTCATTCCCCTGCCTCAGCCAAATCATGGCCCGACCCACGAAGTTCCGCAAAGAGAGGAACAAGCCCTCGCAAGGCTGGGGGAGCGGCGTCAAGATGGGTGCCGTGGAGACAACCATCGTCGTGACCATCAGGGACTGGGGGGCAACATCCGCTTCAAGAATATAACTCTTTGAGTACCGCCCGCACAGGCATGATGCACACAGTTTAGAATGATATGGCATCCCACCAGCCAAAAATTCCTCAGCCTTTCAAGCAGGCTGACTTACCACCTCCAGGGGAACTCTTTGCCTCAACCAGACATTGCCCGCATAAGGAATACGACATAGAGAAGGAGTTCTCAAGCACAAATAGCTCCCCCGCGCCCGTGGCACCATTCCAGGAGATGCAGGATCGCCACCTCCACGATCCTCGTTACGAAGAGAATCCTGGAAGCAAGATGAAACTCGATGCCTCGGCCCCGAAGCTGGGACCGAGTTAACATCTACCTAACTGCAGCTCATTTTGACTCTTGGACAGGACCAGACCCGGAAGACGACATTGAAATCCACAATTTCAGCGGAAACGGCAACCCCCTGGCACACGTGGAGTCTTTTGAAGCTATCATGCTCGCTCGCAACGCTTCAGATCAATTCATGGTCCAGGCGTTTCCAACAATATTGAAAGGGGAAGCTCGAGTCTGGGTTCGTTCTCTACAGTAGAAAGGATAAGCAGCTACGTTGAACTTGCAGCCCTCTTTATCAAAAGGTTCACCACGATCAGAAAGCTCTCACCGGAAAATCCAAGTCCAGGTAAGGTCCAGAAAAGGAAGCGAGATAATGGTGGGTACCTCGAGCACAAGTGAAACTGCGACCAGCAGAAGCTATGCCAACTTGCGGCACTCAACGCCCCTCAAGGCAAGATCTTTGAAGCAATTCACAACCACCCGGTCTTGTGCAGGCCCAGGCCGCTTGCTCCCGGCCGAGGAGATTTGACAAAATACTATGAATACCACCAGGGGACAGATCACATCACCAACGGATGTAATCGGCTGAAGAAAGAAATCCAACGACTAACAGTCTGGGGGCGGTTGATCAATTCTCATCAAAAAAGAGATCGCCTCCTAGTCAGAGCATGAGATGTACAACCGTCAGAATCGGCGAGCCATCCAATGAATTGAACCAAGTCCTAGTGGACAGGGAGATTGTTGTTAATATGTTGTTTTTATCCACATTACTCCAACTCAAACTGACCACTGACAACCTCGATCTAGCATCTGCCAGCACATGTATTTCAGGGGACATCCCAGTACCGGTCATGGGCACTATCACTCTCCCAGTCACTCTTGAAGAAGCATCTCGACAAGTATACTATGATGTAAAGTTTGTAGTCATCCAAGCTGATTCGGACTACACCGCAATACTCCAACAATCGCTCGTGGACGTCTTCCAATCTCGTTCTCGCCACTTCCATCCTTGAGCCATCTCCTTTTTCGCTCATTTACTTATTTACAGTTGTAAAAGTCGTAAGCTCAGACTTGCGAGAACAATCTTTTTGTTGTTTTATTAATTGTTAGAAACCAGGCCGGGGGTCCCACACATTTTGGGTAAAGGCCCGGACCTGGCCGACTGCAGTCGAACGGCACAGCATCCCCAACCAAATCTCCCGGGGGTCCCACACATTTTGGGTAAATGCCCGGGTAGGTTGTTGAGGCCTAGTCTCGACCCCAGGACCTCCTTTATAAGAGGCGTCGTAGCCAACCTCTCATACCCAACTGCACTGCAGTGTAGTTGGGTATGAGAGGTTGGCTACGACGCCTCTTATAAAGGAGGTCCTGGGGTCGAGACTAGGCCTCAACAACCTACCCGGGCATTTACCCAAAATGTGTGGGACCCCCGGGAGATTTGGTTGGGGATGCTGTGCCGTTCGAC
This sequence comes from Platanthera guangdongensis, assembly GCA_039583875.1. Lineage (NCBI taxonomy): Eukaryota > Viridiplantae > Streptophyta > Magnoliopsida > Asparagales > Orchidaceae > Platanthera > Platanthera guangdongensis. Next base: position 127,712,976 of record CM077165.1, on the reverse strand, counting down.
TGCAGTCGGCCAGGTCCGGGCCTTTACCCAAAATGTGTGGGACCCCCGGCCTGGTTTCTAACAAAAGATGGCCATCTTTTGTTAGAAACCAGGCCGGGGGTCCCACACATTTTGGGTAAAGGCCCGGACCTGGCCGACTGTAGTCGAACGGCACAGCATCCCCAACCAAATCTCCCGGGGGTCCCACACATTTTGGGTAAATGCCCGGGTAGGTTGTTGAGGCCTAGTCTCGACCCCAGGACCTCCTTTATAAGAGGCGTCGTAGCCAACCTCTCATACCCAACTACACTGCAGTGCAGTTGGGTATGAGAGGTTGGCTACGACGCCTCTTATAAAGGAGGTCCTGGGGTCGAGACTAGGCCTCAACAACCTACCCGGGCATTTACCCAAAATGTGTGGGACCCCCGGGAGATTTGGTTGGGGATGCTGTTGCCGTTCGACTGCAGTCGGCCAGGTCCGGGCCTTTACCCAAAATGTGTGGGACCCCCGGCCTGGTTTCTAACATTAATACAATAGTTTGTCCATACTGGGTCATGCAACCGGATTGAGTACTTACATTCTCCGCCGAAGAAGCCGCGAGTCCGACTCACGCACCTCGTGGGGGCCTGCTCCCCTCACGATGAAGCCACGAGAAGACCTCGTGCATCCTAATCCGCGAGCCCGACTCGCGCACCACGTGGGGGCCTGCCCCCCTCACGAAGAAGCCGCGAGCAGGCCTCGTGCAACCTAAGTCGCGATCCCGATTCGCGCACCCCGTGGGAGCCTGCCCCCCCCCCCCCACACACACGAAGAAGCCGCGAGCAGCCCTCGTGCAACCTAAGCCGCGAGCCTAACTCGTGCACCCCGTGGGGGCTTGCCCCCCCCCCCCCTCACGAAGAAGCCGCGAGCAGCCCTCGTGCATCCTAAGCCGCGTGTAACACCCCCTATCCGTCACATAGCATAAAGCAGTAGGTCCGGCCGGGGCCCGACGTCGTATGCCAAAGACAGACCGGGTGGTTACTTATGGAAACCATCCAACCAATCTCAACGTCCTACACAGAGCATTCTAGCGGAAGCAGTTTATAAAAGTTGTAAACAAGAACCCAGCATCAAAGCACGAATGTCCACTAATATAAAATAGGAATGTTATACAAAATACCCAAAACAAGCCTTAAGGCCTTACAAAATGTTTCATTTGAATATTACAAGTTTTACAAACCACGGCACGCAGGCCGGTCACACATGAATAAAACAGTAAACACTTCCATTTGGGCCTTCGAGGGCCGGCTTCGCAAAAAGGGCTTTAGCCCGCTATTGACCGCTTGGTCCAGCTGCACCTGCAAGCAACAAACCGCCGCACGGTGGCAAAACAAGGCAACGGTCAGCAATGCTGACCAAATTATAACGATCCCGCCCCCAACTCGGGGCGGCGATTCTCCTTCCCTGCATTTCATTAGCATAAGCGAGCAATTTATATCAATAGTCAATTCATCACAGACGTTGGCTCGCACGGCCACACGCCCCGTGCTCTCAGGGCACATTCTCGGTGAACCGGTCGATGTCACGTCAATTAAAGCCATAGACATTCCGGACTCACCACCGTCACTTAGACGGCCAAACTTATGAGCAATTTGTCTTCCTGGCCTGGGTCACGATAATTTAAGCCATCGACCGTCAAAGACCCTAATCTATGCCAACGGTAAGTGCCACATGCCTTAGGTCTCTTTAACCGAACGACATAGAACGGGTACGGTTCCATCTAACCCGTGCTCACATCGCAATGACAATTTAAGCCATTTGCGCGGGTCAAACTTACACCGAGTCCCATTTCCATCACAAGTCACATAACCCGGTTATGTTCAAGTTGGCTCTCAAGCCACCAAGTTGGCAAGATCTCGTATCCGCCCAGTTTTCCGGGTGCACCTTTGGGTTAGTCCCCAAGGCTCCCTGCTGCAATCTACCGCGTAGAAAACCCGAAAAACAATCCATAGCACGGAGTCTTCTCCGGCATTTATGCAATGCAACATCACCGATCCAGACTAACATGTCCGGGTAAGCTTCACACATCATCCCTATGTCCGTTCTCGCTTACGGACTCTAAACAACGGGGACTTCACATATCTACCCAAAGGAACGCCTCCAACTCTCCGCAAACTCGCGAGAGCGGGCTTTCTATGCAAAGAAAGAGAGCTACTCATGCTCAAGATGAGGATCGTTACCCTAGCGTTCCTCTTTGGCGCCATCGAAAAGTAATCGGATGAAAAGCACCGCACTAGCTTTGCCTCCGTGGATCCGGAGTCGGCTTGCGATTCGGAGCTTCGAAGCTCCTCCAATGGCGAGATATAGCTCCTTCTTCCTCCCTTGGCTCTCCTCTCTCTCTAAGGCTTTAGAAAGATAACACTTAAGAAAAAGTGAGGGTTTTGAAAGCCCAAACCCGGGTATATCCCTTCAGGAACAACCCCCAGCCGTTGGATCTCAAAATAAGGAAACGAACGGCTTCGATTCGGGACTGAAATGCCCAATCTGGACCGAACACGGCCTGACACACGCCCGTGTCCAGGGCCGTGTGCCTCATTCACCGTCAAAATCGAATCACCTGGAACTTCACACGGGTATCGAACACGCCTGTGTTCGAGCTGACACGCCCGTGTTCCACCAGACACGGCCGTGTGGCCGGCCGTGTACCCCATCATTTTTCCCCAAAATCAACCCGAGCACTGCACGGGTTCTAGGACACGCCTGTGTCCCTACTCGTGTCACCTCAACACGCATGGACCCCAAGCCGTGTACACGGTCTCGACACTCGACACTTCGTCGAGTGAAGATCATCGACCTGATGACACGGCCTTGGACACGCCCGTGTCCTAGGCCGTGTGCATTGTCTCGACGCATCGTCGAGCAAATCTCGTAGACTCCCCGGGACGATCGTCGAGACAGGTCGACATGCCCTGCGACACGCCCGTGTCGCAGCCATGTGCCTTGTCTCGACGCATCGTCGAGAGAATATCGTCGACTTCGCGGCTAAGTGTCGACACGGGTCGACACGCCCTGCGACACGCCCGTGTCACAGGCTATGTGCCCAGTCTCGACACAATGTCGAGACCAAAGTGTTGACTTCCCGGCTCAGTGTCGACACAGGCTCGACACGCCCTGGGACACGCCCGTGTCCCAGGCCGTGTGCCTGCAGCCAGAACCCAAACTGGCCCAAAATGTCCCCCCCCCCCCTTCGCTCCTTTGAGTTTCGGGGTGTTACAACTCTCCCCCTCTTAAAAGAATTTCGCCCACAAAATTATATAAAGGAAAGACATGTACAAAACCAAAATTTGTACCTGAGCGGAACAACTCCGGATACTCGTCAAGCATAGTCTGCTCTCGCTCCCAAGAGAGCTCCTCACGACCGCAATTGTCCCACCGGACCTTGACCATCCTAATCTCTTTATTGCGTAGCCGATTGACCTCCGAGTCCTCAATCCGCACGGGCTTGACCTTTGTCGTTAGCCCACTTTCCACCGGCACTTGATCTACCGCGATCACTTGCGTAGGCTCTTGCACCGCCTTCCGAAGCACCGAAATATGGAATACATCATGTAAACCACTAAGCTCCACTGAAAGCTTCAACCTATAGGCCGCTTCACCAACTCGCTCTAGAACCTCAAACGGTCCAAGGTATCTTGGGCTTAGCTTTTTCAATCGCCGCACCCGCGAGACACCCTTGAACGGCTTGATCTTTAAGTATACATAATCTCCCACAGCGAACTCCACGTTCCTGTGCTTGGCAATATAGTACTTTGCTTGCCGGTCCTGAGCGATAAGCAACCTCTCCCGAATGGTTCTCACCAAAGAAGTAGCATCCTCCACTTCCGATCGATTATACAACTTTGACTCACCCGTTTCTAACCAAGACAACAGCGTGCGACATTTTCTACCATATAGGGCCTCGAGGGGCGCCATCTGAATACTCGCTTGGTAGTTGTTGTTGTATGCTAACTCACCAAATAAAGGTGGTCTTCCCATTGCTTTCCAAAATCCAAGACACACATGCGAAGCATGTCTTCCATGGTTCTATTGACCCTCTCGGTCTGCCCATCCGTTTGTGGATGGAAGGTTTGTGCTGAATTTCAGCTTTGTTCCCAACATTTGCTGCACCAGCCTCCAATCATTGGACGTGAACCGCCCATCTCAGTCACTCACGATTCTGCGGGGCACACCATGAAGCCGTACTATGTTATCCACATAAAGCTTCACCAACTTCTCCGCCGGATCATCCTTCCTATGTGGAATAAAATGCGACACCTTCGTTAATCGATCAACAACCACCCAAATGGCTTTGTTTCCCTTTTGCGACCTTGGCAAACCGTGCACAAAGTCCATAGAGATGTCGTCAAATTTCCACTCCGGAATAGGCAAGGACTTAAGAAATCCTCCCGACTTTTGGCACTCCGCCTTTACCAAGGCACAAGTTTGGCACTTCGCTACGTATAGCGCCACATGCTTCTTTAAACTCGGCCACCAAAACAGTTTCTTCACATCACGGTACACTTCGTGCTCCCCGGTGCATCGAGTACTTGGTATGGTGCGCCTCGTACAACAACTCCACCCGTAAATTGCCCACACTTGGGACGCACAAACGACCGTCTCTCCAAAGCAATCCGTCCTGCACGACGAATTGGGAATTTGACCCATCCAGAGCCTCTACCATGACTGCTTCATATGAGCATCCATATCCAAAGCCTGCCGAATACGATCAGCCAGGTCATATTGGACTTCAGTCCAATTCAGAACTGCTTCAGCACTTGATTGTCTATCCACACAAACAATCTCCAACGCCTCCAACTCCCGCACCAACCGCTCATCATGCACCGATAGCCAATTGGCTTGAGCTCGGGCTCGGCGACTCAACGCGTCCGCAACCGCATTCCCTTTGCCAGGCACGTAGTGGATCTTGAATGTATAGTTCCCCAGGAACTTCATCCATCTACGCTGCCGCATATTCAGATCCTTCTGATCTATCAAATATTTCAGGCTCTTATGATCGGTGTAGATATCAATCTTCACACCGTACAAATAGTGCCTCCACAACTTCAAAGCAAAAATCAGGGCCGCTAACTCCAAGTCATGGACCGATAATTCCTCTCGTGCACTTTTAGCTGTCTCGAGCCATAAGCTATCACGCTTCCGTGTTGCAGTAGCACGCAACCCAAACCGCTGCCCGAAGCATCGTTAAATATCTCATAGCCTTCGGTCCCAACCGGCGAACTCAGCACAGGCGTCGTGGTCAACCGACACTTCAATTCCTCAAAAGCTCGCGCGCACTCCGCGTCCAAACGAACTTATGCTCCTTCCTCATCAAAGTAGTGAGAGGTAACGGTATCCGCGAGAAGTTCTCTACGAAGCGCCTATAATAGCCGGCAAGTCCCAAAAAGCTCTGACTTCTGCTACCGTAGCAAGCTCAGGCCACTCCCGTATCGCAACAATCTTCGCCAGATCCACAGCAATACCCTCTCCACTCACGATATGCCCGAGGAACGCCACTGAGGATAGCCAAAACTCGTAATTCGAGAACTTGGCATACAACTGATTTCTCCTTAGCGTCTCCAACACCAAATGAAGATGCTTGAAGTGATCTTCCTCACTTTGCGAGTACACCAAAATATCATCGATGAAGACGATCACGAAATGGTCCAAGTACTCCCTGAACGTCCTGTTCATCAAATCTATGAACACTAACGGCGCATTAGTCAGCCCAAACGGCATGACCGTAAACTTATAATGCCCGTATCTCGTACTAAACGCGTCTTCGGGATATCACTCTCCCTTATTCGCAGTTGATAGTACCCAGCCTTGAGATCCAACTTCGAGTACACCGTCGACCCGACTAACTGATCAAAGAGATCATCAATTCGGGGGATCGGGTACTTGTTCTTCTCCGTCAGCTTGTTTAACTCTCGATAATCAATACATAGCCTCAAGCTTCCGTCCTTCTTCTTAACAAAGAGGACCGGTGCGCTCCAAGGCGAAGAACTCGGCGCACATACCCTTGCTCCAACAACTCTTGCAGTTGAACTTTCATCTCCGCCATTTCCTTAGGCTCTAGCCGATACAGAGATCGTGACACAGGCTTTGCACCTGGCACTAGCTCGATCGTAAAATCTATCTCCCGCTGAGGCGGGGCTCCAGGAAGATCCGCGGGGAACACATCAGGGTATTCCGATACCACTGAAATACAATCCAACGCGGGCTTCGGCTTTGCAACCTCCACTAGTGTAAAGAACAGTTCTGCACCAGCACGAACCGCCTTCACCACCTGAAGAGCAGACATCAATGTCTTGCTCGACCCTCTTTAAGCCCGTAAAAGTCGTTTCACGACTTGCTCCCAGCTTGACTTCCTTGCTACCGCAATCTATATGGGCCTGCTGCTCCGAGAGCCAGTCCATGCCAAATATGACATCGAACTCCACCAACGGAAGTAAAGACGCCCGCAGGTCGAACACCTGCTCCCCAATACGAATCTTAACATTGCAGATCCTATCCGCCGCTCGCATCGAACACCCATTGGGCAACAACACATCCAACTTATCCTTCGCCATCGAAGAAGGGACTCCGATGCGTGATATAAATCCTTCGGACAAGAAGGAGTGTGAAGCTCCCGTATCGAAGAGTGCTCGTGCCGGATTTTCACAATCAATACAAATCCTAAACAAGTCAGTGGTAAGGTAACATGTGCATAACAAGTATTTAAAGAAATTGACTTGCTATAAATTAAACCGTACCTGTCACCACATCAGCTTGTTTGATGGCCTCCTGTTGGCCAAGATTGTAGACCCTTGGTTGGGCGGAGCATAATGGGATGCGGTCGACTCCACCGCCTTTCCCTTCTCTTCATAAGTAGCTCCCGGCTCCTCTCGGACTTAGGACGTCCGCTCCAACAATCACGGGCGAAATGCCCCGTCTTTCCACAAGTAAAACACGCGCCCGGGGTCCGACTCGTAGTCGCCCCAGAAGCACCAGAAGGAGCTGGACCCGAAGTCCTATGCTTCTTGAAAGACCTCCGATAGCCGGACTTTGAAGTAGTCGGCACTTTGAACTCAGATTTCTTTCTCACCCAAGCTTTTCTTTGCTTGTACATTCTTCATGTCCTTCTCCAAGGACCGGGCGTATTGACCAAGGTTAAGAAACCCTGCGTCATCGGCCCCGACAGTAGTAGTCTCAACTCATCCCTCAAGCCTTCATAAAGCGATTAGTCTTGCGCTCCTCATCCATGATGGTGGAGCTAGCATATCGACTCAAACGAGTAAACTCGTGGAGATATTCATCCACGCTCCTCTCACCCTGTACCAACTTCAGAATTCATTCTCCAAGAAATCCTCTGAGTCGAAGGGAGGTATCTTGCCAAGAACAATCCCGAGAACTCTTCCATCGAACGTCTATCAGTTGTCTACCTCTCAAATGTGCAGCTCCATCCTTCCCACCACATTCTCGCTTCACCGTCAAGCAGGAACGTAGCGATGGTGGTCATTTGCCACTCCTCCGTCTCCGTCGCTGTCATGACTCTCTTCACCCTGGAGAGCCAGTCTTCAGCCTGAGATGGGGTTCCCAACCCCGAGAATAACGGAGGGTTAAAGCTCATTACATGCTTAAGCTGCCTCTCAGTTGCCCTCCTTGGCACCATCGGTTCCACAACCACTTGCTCCACTCTCCTCGGCTCAGCCTCTTGAAGAGGTTCTTGCTCCATCACAGGAGCGGGCTGCTGCGTTTGCCTTGCAGGCTGCGCATTTATCACGGCCAACACCGCTTCAGCCACCAATCGAATATTCTCAGCCGACAGAGGTGTTGCAGGAGCAACATCCGGTGCACTACTAGCCTCAGAAACTCGGCGTTCTGACGGCCCAACACCACTTCTGGTCACCTATAGTGGTACAAAACACCGTTAAGCGACAAATAAATTGCAAACAGCAATTATAGGAACACGCAGTTCCTCAAACACGAGTATTTTCATTCCTAAGTGGACATTCATGGGTTCTTTTTACTGTTATAACGATGACGCACACAATGTGCTCACCACCCCTTAAAAAGAATTCGCCCACGAATTCACTTTAAGCCCGACCAAAACCAGTAGTCTGATACCAAATTGT
>CM077165.1:127344963-127704365 GCA_039583875.1 Platanthera guangdongensis | reverse complement strand
CTCTTACCTTTCAAGCACTTCTACCTAAAATATTCGCAAACAAAGTTGCTTTATTAGAAGTGTTAAATCACCTCTAAAAAATTTGCAAGCATTTTTGTTCAAAATTAGGAGATGCACTTTCGAACAGATTATTAGAATTTAATCATTTTTATGCATTGAAAAGAACTCAGTTTTTTTAGTTTCCATTTCATTAAGCTGGGCTAGGAATTAATGTGATTCATTCTTCATTGTTTTGGGTGAGAAACAAAGGTTATTTGGCCGGTAAAGAACCATGTGCTCAATGTTTTCAGATTTCTTTTTATACAGTTCATTTTATTTAGGTTTATACAGTCAGCATTTTGAACTAAGTGATTACTTAGGATGAAATAAGATGAATGCTTATTTTGTATAGCTTTATTTTTATTCAGTTTTATACAGTCAGCATTTTTGTATTCATGATCATAAGAGAAATAAGTGTGGATAAGATGAATGCTTATTTTTATTCAGTTTATTAGAAGTTCAATCATTTTATGCATTGAAGAACTCGATTTTTTTTAGTTTAATTTCAGGTTCAGGATCTTTCTTGCATTGTTCTATTTCAAAGCATAAATTTCATTCGACCAAAGGGCTTCTTAAAGAATGCTTGAGGTGAACTGAAATCATAATTTCATGTACTTTATTTTTATTTCCTAAACATCTAACCGTTCTTTTTAAAAATGTTGCGGTGGCATGCACTTAATACATGTACTTAACTAATAAATCATATCTGAATTAGAATGGTAGGTTTATATGATATATCAATTGTTATGGTTCTTGGATTAAAACGATGAATGTTACCAATGATATGAAGATTGTTCATTAGCACCTCTGTTACCCACATTGATATAGAAATCGTATCATTGGCACCTCTGTTCTTCAGTTTTGATATGAAAAATGATGCCAACCATATAAACCATAACCAACCCTGAAGAATATCATCTTTGTTCTCAAACACATGCATATGGCTGACCAAAATCAAGCTGGGCGCTCACAACATGATATGAATTTTCTGCTTCCCTTCAATATTTTACATTACTGTCTGCACTTATACCTTTTTCAGCTTTAGATCCACAATTTGTTCAGCACAATTTGTTGTTTCACCTCTGAGCACACCCTAACGATTTCTTTACATTTCTGTGATAAAGTGACGATTTCTTTACATTTCTTCAGTCTTTTATGGGTTGGTTGTGCACACCCTAATGATTTTCTTTTTCACCTCTGAGCACAGAAATTGTTCGGCATTATCTATTCTTGCAAACCATTCTTGCAAACCATTTTTTGTGTACAGTTTCTGTGTACAGTTTCTGTACATTTTTGTGTACATTTCTTTGTTGCATTTGATTTTCATTTTGGTGCTCAAAATAATAGCCGCAATAATTGGATGCATCTTATGAAATCATTCTGATGTCCAGTTAGTTAGTCCAAGTATGTGTTTTAAGTTATTTTCTTTTCAAATTTGTGTTTTCTGCTTGCATGTTTTTTTAAGTGACGTGCTTGCATATTTTTTTGCATCTATATGCATTGATGATGTGCTCATCTGTTTTGCCTGTGAAACTCTGTTCAGTCGTTCATGGTTTCTCTCTACTTTCTAACATGTAGCTCTTTTGTCACCTCTAAAAAACAAGCTTCTCGTCGAAAGAGCATCTCCTACACGGTGCCTGAACAGAGTTCCTCCTACAATATTGCTCATCTCCTCCTTACAGTGCTCTTGCCGGTAATTTTTTCATGCTCTTTAACATTTTTTTACAGTTTTTTGCAGTCCAATGCTTTCCATTTTTTTAGGCTGAGCACATAAATTGTTCATCTCTTTATGGGTTAGTTGTGCGCACCCTAACTCCTTTATGGTTTAAGGTTGTTCACCTCTGTTCTTCCTATTTTATTTCACCAACGATTTCTTTGTAGACTTTAACATTTTTTACATTTTTGCGGTCCAATTTCTTTCCATTTTATTAGGGGCTGAGCACGGAAATTGTTCAGTCTTTTTATGCACAGGTTGTGCACACTCTAACTCCTTTATGCTTTAAGGTTGTTCACCTCTATTCTTCCTATTTTATTGTTCGGCAGTATCTATTCTTGCAAACCATTCTGTTGTTGAATCATCCACCACATTGGCTGTCATGTCAAAATAATGTATGGAAGAGAGATGGGAGAATAAATGTTCTGCAAGAAGAAGCTCAGTTATTGCTCAGTTTTTGTGTACATTCCTTTGTTGCAATTGATTTTCATGTTGTGCTCAAAATAATAGCCACAATAATTGGATGCATCTTATGAAACCATTCTGATGTCCAATTAGTGTAGTCCAAGTATGTGTTTTAAGTTATTCTGCTTTCAAATTTTTGTTTCTGCTTGCATGTTTTTTAGTGACGTGCTTGCATATTTTTTTGCTCATCTGCTATTGCCTGTAGCTCTGTTCAGTCCTTCATGTTCTCTCTAGCTTTCTAACATGTAGTGCTTTTGTCACCTCTAAAAAACCAATAAAAGCGCCAAAATAAATAGGACTGAATTCTGAAAGCTATAAAGCAACTGTACGCAAGATATGATAAAGAACCAATATAAAAAGAATCCCAAGAAGATATCGAAGTCAGAGACAACAATAGCAGGATATGAGAGAGCGGGGAATTAATTCAAAATGAGGCTTATAAGATGTTTAACACTCATTTTTAAAATCATCCTTATCAGCAAAAACATGGCTTATAATTAATGATTTGCTTAATAATTAATTAACATGGCTTATTCATAGTTTGATTACATAGCAACTCAACACATACAGATGGCAGACCAACATCAAGCAGGGGAGTCATCATCATTACAACTCAGGTTGGGCCAGTTCAGCGAAAAAGAGGGAGCCTTCGACTTTGACGACAACGCCTGAGCAAGCTCGAGAGTCAACCCGAGTGCGTGTTAGTAATTGGCGCCATACATTGAGTACGGAACAACGAAATGCAGTGAATGCGAGGCGAAGACAATCGCGTGCATCGTTGGCTTTACAATCAACCTTGGATTGTCCAACCAACCGAGTCAGAAGATCCAAATCAGCCAGATGAAATTAATGATAATCAACCAGCACCAAGCACGAGGACAGGTCGTCGAAATATAGCAAGAAATTACCATTCGTCCGACAACGTCAGCATCTTTCGGCTCCCGCAACCGAAAACTTGCCCAGACTGTGCAGCTCGATTATTTCACAAAGAATCAAAAAATTTATGCTGCAAACTTGGCAAAGTAGTTTTACCTCCCATTCCTGTACCCCCCCAGTTGATGGCTCTTTATACTGACCAGACCACAAAAGGGCGTCATTTCAGACAAAATATTCGTGCATACAACCACGTATTCTCTTTCACATCCATGGGTGTGACGCTTGACGAAACACTACCAGCGTTCAACCAAGGTTTGTACACATTCAGAGCGCATGGAGCTATATATCATAAGATTGGTTCTCTTATTCCTACTCCGGGAAACAAACCACGATTTCTGCAGATGTTCATCTACGACACTGAAAATGAAACCTCACATCGTCTGGAGGAAAGTAATGGACTCGATATAGAAATATTGAATGAGATCAAATATATCCTTGATACTGACAACCCGTATGTCATGACTTTTAGACAAATTGCTCAACATCAACAATTACAATCGTGTCAACTACTTATTCGTGAACGACGGCCTACCGACCGACAATACATCCTTCCTACCGCATCTCAGGTGGCTGCAATATTGGTGGGTGTAGAAGATTTTGCAGAGTCTACCGATAGGGACATCAAAATTCATTCAACAGCAGGACATCTAACTACAATCAAAGAGTACGCGGGTCATTACGATCCACTTCAATACCCACTTCTACTACCGCATGGTACTTTTGGTTGGGATTTAGCTTTTCAGACAGATCAGGGGCTGCGCGTTAGTTGTTGTGACTTCTATGCATGTTTGCTACAGGTTTTAAAATTTATACTTATTACTTCAAAACTTTATGGATTGGATTTTCAATGTACTAAGCTCGATCAATTTGTGGCTTGATATAGATACGTTCGAATAATCCATCGATACTCCTTCATGGTGGACGACTGCTTCAACAGTATGTCGTAGATAATTACATCAAGATTGAGACTCAGAAATTGAGATGGATTAGCCTGAATCAAAATAAGATTCGTGCAGAGCTATATCAGGGTTTGCAAGATTGCTTAAATGCTGGTGAAAATGATGCAGGTACACTCACTTGCTTATTGATGTTCCTCCTATACTTTAGTAGATATAGATGTTCATTACCTTCTTTCGTGAAATTCCTTCTGCTTAGGAAACATTGGGCGACGAACCGTCCTTCCGTCCTCCTTCATTGGAAGCCCCCGAGATATGTATCAAAGGTATCAAGATGCAATGTCAATCGTCCAACACTACGGCAAACCAGATATATTCTTAACCATGACATGCAATCCCAACTGGAATGAAATAAGAAATGAACTGTATCCAGGACAATTGCCACATGATCGTCCAGATCTCCTTACGAGAATTTTTCGAGCAAAGTATGAAAATTTGAAAGATGAAATCTTCAATAAAGGTATCCTTGGAAAGGTGGTTGCGCACGTTCACATCATTGAGTTTCAAAAGAGAGGTCTACCCCACGTGCATATGTTAGTTATTTTTGATGCAGAAGATAAGTTAAATACTCCAGATGAGTACGATTCGTTGGTCAGCGCTGAGATACCCAATCAAGAGGAGGATCGCCCTTTATATGATGCAGTTCTAAAACATATGATACATGGCCCATGTGGTCACTACAAACCGAATGCTCAGTGCATGAAAAATTTTGGGTGCAATAAAAGATATCCTAAGCCTTTTGCAGAATATACTGTTCAAGGGAATGACTCATATCCTGTATATCGGCGTAGGCTTGACAATAGAACTATTACAGTTGGTCGTGGAGTTGTTGTGGATAATAGATGGGTCGTACCATATAACCCGTGGTTACTCTTAAAGTATGATTGTCATATTAATGTGGAAATATGTAGTAGTATTAAAAGTATCAAGTATTTGTATAAGTATGTTTACAAGGGACATGACTGCGTGTCGTTTGAAGTTCGGTCTGCCCCTAATTATGATGAGGTGAGCAAATACGTCGACGGTCGTTGGGTTTGTGCACCTGAGGCTTTGTGGAAGATATTTAAGTTTGAGATGACGAGGATGTATCCCTCTGTTTCGAGACTACAAATTCATCTACCAAATCAACATCAGGTCCACTTCGATAGTGACGAAACAATTTCAAATGTGCTGGCAAATGAGAGGAACGCCAGATCGATGCTGACTGAATTTTTTAGTTTGTACAATGACAACCAAGAGCTCGAGAAGTACCTATATAAAGATTTTCCAAAGTACTACAGATATTTAACTACCGAGCGCAAATGGATACCGAGGGTATCAACCCAAAGGGTTATTGGTAGGATATATGCAGTCAATCCAATGGAAGGTTAAAGATTTTACTTGCGGCTGCTACTCAATCATGTTAAGGGTCCAAAATCATTTGAGGATTTAAAGTGTGTGACTGGTATTCAATGTACAACATTTAAACAGGCTGCAGAGCGACACGGACTTCTTGAAGAGGATAATAGCATTCGAGATTGCCTGGCTGAAGCAAGATGTTTTAAAATGCCAATTTCGTTGAGAAGACTTTTTGCAACAATTTTGTTATACTGTGAACCGACCTGTGTACAAGACCTGTGGGATGAGAACTTTGACAGTATGACTGAAGATTACAGCTCAGCAAGCACTTCATGTAACACTTTTATAAAAGATAAGTTACTTCATGATTTAGATGACATTCTGCAGCAACATAAAAAAACAATAACAGATTTTGGTCTGCCGTCCATAAGTGAAGGTTTTGAGGGTTCTCACAATTTATCCAGCCTAATAGAACATGAACGGTCATTCTCAATATCTGATGATGACATTAATTCAGTTCACTCATTTAATCCAGAATAATTGTCAGCATTCAACATAATCGGTACAGCTATACGAAAAAGACAAAATGCAATGTTTTTCTTAGATGGTCCAGGAGGCACGGGAAAAACATACATTTATCGGGCACTGCTAGCAACTTTCAGAAAGGAAGGGTTCATTATATTAGCAACAGCTTCATCTGGGATCGCAGCAAACCTGCTCCCTGGTGGGAGGACTGCACATTCAAAATTCAAAATACCCATCAGATTTGAAATAATGTCAACATGCAAATTTAATAAGCAGTCTGATTTGCGTGATTTAATACAACAAGCCGGAGCAATTATTTGGGATGAGGCCCCAATGATTCATAAGAAGGCATTTGAGACTGTGGATCGATCTTTTAGGGATGTGCTTGATGTCAATCTGCCCTTTGGGGGCAAAGTTATGATCTTTGGTGGTGATTTCCGTCAGCTAACACCGGTGGTTGTAAATGGAACCAAATCTCAAATTATTAGCGCGAGCATCGTTGAATCGTATCTTTGGACAAATGTTCACATTCTTAGCTTAACTGTGAACATGCGAGCTCATGATGATCCTCATTTCTCAGAGTTCCTACTGCGTGTGGGTAACGGTGATGAGCCAACTGTGCTAGATGATATGATTCAAATTCCAAACTCCATGGTCATACCTTGGGAAGATGAACGTTCTGTAAATATATTGATTGATGCAATATTTCCTGAGCTAGGTTCCCCAATTGATGTCAGATATATGGAAAGCAGAGCAATAATAACTCCTTTAAATGAGGATGTCAACAGAATAAATGAAAAATGTCTTGAAATATATCCGGGAGAATGCAAAACATACTACTCTTTTGATTCTGTTGTGGATGACACCCATAATTTATATTTGCCAGAATTCTTGAATTCAATAAATCCGGGAAATCTACCACCTCATGAGCTCAATCTCAAGAAAGGTTCACCGATAATGCTGATTAGAAACATTGATCCAAAAATTGGATTGTGCAACGGAACTAGGCTTACATGTGTAACATTTTCAAGAAATGTTATTGAAGCTGAAATATTGAGCGGTGAATTTAAAGGGCACAGAGTATTTCTACCACGAATTCCCTTGAAGAGTGCAGAAGATGTTAAGCTGCCATTCGAGCTCACCCGTAAGCAATTCCCAGTACGTTTAAGCTATGCTCTGACCATCAACAAATCACAGGGCCAAACAATTTCAAATGTTGGAGTATATTTACCGAATGATGTTTTTAGTCATGGTCAACTGTATGTGGCATTGTCAAGAGGAGTTTCTGCAAACAACACCAAAGTGATGGTTAAAAATGGTACTTTGGATGGGCGTGAAGGAGTATACACTAGAAATGTTGTGTTCAAGGAAATATTCACAAAATTACATGCATCAGCCCAAATTACATAGATTGTAAGAATTATTGTATCTTTTGTAATATTTCTGTGTTTTATTGTTTTATTACATATCTCTAACTTATGTTTTATATTAGGCAAATTTATCAAGCATTACTTGATGTCGCACCATAAAGATAAAATGTGTAAGCAGCTTACTTATTTTCTCTTTCTAGATTTTTGGGCTGCACTACGGTTATATAGCATAACACATTGAATTATATTTTTTGTAGATGGCATGCCTGATAGCATTGACGAATATTACAAAGACAAAGACGGTAATTTACCATTACCGTATCACTTAAGGCCTAAATCAGAGTACAAGGGCTCCGAAAGATCATAAAGAGGGTGCCAAGGGATCTAAGCGATGAGGATCAATGGGCTTTTGCTTTTCGTGAGTTATTCACGCCATCAAAATATCTGGTTCCAAAGAACTACGACGAAAATGCCGCTGCGAAGGAGTTGCTGGGAAAAAAAGATAGTAAATGATTTTGCTTAGATGTAGTGTTATGCACTTTATCTGTTTATCTTTTACATTGTTATGTAGTTCTGTTATGGTTATGGTTGTGGTCATGGAACGAGCAAGTTATTATTGTGGTCATTGAACGAGCGGGTTATTATTATGGTAATGGAATGAGCAATGTTCAACAGGTTATGGTTATGTTCATTTGTCGTCATTTGCTTCAAGAATTGATCAACATAAGTATTTTATTATATATGATGGTTTATAAATGAGTTCATTATTTACATCCACAAATATCTTCTCTAACTTCATTCTGTTTTCAATTTCAGCTATAAATTATAATAGTATGTGTCTATAGAAATCATTGCCTTGATCGTCTTAACTTAGATATGTGTATTAGTCTTTTAGTGTTATATCGATGTTTTGTTTTTATTTTTTTAAGTATTACTTTCAAATTAGAATTCCAACACTACATAAAATATATCCCCATACAAAAGCCACCATAGAAAATCTATATACAAAAGCCACCGTAGATATTTTCTGAAGGATTTTTGTACATGTTAACAATAATATTAGCCTCCACCAAATGTCGGTGACTAGGATCGATGTCGCCAACGATCGATATCACCGCCCCCGACCGATGTCACCGCCCATGACCGATGTCGTCGCCCCCGACCGATGTCGCCACCCACGACCCATGTCACCCCGACGATTTATGTCACGCACACGACCAATGTCGCCGTCCATGACTAATGTCTCTCCCTCAGGACCAATGTCGCGCCCTACGACCACTGTCGTCGTGTAACATCCCATGTTACTTGCCACTGCCCACACACAATGTAGCCGCCGATGACCAAAGTCGCCCCCCACGACCCCAATGTCGCTTCCCCCGACCAATGTCATCGCCCACGACCAATGTTGCCCCCACGACAAATGTTGCCCCCACGCCAAATGTCGCCCCCATGACAAACGTCATCCCCTCGACATTTGTTGTCCCCACAACAATTGTCGCCCCCATGATAAATCTCGCCACCACAACAAATATAGTCCCCACGACAAATTGCGTTCCCACGACAAATGTCGTCCCCACGACAAATGTCGTCCCCACGAAAAATGTCGTCCCCACGACAAATGTCGTCCACACGACAAATGTCGTCCCCACGACAAATGTGAGCCCCACGACAAATGTGACCCCCACGACAACTGTCGCCCGCACGACAACTGTCGCCCGCACGACAACTGTCGCCCCCACGACCACTGTCGCCCCCACGACCACTGTCGCCCCCACGACAACTGTCGCCCCCACAACAACTTTCGCCCCCACGACATGGGTCGCCCCCACGACAACTATCACCCCCACGACAAATATCGCCCCACGACAAATGTCGCCCCCACGATAAATGTCGCCCCCACGACAAATGTCGCCCCCACGACAAATGTCGCCCCCACGACAAATGTTGCCCGCACGGGGTCCCCCGTGCACGACTGCTTGTATATATATATACAAGCAGTCGTGCACGGGGGACCCCGTGCGGGCAACATTTGTCGTGGGGGCGACATTTGTCGTGGGGGCGACATTTGTCGTGGGGGCGACATTTATCGTGGGGGCGACATTTGTCGTGGGGGCGATATTTGTCGTGGGGGTGATAGTTGTCGTGGGGGCGACCCATGTCGTGGGGGCGAAAGTTGTTGTGGGGGCGACAGTTGTCGTGGGGGCGACAGTGGTCGTGGGGGCGACAGTGGTCGTGGGGGCGACAGTTGTCGTGCGGGCGACAGTTGTCGTGCGGGCGACAGTTGTCGTGGGGTCACATTTGTCGTGGGGACGACATTTGTCGTGGGGACGACATTTGTCGTGGGGACGACATTTTTCGTGGGGACGACATTTGTCGTGGGGACGACATTTGTCGTGGGAACGCAATTTGTCGTGGGGACTATATTTGTTGTGGTGGCGAGATTTATCATGGGGGCGACAATTGTTGTGGGGACAACAAATGTCGAGGGGATGACGTTTGTCATGGGGGCGACATTTGGCGTGGGGGCAACATTTGTCGTGGGGGCAACATTGGTCGTGGGCGATGACATTGGTCGGGGGAAGCGACATTGGGGTCGTGGGGGCGACTTTGGTCATCGGCGGCTACATTGTGTGTGGGCAGTGGCAAGTAACATGGGATGTTACACGACGACAGTGGTCGTAGGGCGCGACATTGGTCCTGAGGGAGAGACATTAGTCATGGACGGCGACATTGGTCGTGTGCGTGACATAAATCGTCGGGGTGACATGGGTCGTGGGTGGCGACATCGGTCGGGGGCGACGACATCGGTCATGGGCGGTGACATCGGTCGGGGGCGGTGATATCGATCGTTGGCGACATCGATCCTAGTCACCGACATTTGGTGGAGGCTAATATTATTGTTAACATGTACAAAAATCCTTCAGAAAAATATCTACGGTGGCTTTTGTATATAGATTTTCTATGGTGGCTTTTGTATGGGGATATATTTTATGTAGTGTTGGAATTCTAATTTGAAAGTAATACTTAAAAAAATAAAAACAAAACATCGATATAACACTAAAAGACTAATACACATATCTAAGTTAAGACGATCAAGGCAATGATTTCTATAGACACATACTATTATAATTTATAGCTGAAATTGAAAACAGAATGAAGTTAGAGAAGATATTTGTGGATGTAAATAATGAACTCATTTATAAACCATCATATATAATAAAATACTTATGTTGATCAATTCTTGAAGCAAATGACGACAAATGAACATAACCATAACCTGTTGAACATTGCTCATTCCATTACCATAATAATAACCCGCTCGTTCAATGACCACAATAATAACTTGCTCGTTCCATGACCACAACCAAAACCATAACAGAACTACATAACAATGTAAAAGATAAACAGATAAAGTGCATAACACTACATCTAAGCAAAATCATTTACTATCTTTTTTTCCCAGCAACTCCTTCGCAGCGGCATTTTCGTCGTAGTTCTTTGGAACCAGATATTTTGATGGCGTGAATAACTCACGAAAAGCAAAAGCCCATTGATCCTCATCGCTTAGATCCCTTGGCACCCTCTTTATGATCTTTCGGAGCCCCTTGTACTCTGATTTAGGCCTTAAGTGATACGGTAATGGTAAATTACCGTCTTTGTCTTTGTAATATTCGTCAATGCTATCAGGCATGCCATCTACAAAAAATATAATTCAATGTGTTATGCTATATAACCGTAGTGCAGCCCAAAAATCTAGAAAGAGAAAATAAGTAAGCTGCTTACACATTTTATCTTTATGGTGCGACATCAAGTAATGCTTGATAAATTTGCCTAATATAAAACATAAGTTAGAGATATGTAATAAAACAATAAAACACAGAAATATTACAAAAGATACAATAATTCTTACAATCTATGTAATTTGGGCTGATGCATGTAATTTTGTGAATATTTCCTTGAACACAACATTTCTAGTGTATACTCCTTCACGCCCATCCAAAGTACCATTTTTAACCATCACTTTGGTGTTGTTTGCAGAAACTCCTCTTGACAATGCCACATACAGTTGACCATGGCTAAAAACATCATTCGGTAAATATACTCCAACATTTGAAATTGTTTGGCCCTGTGATTTGTTGATGGTCAGAGCATAGCTTAAACGTACTGGGAATTGCTTACGGGTGAGCTCGAATGGCAGCTTAACATCTTCTGCACTCTTCAAGGGAATTCGTGGTAGAAATACTCTGTGCCCTTTAAATTCACCGCTCAATATTTCAGCTTCAATAACATTTCTTGAAAATGTTACACATGTAAGCCTAGTTCCGTTGCACAATCCAATTTTTGGATCAATGTTTCTAATCAGCATTATCGGTGAACCTTTCTTGAGATTGAGCTCATGAGGTGGTAGATTTCCCGGATTTATTGAATTCAAGAATTCTGGCAAATATAAATTATGGGTGTCATCCACAACAGAATCAAAAGAGTAGTATGTTTTGCATTCTCCCGGATATATTTCAAGACATTTTTCATTTATTCTGTTGACATCCTCATTTAAAGGAGTTATTATTGCTCTGCTTTCCATATATCTGACATCAATTGGGAACCTAGCTCAGGAAATATTGCATCAATCAATATATTTACAGAACGTTCATCTTCCCAAGGTATGACCATGGAGTTTGGAATTTGAATCATATCATCTAGCACAGTTGGCTCATCACCGTTACCCACACGCAGTAGGAACTCTGAGAAATGAGGATCATCATGAGCTCGCATGTTCACAGTTAAGCTAAGAATGTGAACATTTGTCCAAAGATACGATTCAACGATGCTCGCGCTAATAATTTGAGATTTGGTTCCATTTACAACCACCGGTGTTAGCTGACGGAAATCACCACCAAAGATCATAACTTTGCCCCCAAAGGGCAGATTGACATCAAGCACATCCCTAAAAGATCGATCCACAGTCTCAAATGCCTTCTTATGAATCATTGGGGCCTCATCCCAAATAATTGCTCCGGCTTGTTGTATTAAATCACGCAAATCAGACTGCTTATTAAATTTGCATGTTGACATTATTTCAAATCTGATGGGTATTTTGAATTTTGAATGTGCAGTCCTCCCACCAGGGAGCAGGTTTGCTGCGATCCCAGATGAAGCTGTTGCTAATATAATGAACCCTTCCTTTCTGAAAGTTGCTAGCAGTGCCCGATAAATGTATGTTTTTCCCGTGCCTCCTGGACCATCTAAGAAAAACATTGCATTTTGTCTTTTTCGTATAGCTGTACCGATTATGTTGAATGCTGACAATTGTTCTGGATTAAATGAGTGAACTGAATTAATGTCATCATCAGATATTGAGAATGACCGTTCATGTTCTATTAGGCTGGATAAATTGTGAGAACCCTCAAAACCTTCACTTATGGACGGCAGACCAAAATCTGTTATTGTTTTTTATGTTGCTGCAGAATGTCATCTAAATCATGAAGTAACTTATCTTTTATAAAAGTGTTACATGAAGTGCTTGCTGAGCTGTAATCTTCAGTCATACTGTCAAAGTTCTCATCCCACAGGTCTTGTACACAGGTCGGTTCACAGTATAACAAAATTGTTGCAAAAAGTCTTCTCAACGAAATTGGCATTTTAAAACATCTTGCTTCAGCCAGGCAATCTCGAATGCTATTATCCTCTTCAAGAAGTCCGTGTCGCTCTGCAGCCTGTTTAAATGTTGTACATTGAATACCAGTCACACACTTTAAATCCTCAAATGATTTTGGACCCTTAACATGATTGAGTAGCAGCCGCAAGTAAAATCTTTCACCTTCCATTGGATTGACTGCATATATCCTACCAATAACCCTTTGGGTTGATACCCTCGGTATCCATTTGCGCTCGGTAGTTAAATATCTGTAGTACTTTGGAAAATCTTTATATAGGTACTTCTCGAGCTCTTGGTTGTCATTGTACAAACTAAAAAATTCAGTCAGCATCGATCTGGCGTTCCTCTCATTTGCCAGCACATTTGAAATTGTTTCGTCACTATCGAAGTGGACCTGATGTTGATTTGGTAGATGAATTTGTAGTCTCGAAACAGAGGGATACATCCTCGTCATCTCAAACTTAAATATCTTCCACAAAGCCTCAGGTGCACAAACCCAACGACCGTCGACGTATTTGCTCACCTCATCATAATTAGGGGCAGACCGAACTTCAAACGACACGCAGTCATGTCCCTTGTAAACATACTTATACAAATACTTGATACTTTTAATACTACTACATATTTCCACATTAATATGACAATCATACTTTAAGAGTAACCACGGGTTATATGGTACGACCCATCTATTATCCACAACAACTCCACGACCAACTGTAATAGTTCTATTGTCAAGCCTACGCCGATATACAGGATATGAGTCATTCCCTTGAACAGTATATTCTGCAAAAGGCTTAGGATATCTTTTATTGCACCCAAAATTTTTCATGCACTGAGCATTCGGTTTGTAGTGACCACATGGGCCATGTATCATATGTTTTAGAACTGCATCATATAAAGGGCGATCCTCCTCTTGATTGGGTATCTCAGCGCTGACCAACGAATCGTACTCATCTGGAGTATTTAACTTATCTTCTGCATCAAAAATAACTAACATATGCACGTGGGGTAGACCTCTCTTTTGAAACTCAATGATGTGAACGTGCGCAACCACCTTTCCAAGGATACCTTTATTGAAGATTTCATCTTTCAAATTTTCATACTTTGCTCGAAAAATTCTCGTAAGGAGATCTGGACGATCATGTGGCAATTGTCCTGGATACAGTTCATTTCTTATTTCATTCCAGTTGGGATTGCATGTCATGGTTAAGAATATATCTGGTTTGCCGTAGTGTTGGACGATTGACATTGCATCTTGATACCTTTGATACATATCTCGGGGGCTTCCAATGAAGGAGGACGGAAGGACGGTTCGTCGCCCAATGTTTCCTAAGCAGAAGGAATTTCACGAAAGAAGGTAATGAACATCTATATCTACTAAAGTATAGGAGGAACATCAATAAGCAAGTGAGTGTACCTGCATCATTTTCACCAGCATTTAAGCAATCTTGCAAACCCTGATATAGCTCTGCACGAATCTTATTTTGATTCAGGCTAATCCATCTCAATTTCTGAGTCTCAATCTTGATGTAATTATCTACGACATACTGTTGAAGCAGCCGTCCACCATGAAGGAGTATCGATGGATTATTCGAACGTATCTATATCAAGCCACAAATTGATCGAGCTTAGTACATTGAAAATCCAATCCATAAAGTTTTGAAGTAATAAGTATAAATTTTAAAACCTGTAGCAAACATGCATAGAAGTCACAACAACTAACGCGCAGCCCCTGATCTGTCTGAAAAGCTAAATCCCAACCAAAAGTATCATGCGGTAGTAGAAGTGGGTATTGAAGTGGATCGTAATGACCCGCGTACTCTTTGATTGTAGTTAGATGTCCTGCTGTTGAATGAATTTTGATGTCCCTATCGGTAGACTCTGCAAAATCTTCTACACCCACCAATATTGCAGCCACCTGAGATGCGGTAGGAAGGATGTATTGTCGGTCGGTAGGCCGTCGTTCACGAATAAGTAGTTGACACGATTGTAATTGTTGATGTTGAGCAATTTGTCTAAAAGTCATGACATACGGGTTGTCAGTATCAAGGATATATTTGATCTCATTCAATATTTCTATATCGAGTCCATTACTTTCCTCCAGACGATGTGAGGTTTCATTTTCAGTGTCGTAGATGAACATCTGCAGAAATCGTGGTTTGTTTCCCGGAGTAGGAATAAGAGAACCAATCTTATGATATATAGCTCCATGCGCTCTGAATGTGTACAAACCTTGGTTGAACGCTGGTAGTGTTTCGTCAAGCGTCACACCCATGGATGTGAAAGAGAATACGTGGTTGTATGCACGAATATTTTGTCTGAAATGACGCCCTTTTGTGGTCTGGTCAGTATAAAGAGCCATCAACTGGGGGGGTACAGGAATGGGAGGTAAAACTACTTTGCCAAGTTTGCAGCATAAATTTTTTGATTCTTTGTGAAATAATCGAGCTGCACAGTCTGGGCAAGTTTTCGGTTGCGGGAGCCGAAAGATGCTGACGTTGTCGGACGAATGGTAATTTCTTGCTATATTTCGACGACCTGTCCTCGTGCTTGGTGCTGGTTGATTATCATTAATTTCATCTGGCTGATTTGGATCTTCTGACTCGGTTGGTTGGACATCCAAGGTTGATTGTAAAGCCAACGATGCACGCGATTGTCTTCGCCTCGCATTCACTGCATTTCGTTGTTCCGTACTCAATGTATGGCGCCAATTACTAACACGCACTCGGGTTGACTCTCGAGCTTGCTCAGGCGTTGTCGTCAAAGTCGAAGGCCTCCCTCTTTTACGCTGAACTGGCCCAACCTGAGTTGTTAATGATGATGACTCCCCTGCTTGATGTTGGTCTGCCATCTGTATGTGTTTGAGTTGCTATGTAATCAAACTATGAATAAGCCATGTTAATTAATTATTAAGCAAATCATTAATTATAAGCCATGTTTTTGCTGATAAGGATGATTTTAAAAATGAGTTAAACATCTTATAAGCCTCATTTTGAATTAATTCCCGCATCTCTCATATCCCTGCTATTGTTGTCTCTGACTTCGATATCTTCTTGGGATTCTTTTTATATTGGTTCTTTATCATATCTTGCGTACAGTTGCTTTATAGCTTTCAGAATTCAGTCCTATTTATTTTGGCGCTTTTACTTGGTTTTTTAGAGGTGACAAAAGCACTACATGTTAGAAAGCTAGAGAGAACCATGAAGGACTGAACAGAGCTACACCGGCAATAGCAGATGAGCAAAAAAATATGCAAGCACGTCACTAAAAAACATGCAAGCAGAAACAAAAATTTGAAAGCAGAATAACTTAAAACACATACTTGGACTACACTAATTGGACATCAGAATGGTTTCATAAGATGCATCCAATTATTGTGGCTATTATTTTGAGCACCAAAACTGAAAATCAATTGCAACAAAGGAATGTACACAAAAACTGAGCACATAACTGAGCTTCTTCTCTGCAGAACATTTATTCTCCCATCTCTCTTCCATACATTATTTTGACATGACAGCCAATGTGGTGGATGATTCAACAACAGAATGGTTTGCAAGAATAGATACTGCCGAACAATAAAATAGGAAGAATAGAGGTGAACAACCTTAAAGCATAAAGGAGTTAGAGTGTGCACAACCTGTGCATAAAAAGACTGAACAATTTCCGTGCTCAGCCCCTAATAAAATGGAAAGAAATTGGACCGCAAAAACTGTAAAAAATGTTAAAGTCTACAAAGAAATCGTTGGTGAAATAAAATAGGAAGAACAGAGGTGAACAACCTTAAACCATAAAGGACTTAGGGTGCGCACAACTAACCCATAAAAGAATGAACAATTTATGTGCTCAGCCCCTAAAAAAATGGAAAGCAATTGGACTGCAAAAACTGTAAAAAAATGTTAAAGAGCATGAAAAAATTACCGGCAAGAGCACTGTAAGGAGGAGATGAGCAATATTGTAGGAGGAACTCTGTTCAGGCACCGTGTAGGAGATGCTCTTTCGACGGAGAAGCTCTGTTTTTTAGAGGTGACAAAAGAGCTACATGTTAGAAAGCTAGAGAGAACCATGAACGACTGAACAGAGTTACACAGGCAACAACAGATGAGCACATCATCAATGCATATAGATGCAAAAAAATATGCAAGCACGTCACTAAAAAAACATGCAAGCAGAAACACAAATTTGAAAAGAAAATAACTTAAAACACATACTTGGACTACACTAACTGGACATCAGAATGATTTCATAAGATGCATCCAATTATTGCGGCTATTATTTTGAGCACCAAAACTGAAAATCAAATGCAACAAAGAAATGTACACAAAAAATGTACACAGAAACTGTACACAGAAACTGTACACAAAAAATGGTTTGCAAGAATGGTTTGCAAGAATAGATAATGCCGAACAATTTCTGTGCTCAGAGGTGAAAAAGAAATCATTAGGGTGTGCACAACCAACCCATAAAAGACTGAAGAAATGTAAAGAAATCGTCACTTTCATCACAGAAATGTAAAGAAATCGTTAGGGTGTGCTCAGAGGTGAAACAACAAATTGTGCTGAACAAATTGTGGATCTAAAGCTGAAAAAGGTATAAGTGCAGACAGTAATGTAAAATATATGAAGGGAAGCAGAAATATTCATATCATGTTGTGAGCGCCCCAGCTTGATTTTGGTCAGCCATATGCATGTGTTTGAGAACAAAGATGATATTCTTCAGGGTTGGTTATGGTTTATATGGTTGGCATCATTTTTCATATCAAAACTGAAGAACAGAGGTGCCAATGATACGATTTCTATATCAATGTGGGTAACAGAGGTGCTAATGAACAATCTTCATATCATTGGTAACATTCATCGTTTTAATCCAAGAACCATAACAACTTGATATATCATATAAACCTACCATTCTAATTCAGATATGATTTTATTAGTTAAGTACATGTATTAAGTGCATGCCACCGCAAACATTTTTAAAAAGAACGGTTAGATGTTTAGGAAATAAAAAATAAAGTACATGAAAATTATGATTTCAGTTCACCTCAAGCCATTCTTTAAGAAGCCCTTTGGTCCGAATGAAATTTATGCTTTGAAATAGAACAATGCGAGAAGATCCTGAAACCTGAAATATAAACTAAAAAAAATCGAGTTCTTCAATGCATAAAAATGATTGAACTTCTAATAAAACTGAATACAAAATAAGCATTCATCTTATCCACACCTATTTCATCTTATGATCACTGAATACAAAAATGCTGACTGTATAAAACTGAATAAAAATAAAGCTATACAAAATAAGCATTCATCTTATTTCATCCTAAGTAATCACCTTAGTTTCAAAATGCTGACTGTATAAACCTAAATAAAACTGAACTGTATAAAAAGAAATCTGAAAACATTGAGCACATGGTTCTCTTACCCGGCCAAATAACCTTTGTTTCTCACCCAAACATTGAAGAATGCATCACATTAATTCCTAGCCCAGATTAATGAAATGGAAACTAAAAAAACTGAGTTCTTCAATGCATAAAAATGATTAAACTTCTAATAAATCTGTTCGAAAGAGCATCTCCTACATTTTGAACAAAAATGCTTGCAAATTTTTTAGAGGTGATTAAACTTCTAATAAAGCAAATTTGTTCGAATATTTTAGAAGTGCTTGCAGGTAAGAGCATCTCCTACATTTGGCAGGTAAGAACAGAGTTATTACCTACATTTGTGCAAATTTTTTGTTCAAATTTGGCAGGTAAGAACAGAGTTATTACAAATCACAAATGTGCTTGCAAATTTTTTAGAGGCCATTGGTTTACCCACATTTGGAACAAAAATGCTTGCAAATTGAGTAAGTACAAATGGAATGGGAAACTCCAACCACAGAGAACAAAAGCACCCACATTAATTCCTAGCCCAGATTAATGAAATGGAAACTAAAAAAACTGAGTTCTTCAATGCATAAAAATGATTAAACTTCTAATAAATCTGTTCGAAAGAGCATCTCCTACATTTGTAACAAAAATGCTTGCAAATTTTTTAGAGGTGATTAAACTTCTAATAAAGCAAATTTGTTCAAATATTTTAGAAGTGCTTGCAGGTAAGAGCAGAGTTATTACAAATCACAAATGTGCTTTCAAATTTTTTAGAGGCCATTGGTTTACCCACATTGAGCACATTTGGAAAAAACAAACAAACTTTCATCTAAAGAAATCTGAAACCCAAAAAAGAAATCTGAAAACATTGAGCACTTTCTATAAATCTGAAACCCCAAAATAAACTGTTCAGGAACAAAAAAACCCAAAAAACTTCACTAAATTTCCTATAATTTTAGAGAGGATCTTGATAACTTTCTATAAATCAGAGAACAAAAGAGAACAAAAGAGAGTAAATGGCTCACAGAAAATGCTCTATCGGAAAACCTTGGAGGGTGTGAAGGAGCTCTAGTGAGGCACTGCAGAGGAGGGTGTGAAGGAGGAGAAGTTAGGAAGAAGACGGGGCCAAACCATATGAAGGAGGAGAAGTTAGGAAGAAGACGGGAAACTAAACCAAACCATATGAAAAAAAATCAGCCCCTAAACCAACCCATAAATTTCTACCGTGAGGAGGTTGCCGTGAAGGAGGAGAAGTTAGGAAGAAGACGGGGCCAAACCATATGAAGGAGGAGAAGTTAGGAAGAAGACGGGAAACTAAACCAAACCATATGAAAAAAAATCAGCCCCTAAAAAAACAGAGTGCGGGATAATAAGAAATTGACATAAACCAACCCATAAACTTACTCTAAAAAAACTAAAGCTAGTTGGATTAAATCAAAGGGAGATAGAGAGGCGTTGATGATATGAGTGTAGAATCAAACTAAACCAAACTACCAAACTAAAGCTTGTCGAACTAAAGTTTGTATATAATAAAGATAGTGCTGGAGCTAAACCAAACTAACCCAGAAAATGACCACAGTGAAAAGAATTAAAAAAATTTCCTGTACATATCCTCAACGCCTCTAGTGCTGGAGCTAAACCAAAGTAACCCAGAAAATGACCACAGTGAAAAGAAACTAAAAAAATTTCCTGTGCATATCCTCAACGCCTCTCTATTTCTGTCTCATGGGCAACTCAATAAAAAACATTCAGAAAAATGTAGAAGTTCGCCAAATTCAGGAACTAAACCAAACTAAACCAAACTAAATTTAGGAATAAATTTCTACCGTGAGGAGGTTGCCGGGAAGAGGAGTTTGTCGACAGGAGGAGCTGCAGAGGAGATGCTCTGCCAATGGAGGAGAAGCACCGTCGATGAAGGGGGAGCGCCGTGGTGCAGAGGAGATGCTCTATTTCTGTCTCATGGGCAACTCAATAAAAAACATTCAGAAAAATGTAGAAGTTCGCCAAATTCAGGAACTAAACCAAACTAAACCAAACTAAATTTAGGAATAAATTTCTACCGTGAGGAGGTTGCCGGGAAGAGGAGTTTGTCGACAGGAGGAGCTGCAGAGGAGATGCTCTGCCAATGGAGGAGAAGCACCGTCGATGAAGGGGGAGCGCCGTGGTGCAGATTTGAGGGAGGAGAAGGAGCGTCGCGGGGTTATACTGTTGGAGAATACATATACCTCTAGGGAGAAGGAGCGTCGTGGACTGTCACCAGCAAAAGATAGATGTAGATGCGACGGGACGACGGTCGCTGGCGGGATTTGATGCGAGGAAACGGCGGTGGCGTACAGAGAGGAGAAATAAGGACGAAGGCACGATGGTGGATGCGACGGGACGACGGTCGCTGGCGGGATTTGAGGCAGAAATTTGTCCTGCTCGCTCGCTGACTGGCAGGTGGCAGAAATTTGATAAAGAAATGTCCAAGGAGTCTTTGTCCAAGGAGTCTTTAGGTGCTAAACCCTAATTAAAGGGTGGCAAGACCAAAATGTCCCTATGCTAAACCCCAACAACATGTGTTAATGAGGGCAAAAAGGGATTTAAATGTTACACCATGGATGATTAGGGGTTTCCTTATATAATAAAGATATATATATATATATATATATATATATATATATATATATATATATATATATATATATATATATATATATATATATATATATATATATATATATATATATATATAATCTGATTAGGTTTAGAAATCCCCCCCCCCCCAAACCGTCGGCTGCCTGCAGAACCCGAGCGAGGCGCGATTCCTTCGTGCGGAAGACGGGAGGCGGAAGCCCGGGGCTGCTCCGACCGCCGATTCAACACCCAGATCTGCTTGAAATCGTGATTTGAGGCCGGATCCGTGCTCCTCCAGTCAAGATCTCCATTCCAAGGTAGCTATTTTGAGAGTTCCTCCCCGTTTTTTTTTCCGATTGGGTTGTGGATGTGCAGTTTTTCCGAACTTTGATGGAGGATTTCCTTCCCTATATGTTGTCCAGGATTTTTCCTTGTATCGTCACTTGCGGCCGGCGGTTGGGAAGAGAGTGCTTGACCGATTGTTGTTCTTCAAAGGCAACCAAGGCAAGTGCGCCCTTCGCCCTTGTCAAAACAAGTTCAATACAAAGCTCTTGAATTTTTTTTGTTGCTTGATTTCAGATTTCCGATTCCCTCCTAGGCTTGTGCTTACCCGAAATCCTTGATGCTAATCCTCACTCGTTGTATGTTGCGGTTTTACGGTTAGGAGTGTTGGAATGAATTTCATACCATATAATGTATTAGTCTAAATGCTGCATTTTTTTTCTTTGGACTTTGAGTCATGCCCGGATTTCGTTGAGGATTTTAACTTGTCCTTGTTCAAATGCCTGGTTTGCTTAAATTGCGATCGGAAAGAGTTTAGCCTTAGAGTTCCTTTTGTTTGGCCTTGAACAATGCCCAAATCGAGTACATAGCTTGTAGTTTGCTCTTTTCAATAAATTGTCGTAGCTTTGGATCTTGCCCAAGTGAGTATAGTTCGAAGTCTCAAGTTAATCGTTTATGTTAGTACCAAATAAATCGTGCGTGGATGGGTAACGAATTAATTATGTCTTTATATCAAATTAATTATGCCTGCTTCGTTGTCTAACCGATTTCTTATGTTATGGTGACCAACTAATGGTACACGTTTAATTGAATGTCGTACTACTTGCATAATTGCAGTTTCGTTCTGCTTTTTTTTTTTTTATTTGTGTCAAACTACTTGCTTGGACAACTCGACGGTTAGTCCGTTGGTTGGTATAATAGGCTCTTAGGTGGGTTGCTCTAGAGTGTTAGGGGTTTAGTGTGACTTCTTGGCGGCTCATGGAACCACTAGCAAGGGTTTTCCCGAGTCACCCAGTGCTGGAGTAGGATGTGATTTGAGGTGGGTCGGACCGATGCCGCCACCCTTGTTTTACTTCTTGTCTTATTAAGACAATGTGAGCTATTTGGTTGAGTTGGACCGATGCCACCACCACAGCACATTGAGATGTTTAGGCCTGTGAGACGTGGTTGGACCGTTGCCACCAGTCTAGGCCCTTATTTCTTTTTTTTGTTTTTGTCCATCTCCAGTACTAGGTGACTCTTTCTGCTCTAGCTTTATACCTGGATTTATTATTTTGCTAATCCTTCCTGCAGAGATTTGAGAGGCTTGACCTCACCCGTGCACTTGGTGCACCCCTTTTTGCTCACTCATGGCGAGTATTATTCCTTCGTTTGTTTACTTTATCCCCCACCTGGTTCACTTTTTTTTCCTTACACTATTGTTTCATTTCCCTATTGATATATATATATATATATATTGTTTTGCTGAGGTGTTCTCTTCTTTGAATGCCTCAGGTTCAGGATTATAGCCGACTGTGCGGCTAGGGTTCTTCTGGAGTTTGCTAGTGTTATAGCTACTGCTGAGTCTCTTTTCCTCACTCCTGGGAGGTAGTTTCTTTAGACTTGTAGTACAGACATGCCTACTCACCAGTGGGTTCGTGTCAGTTGTTGGCGCCCACTGGTGGTTTCTCTTTTAGATACTTTGTACCTTGCTTATACTGCTAGATCTTTCCTGTTTTGGAGTTTATTAAACTTGCTTCTGGGATGATTTATGTTAGGTTGCTAGTTACTTTAAAACCTATAAAGAAAATAATTATTATATCAAAAACATAGACAACATGTTTTCCTTTCTAAAAAGCTTAATCACTATTTTCAAACCACGTAAAAAGGGTATTTCCTATATATAATATATAAATTAAATCTAGGGTCTTGCATAGCCTTAGGCGTCCCCTGGGGACGCTTAAGCATTCTCTTAGGGTGTTAAAAAAATGAATAAAGTATTTTCCGCTATGTATAAGTATAATTTTGAAGGGTGGACTAGTTGATCCACGAAGCCGAGGGATACGGCCTCAAAAAAATATAATTGATTTTCACATCATTAAAGCTTTTGAACTATCATTGTCTTAGTAGTTGGTGGTTGCCTGAGCGTCGACAGTTATCCCCTGTCCGACGTGGCATCACAACGCGCGTTTTCTTCTACTCTGATACTTCTTAAATTTTGAAAAAAATGCGGGTTGTGACAGTAGATCCTTCCCGGGATATCCTGAAGTTAGTTCTCAAGAACTCTAAACTTGTTCTCAAGTACTGTAGGTCTTTCTCTCGAAATCCGTTTCTGCCAACATTCGGGCGTCGTTTTGAGTGTCAAAACGGCGTCATATGGAAAAATAGTTAACATAGATTTTATTTTTCTCGACGAGATCTACAACTTCAGTGTTGATCACTTTTGGATTCGGAGCCATCTTTAGCATCTATTTCCATTTTCCACACGCTTGCTATTAAATGGCCCGCTGCCCGCCTCCTTCCTGTTTAGACAAAAGAAATTATAAATATATATATATATATATATACACACACACACACACATACAAGTAACAGGAACGGGCCTTCGGCCCTGGGGGCATTCGCCGGGGGTGCGACATTCGCCTGGGTGCGACATTCACCGGGATTCAACATTCGCCGGTAGTGCGACATTTGTCGTAGGGACGACATTGGTCGTGAGCGGCGACATTTGCCGTGAGCGGCGACATTTACCGTGGGCGGCGACATTTGTCGTGGATAGTACCTGCCCATATGGTCTCACGCAACAGTACCCGACCGGCGACGGCGGGCTTCGCCCGCTCCCGACGGGCTTCAGCCGCTCCCGGCGTGCTTCGCCCATCCGCAGCTGGCTCCGCCCGACCCGCAACATATACATATGAGTACTCAAAATGACCGTAAAAAAATATAAATCAAGAATACAATTTTTATTTTGTAAAAAAAATTATATTTTAACGTTAAAACATTAATCTTTCTCTTGTCATTCCTATCTAGAGACAATAGGTTTAGGGTATCTAGTGTTTTTATTTTTTTGTATTTTAATATTGTAAAGTTGTGTAATTACCTAAAAGGATATTGCCTTTATAATATACTAATATAAAGTTTGGTATAATTTTGTAATTATGAATACGACTATAAGGACAATATAGAGACATCATGCAATGTTTTACCAAAGAATAGTTTTCGTATAATAATATATATATATATAGTTCTTATACTTAAGGATAAATAGAACAACTTCATCTTATTCTTGACCGAACCAGAGAGCGAGAGTGACAGCGAGGGTTCTAAGTTCGTGAAGTTTTGGATCGTCGCCATCAAAGCTACGGTGCTCAGAATCGCAAACTGAGCATAGATCCGGAAAGCTCTCGGCGAGATCTTCACGATCGTGGTAAGTACTTCTCGTTTCGTGGAAGTTTTTCATTAGGGTTTTCGGCTCTAATCTTTCTTTTGGCAAAATCCTTGTAGATTTCGCTTCCCCGCGCCTTCCTTTGGCTAGATCTGTGACGTGGAGTAAATTGGAAGACCGATTAGAGTAGAAAATGAGGCAAGTGGTGTTCTTGCTCTCCCTCTTGCTCTTTTCTTCCAACTTGTTTTAGTCATATTTCTTAGATTTGACATGTATAATTAACTGGGATTATGACGTATGTTTCACCTAGAACCGTTTCTCCCAAATTTTATCTCGTAGATTTGGTAAACAAATAGAGTTATCGTGTCACTTTAAATATCGAGTCATTATGATCGTTACGACACCTTGTGCATCTCATTGTTTTGATCGTACCTCACTTTGCTTAACCCTTTCAATGTCCTTATGAAGTACAAATCGTTTGTTGACCCACTTTGAATTCTCTTCAGGTAAGTCCTAGTTGATAAGTATCCTTTTGATGTATCGATTTCATTAAGAGTCGATTTATAGTTTGTTGACTGTTAGTCCATGTTGAATAAAAGAAACTCTGCATAGATAAATATGTAACAGAAATAAACTCTGATGGTCTGTGTGCGTTGGGGTTTCTCCCTCGGCACAATACCTTATGGTTGAGTCTGTACGCTTTGTGGACTTTCATCCCCGACACATTACCTTATTTGTTGGTTTGTGCACATTGGGGTTTCTCCCTCGGCATAGTGCCCTTTTGACTAGGTTTTTGCGCGTTGTGGACATTTTTTCCGACATAGTACTTCTTTTTCATGTTGAGCTGATCAGTCTCATTTAAAATGATGAATAACATGAATAATAAAGAAAGATGAATGTATGAACCTCTGATGTTTGACACACTCTGTTCTATCCAGCTGTTGTGATTAGCCTTTCTTGCTCAGCTAGATTAATTGTTTTGTTTTTGTTGCTCTGTTACTTACCTTTTATTGCAGTCGTCTTGTAGATTTTCGTTCACCTTGAGATTTGTTTGGTCTACCTTTACTTTTTGCACCACTTGTAACTTACTTATAAGATGTTCTTCTTTTGAATGCCTCAGGACCAAAGCATTAGCAGGTTTAGCTGACAGAGTTGTGCTTCTGGTGCTGCGAGTTGCTACAACCGTTTGTTTTCACCTCAGAGCATTGAGGTAGTTGTCTTTGTTTAGACTTGTCAGATTTTACTATGAGTTCGTGTCAGTTGTTGGCGTCCATAGTCTTAGACTTTTCTGTGTTAGACTACTTACTGTTTTTACTGTTGTTACTTTTGATAGTTTGATACTTGCTCTTTGGGAAGGATTTATGTTAGGATGCATATACTTACTTTTAAATATACAAAACTGCATTATGGAATATTGACATGACATAACTTTTTTAACTGCAAAACTTACTACTTTTAAGCGCTATAAAAGTCTTTTTTTATATTATATTAAATGTAGAAGTCACATCATCATTACATTATGCTAAACTTTCATTCTCATATAGGATAACAAATGAATCAAACTAAGTATTTTTCGTTGCGCCAACTTATATAGTTTCTCACCTATGGACTAGTGATCCACCCGACCGAGGGACACAGTCAGTAAAATCAAAGAACTTATATGTATTTTTAAACTTAATATCATAAGTCTTTTACATAAAGTAAATGTGAGGACGAGTCGTCTGAGCGTCTGCAGTTGTCTCCTGCACGGCGTGACATCACGGCGCGTATTTTCTCTTACTCTGACGTATTATTTAATATAGAGAAAATGTGGGTTGTGATAGTTGGTATCAGAGGGAGGTTTTGCAAGATGGTTGGTTGGTTTGGCAAGCCAGTCGAACAGCTTTCCCTTAAGCAAAACTCTAATCGTATCATTTCATTGCATACACACACCGATATGTCATCAGTAAATCTTGATGGAAGCATGAACACTACACTCATATCATGATAAGAAGTATACGGTGGCATATTATGTAGTATGAGATGCATAATATGTGTTTATATATGGATACACCATAGGTGGAAACATGGGACAGTTATGTAGCATGGGATGTGTAACCATCATCACATGGATGCCCATTAACACGTTTTACTTTTTCGTTACATACAATATTATGTAGTATGGGATGCATAACATTGTATGTGTACACCGCTCATAATATGCACTAAGGCCTTTTAGAATGCATAGCACTGCATATATAACATATCATCGCATAAGCACTCATGCAAAGTTAAAGATCTGCATGATGACATATGTACACCCATGATTTGAAATGAAATTTAAACATTCATGCATTCATATTATAGGTACAAGTTAGAGGCATAATATCATTTCATGATTTCCCAGAGCAAGGTAGCAGTAAGAGTAAGTATCAGTTCATTCCCGATCTGATTTGATTCTATTTATTTCTGATCCGATCTGGATTAGGATATTCGAGTTTACTAGTTTAGGTGTCTTAAGCTAGGTTCTTGATAAGTCGTTTGCTCGTATCTGTAGAATATAACCCCAAAACAATTTTGCTAAGGGAATATCTTCCCAGTTTGTGATGTCTAAGGCAAGATTTTGACTAGATGTCCATTTGATCTCTAGAAATGCTGGCTAAGCGTGTTGCGACAAGGTCGACTCCCCAATTGGAGGGTGAGTCTTCTGGTTCCCAGAGTGAAGCAGTGATTGAAGGGTTACGACAAAGTAATGAGGCCCTAACAAGGTAGATGGTGGACATGCAATCTCAGATATAATCGTTATTGGCTGTCATCGTCGGGCAGCAGACTAGAGCACAGGACCCTGCCGTGGGTCAAACTGTTCCTACTCCTCCTACTGCTCTAGTACCCCCAGTTGCACTGCCACCAGAGATGAATTTCATTTCTCACTTCCAGCGACTAGGGCCTCCTACGTATGATGGTAAGACAGACTTCATGGTGTTGGATGACTGGATCATCGCCATCGAAGAAATGTTTTCTTATTATGCCATTTCCTCCGATCAGAAGGTGATGATTGCGACGTACTAGCTCAAAGGACTTGCGAAGAGTTGGTGGATTAGAGAAAAGGATAATCTTACTGATGGGTGCTCTTGGGATGCGTTCAATAGTATGTTACAGAAGAAGTTTTTGTCATCAGTCAAGCAAGACCGTCTGATGAACAACTTTTTACACCTGAAGCAGAGGCAACTCACTGTTAGTGAATATGAGATCGATTTTAGCAAGCTCAGTCGTTTTGCCCCAAATCTGATAGTATCCGAAGAAGGTAGAGTAAAATACTTCTTGGGTGGTCTGAGGTATGACATCCAGCAGTTGGTTAGCGCGTACAAATCTGAGAACTTTGCAGAAGTAGTAGAAGTCGCTTTGAAGGTTAAGGCGATAGATAATGCAAAGAATCGGGGATTGCATGCAAAGAAGGACAAGAGTAAATCTGATGATGGTGGAAGTACCAGGGCATCTGGCCCTACAACGAAGAAGGATAGAAGGGAAGTATGTAGCTTATATGGTAAGTGAGGCCACCATTTTGAAAAGTGCTTTAAGAGACTGGATGCGCAGAAGCAGTCTCAAGTACACGCGATCCAGGATGCACCAAACAGAGGCTCTGTCTGTACTTATTGCCAGAAGAGTGGGCACGATGCGGCCTATTGTCGCAAGAAGGCTGGAGCTTGTTTTCTCTGCAGCCTGAAAGGACACATGAGGGATAATTGCCCGTAGAGTCAGCCTACGCTGCATGCAGTTCCGTTACTGACTCTACCGCCACCCCCGCCTCACATAGACACGGAAAAAGGAAAGTTGAATGTGTTGACCAAGGAGGAAGCCCAATCATCAGTTCAAGTGATCTCGGGTTAGCATCTGACTCAGCTTGTAATCTCTTGTGGTAGATTTATAGTTTTCGCATTTTAGTTGTGCGCGCAATGTGTTTAGGTGAATTTAAGGTGAAGAATAAGTGGGCGCGCGTTCTGTTCGATTTGGGTGCTACTCACTCCTTTGCTGCAAGGAGTTTTGTAGACCGACATCACTGGGTTCCCGACCACTTAGACAGTTCCCTGAACGTCAAATTCCCTTCAGGGGTGCTGGTGACGTCAAGTCAGGGTATCCTAAAATGCCCTATCTTCATAGGTGGTTTTCTAGCCTTTGCAGATCTGAATGTGTTAGACTTGGAAGACTTCGATGTGATTTTGGGCATGGACTGGTTGTCCAGCTATGATGTCATCATTCAGTGCAAGCACAAACACTTGGATTTCAAATAAAATAAAGGCCATCCCATGAGTTTGTATGGTTTGTCGCGTCAGGAATCTCCAATCATTTTTGCGGTATGTGCTCGTAAATTTCTAGAGTCTGGAAGTGATTCTTTCCTTGTTTCCGTTTCTGTTCTGGAAGCTGCACCTATTGTGCCTCAGGTTAAGGACGTTTTTGTGGTGCGTGAGTTTCCTAATGTCTTTCCTGTTAGCCGTCCTGCACTGCCTCCTGAGAGAGAGGTGAAGTTCGTTATAGAACTTGAGCCAGGCACTCGCCCTATTGCAAAAACACCGTACCATATAACGCCGCATGAGTTAGAGGAGCTGCGTACTCAACTGGATGAGTTATTGCAGAGTGGTTTTATTAGACCCAGTTCTTCCCCTGGGGTGCACCAGTCCTCTTCGTGAAAAAAAAGGATGGAACGATGAGGCTGTGCATAGATTATAGAGAGCTAAACAAGGAGACTATCAAGAATAGATATCCATTGCCTAGGATTGATGACTTGTTTGACCAACTGCGAGGTAGTTCCGTGTTCTCGAAGATTGAACTCCATTCTGGCTACCATCAGTTACGAATCCATGTGTCAGACGTTCCACGTACTGCTTTTCATTCCTGATATGGTCACTTTGAATTTCTGGTAATATCGTTTGGATTAACGAACGCACCGTCAGCTTTTATGGACATGATGAATGGGGTGTTCAAGGACTTTCTGGATAAGTTCATGGTTGTATTCATTGACGATGTCTTGGTATATTCCAGAAATGTAGAAGAGCAAGCCTTGCACTTGCGCTTGGTCTTGGCTACTCTGAGGGAGCACAAGCTGTATGCAAAGCTTAGCAAGTGCGAGTTTTGGTTGTCTCAGGTATCATTCTTAGGACACATTATAAGCAAGGACGTTATCTCAGTGGATCCCACGAAGATAGCCTGTAACGGCCCGGCCTTACCGTCCGTGGCGCTTAAAGCCCACTAGGATTAGCACGGCACCGTCACTGGGCTGCAGCTCAAGCACCCCAAAGCCTCTCCGCACCTATTTCTCAGCAGCGGTGCATTGTTGAGGCCAGCTCTCGAACCCGCAACCCCCTTGATAAGCTTCCCTCAACAAAGCTCATCACCAACTGAGCTCAGCTGAGCTCAGTTGGTGATGAGATTTGTTGAGGGAAGCTTATCAAGGGTGTTGCGGGTTCGAGACCTGGCCTCAACAATGCACCGCTGTTGAGAAACAGGCGCGGAGAGAAGCTGAGCTCAGTTTGGTGATGAGCTTTGTTGAGGGAAGGTTATCAAGGGGGTTGCGGGTTCGAGACCTAGCCTCAACAATGCACCGGTGCTGAGAAACAGGCGCGGAGAGGCTTTGGGGTGCTTGGGCTGCAGCCCGGTGACGGTGTCGTGCTAATCCTAGTGGGCTTTAAGTGCTACGGACGGTAAGGCCGTGCTGTTATATAGCCTCAGTCTTGGATTGGAAGAGACCTACATCGCCTAAGGAGATTAGGAGCTTCTTCGGGTTGACAGATTACTACAGAAGATTTGTGAAAGGATTCTTCGTGCTTTCTGCGTCGTTGACCAAGCTTACGCAAAAGTGCATAGCTTTTGTTTGGAGTGATGCCTGTGAGGAAGCTTTTCAAGAGCTAAAGAGA
Source organism: Platanthera guangdongensis (assembly GCA_039583875.1). Taxonomy (NCBI): domain Eukaryota; kingdom Viridiplantae; phylum Streptophyta; class Magnoliopsida; order Asparagales; family Orchidaceae; genus Platanthera; species Platanthera guangdongensis. The sequence continues at coordinate 127,673,854 of CM077165.1, read as the reverse complement.
AGACTGTGTTTTGCTCTAGTTTTGATATTGTCGATGGAAGGAGTAGAGTATGTTGTTTATGTGGACGCCTCGCGAGTTGGACTCGGTTGTGTGCTGATGCAGGACGACAAAGCAATTGCGTATGGATAGAGATAACTGAAGGTGCATGAAAGGAATTATCCTACGCACGACTTGGAACTTACTGTTGTCATTTATGCCTTGAAGTTGTAGAGACATCTTCTATATGGAGTGTCATGCAAAATCTACATGTACCACAAAAGTTTGAAATATGTCTTCACTCAGAAGGAGTTGAATTTACACCAGAGTAGATGGTTAGAATATGTTGCGCACTACTAAGTTGATATCCTTTATCATCTCGACAAGGCTAATGTAGTAGCGGATGGCTTGGGCCTGAAGCCCGTACATATCTTTAACTTCTCGGTGCAATACCTTGTGGAGGAGTTTTTGCTCATGGACATAACCGTAGGTAATAGCGCTTCGCCGAGTAGCTTAGAGGTGGAAGAGCCTTCATGGATTACTCTCATTAGGCTACATCAGAAAGACAATCCTGATTTGCAGCACCTCCGCAATAGGACTGAGAAAGGGGAATTACCTGACTTTTCAATTGATGACGTTGGTACCCTAAAGTACCGTGATAAATATTGTATTCCCGTTGTTGGGGACATCCGAGCAAGAATATGCAGTGAAGTGCATGGTTCAAGTGTTTCTTATCATCCTGGTTCCACGAAAATGCACAGAGATTTGAAGCAGATTGTTTGGTGGTCAGGTATGAAGAACGACATCACAAGATGTGTATCTGAATGTTATACCTGTCAGCGTGTCAAAGCTGATCATAGAAGGTCGGGTGGTAAGTTAATGCCTTTAAATATACCGAGTTGGAAATGTGAGAGTTTATCCATGGATTTCATAACCGGTTTGTCGAGATCTCCTCGAGGGCATGATACAGTGTGGGTTAACATGGACAGACTAACCAAGTGTGCCCACTTTGTGCCTTTCAAAATTGATTATTCTAAGGAAAAGATAGCTGAGCTTTATCTGGACGAAGTCATCAGGTTGCATGGTATGCCTACGAGTATCGTGTCAAATATAGATTCCCAGTTCATGTCTCATTTCTGGCAAAGCTTGCAAGGAGCTCTAGCTATTGACCTTAGGTATTCTACTGCCTATCATCCTCAGACAAATGGTCAGACAGGGAGAGAGTGAATCAGATCTTGGAGGATATGATTAGATGCTATATTCTGGACCATAGCGGGGCTTGGGATAAACGCCTAAGACTGATGGAGTTCGCGTACAATAACAGCTATCAGGAGAGTTTGCAGATGGCGCCCTTTGAAGCTTTATATGGAAGGCGTTGTCGAACTCCCCTATTTTGGGCAGAAGTTGGTGAGAAGTCTTTGCTCGGTCCGGAAGCGTTGGAGGATATGAGCATTTCAGTGACGCATATTCGTGAAAAGCTGAGGTTGGCTCAAGTGCGATACGAGAAGTATGAAAATCAGCGCACAGTTGATCTGGAATTTGCAGTTGGGAAAATGGTATTTCTAAAGATCTCTCTGATGTCAGGTGTTAAGAGATTTGGAAGGAACCATAAGCTAGATCCCAGGTATGTGGGACCTTTTTAGATTCTGGAGCGCATCCGAGTTTTTGCCTATAGACTGGAATTGCCTGATTCTTTCCCTGGTGTTCACGACGTGTTTAACGTGAGCTAGTTGCGAAAGTGTATTCGTAGTGATCGGCATGTCCTTGACACAATACCCCAGTTGCAGCCTAATCTCACGTATGTCGAAGAGCCTGTCCGTATTCTGCAGACGCAAGATCGTGTGCTAAAAAAGAAGACAATTCCGATGGTCAAGGTTCTCTGACGCAATCAGGACGCTAGAGGTGCAATTTGAGAATTGGAATCTTTAATGAAAGAATCTCATCCTCAGCTGTTCTCCTAGTCTTCCCTGGTTGTTTTATTATTTAATGAATTCTTCTATCATGTCTCTCTCTCTGCCCTCTTCTTTCGTTTCGTGTTCAAAGTTTTGCGACAAAACTTCCTTTTTGGAGGGGCGACTGTAATGCCCCGGATTTTCTGACAATTATTTAATCCTCTTGATGACGTTATAATGACGTAAGGGGCGTTACGTTAATATGGAGTTGACAGGGCGTTGCCGTTAGTGCGTTTTCGCGTCTGTTCGGTCAAGTCGGCCAAATTCATGAATTCTTGTCGAAAATGGAAAATTTCACGCTAAGAAATTAAATTAATTAATTTTTGACATGCTCGTCAAGTTTCGTCACGATCTGAGCGATATTCGGGCCTCGACGTATTTCCGAAGTTTTGTTGAATTTATGTTCACCGTAGACTTTGAAAATTTATATCTCGAGAACGGAATGTCGGATTTTGGTTCCGTCTTCGCCGTTGGACTTGTAGCGTTAGTATTCGCCTATGGTGCGAATTTCGTTTAATTTGGCGCGCGTTTGGGCCTTCGTTTTGAACTAGTATTTCCTAGTTCAAAAATAAAACAAAATATGATTATTATAATATTAAAGCACTATTCAAAATTCAAAAGTACTATTCATACCTAAAGTTTAATCAATGGTATATTTGCAAAATTCATTATTCACGAGGACAAAAAAACACAGCAATTTTTTCTCGGGTACGTATTCTTTCTTCTGGAGTCCTTCTTGATAATCCTGATACATGTACTCGAGTACTTAAACTCCTTCCCGGGAAATCCTGAAGTTTGTTCTCGAGAACTCTAAACTTGTTCTCGAGTACTGTAGATTCTTACCGGGAAATCCTGAAGTTAGTTCTCGAGAACTCAAAACTTGTTCTCGAGTACTGTAGGTCCATCTCGAGAAATCCGTTTCAGCCTGCATTTGGGTGCCGTTTTGAGAGTTAAAACAGCGTCATATGGAAAAATAGTTAACATGAATTTTGTTCGTCTCGACGAGATCTAAAACTTCCGTGTTGATCACTTTTCGATTCGGATCCATCTTTAGCCTATATTTCCATTTTCCAAGCGCTCGCTCTTAAATGGCCTGCTGTCCGCCTCCTTCCTGTTTAGACAAAAGAAATTATATATATATATATATATATATATATATATATATATATATATATATATATATATATATATATATATATATATATATATATATATATATATATGTGTGTGTGTGTGTGTGTGTGTTCTTATACTTAAGGATAAATAGAGCAAATTCATCTTCTTCTTGACCGAACCAGAGGGCGAGAGTGACGGCGAGGGTTCTAAGTTCGTGAATCTTCAGATCGCCGACGTCGGAGCTACGATGCTCGGAATCACAAACCGAGCATAGATCCGGAAATCTCTCACCGAGATCTTCACGATCGTGGTAAGTATTTCTCGTTTGGTGGAAGTTTTTCGTTAGGGTTTTCGGCCCTAACCTCTCTTTTGGCCAAATCCTTGTAGATTCCGCTTCCCCGTGCCTTCTTTTGGCTAGATCCGTTACATGGAGTAAATTGAAAGACCGATTAGAGTAGAAACCGGGGCAAGTGGTGTTCTTGCTCTGCCTCTTGTTATTTTCTTCCAACTTTGTTTTAGCCATATTTCTTAGATTTGACATGTATAATTATATGGGATTATGACGTACGTTTCACCTAGAACCATTTCTCTCAAATTTTATCCGGTAAATTTGGTAAACAAATGTAGTTGTCGTGTCACTTTAACTATCGAGTCATTATGATCGTTGTGACACCTCGTGCGTCTCATTGTTTTGATCGTAGCTCACCTTACTTAACCCTTGCAATGTCCTTATGCAGTATAAATTATTTATTGACCCTCTGTGAATTCTCATTGGGTAAGTCCTAGTTGATAGGTGTCCTTTTGATGTATCGGTTTCATTAATAGTCGATTTATATTTTATTGACCGTTAGTCCCTGTTGAATAAAAGAAACTCTGCATAGATAAATATGTAACTAAAGAAAACTTTGATGGTATGTGCACGTTGGGGTTTCTCCCTCGACACAGTGCCTTGTGGTTAAGTCTGTGCACGTTATGCACTTTCATCCCCAGCACATTACCTTAGCTGTTGGTCTGTGCACGTTGGGTTTTCTCCCTCGGCATAGTGCCCTTTTGGCTAGGTGTGTACGCGTTATGGACCTTTTTCCCGACACAGTACTTCTTTTTCCTATTGAGCTGATCAGTATGATTTAAAATGATGAATAACATGAATAATAAAGAAAGCTGAATGTATGAACCTCTGATGTTTGACACTCACTGTTCTGCCCAGCTATTGTGATTAGCCTTTCTTGCTCAGCTAGATTTACTATTTTGTTTCTGTTGCTCTGCTACTGACCTTTTGTTGCAGTTGTCTAGTAGATTTTCGTTCACCTTGAGGTTCGTTTGGTCTACCTTTACTTTTTGCACCACTTGTAACTTGTTTCTGAGGTGTTCTTCTTTTGAATGCCTCAGGTCCAGAGCAGTAGCAGGTTTAGCTGACAGAGTTGTGCTTCTGGTGCTGCGAGTTGCTATGGCCGTTTGTTTATACCTCAGAGTATTGAGGTAGTTGTCTTTATTTAGACTTGTCAGATTTTCCTATGGGTCTGTGTCAGTTGTTGGCGCCCAGAGTCTTAGACTTTTCTGTATTAGATTACTTACTGCTTTTACTGCTGTTACTTTTGATAGTTTGATACTTGCTCTCTGAGAAGGATTTATGTTAGGATGCATATAGTTACTTTTAAGTATAGAAAACTGCATTCTGGAATATTGACATAACATAACTTTTTTAACTGCAAAACTTACTACTTTTAAACGCTATAAAAGTCTTTTTTTATATTATATTAAATGTAGAAGTCGCATTATCATTACATTATGCTAGGCTTTCATTCTCATATAGGATAACTAATGAATCAAACTAAATATTTTTCACTGCGCCAACTTATATATTTTTCACCTATGGACTAGTGATCCACCCGATTGAGTGACACGGTCAGTAACCTCAAAGAACTTATATGTATTTTTAAACTTAATTTCATAAGTCTTTTATATAATATAATTGTGAGGACGAGTCGCCTGAGCGTCTGCAGTTGTCACCTGCACGGCGTGGCATCATTGGGCATATTTTCTCTTACTTTGACGTATTATTTAATATGGAGAAAATGCGGGTTGTGACAGTACAGGTCTAAGGGGGCTTACCAGGCCCTCTTATTTGGCTAGTGCCCGAACTGGTGCTTGGTCTGGGCCGGGCCCAATCATAGGCCCAGCCTAATACATGTTGGGCTCCCAACATTATTATAATGCTAGGCATCCAACATTATAATAATGTTGGGCCGCCTCCAAACAATATTATAATGCTGGGCCGCCGCCCATCATTAATAATTTCAGGAGGCGCCCAACATTTAATGTTGGGCAATGCAGCCCAGGAATAAATGACAGGCAACTATACCCAATAATTAAATGTTGGGTTGTCAGCCCAACATTTAATGTTGGGCAGACAACCCATCAATTATTGTTGGGCTGAGCCCAACAATCCTTCTGTATTTGGCAGCGGGTCTTCCTTTTGGGGGCCTACTTGGGCCCGGCCTTATAAGCTCTGTATAACTAGTAATTTGTCGAGATCTGATGCAACTGATGATGGCCTAAACGTTCTCGCCCACTTAGGAGGAGTGCAGTAGAAGTCACCTCCCATGGGTGAGATCCAGACTCCCTGGGGCGAGTGCAGCCCACTACGGGCGAGTCTAGGCTCCCTGAGGCGAGTGCAGCCCCACGGGGGCGAGTCCAGACTCCCTGGGGCGAGTGCACCCCCCTCCCCCCCAGGGCCGAGGTTCAGGTCTGGGGGAAGTGGTGAGTTCCAGCTTCATCGGGCACTCGCCCACCCCTCCAAACCGTGGAGTTACGTTGTTGGCAATCCATTTTTGGGCTGTGTTTAGTAAAAACCCAAAGGCGAGATTCCGCTATTTGCATGCAAAATTTGGAAAACTATAAATAGACCCCCATGGGCACCTTGGTGAGGGGAATTCTTTTTCTTGCTCCCCCCAAGGCGGACTGTGGTTGGCGAGTGATCCCAAAGCCCACCAGGGTACCCAACTCAGCATTAGTTAGGGAGGGGAAGCTCTCTTTGATCTTCCGGGTGTGTGGCAGGACCTTCTCGCTGAAGATCGAGGTCTGTCTCTTAGTTCCAAGCAGATAGTCAGGTGCTCTCACTTGAGAGAAGTCGGCGCAAGCTACCCCCTAGGGTCTGAACTCCGCAAGAAGCCAAGTTTTGGTTTCAAAAGGATTATACATGCCCTCTTAGTTTAATAAGGTCTGGGCATGAGATGTGCCCGGTTTAAGCAGGACCCGTAGGAAAAAAATCTCGGTCCAAGAGGGTCCGAGCCCGGTCTAGGCCCGACAGGCCTATTTTTCACCAAAAGGGGGCCAACCGTCCATCCAACAGGGGACACAGCTGCGGAGGCCACCAGGGTGCCCGACTAGGCGCGACCATGTAGCGGTCGCCCGGGTGCCCGACCAGGTGCGGCCATACAGGGGCCGGCTGGGCAGCCTAAAGCGCGATGATTGTAGGTCGTACGGCGGTCGGACAGTCGACTATCCTCTTATCCTTATGTCCACCCGTGCAGAGAGAGTTGCTGTGCGACCGCATGGCCAAGGGGTGTTACGACGGAAGAGGGTCAGGCGATAGCTTGACCTTGTAGATGCGTGCGTGGGGTGTGAAGCCCCGATTTAGACCCCACTGAGATTCTATATCTAAGCTTATTTTAAGTTAATTGCCCAGGTTGAAGTAATGAGAGTGAGTACAAAATAAAGCACATATTAAAAACAACTCATTCCTTTGGTCATTTAACTGCAAGTTCTTTTCATTCTTCCTTAATCAACTTTGGCTTTTTGGCACACTCCGAGTCGCATAAGTTCCCTAAGCAAAATTGATGGCGTGCTTAGTCATAAAAATATGACTTAGTGAATAACATATCTCTTTTCACTGTTATACATGCAGACAATAATCATCAGTAGCAATATGCATAAGGATTCCTTTATAGTTTAACATTCTTATATTTGTTCAATTCCCTAGTTCTTTTTGGTTCTTCAAGGATGTCTCATTTCTTTATTCATGTTTGCTCTTTATTCATATTCTTTTCATTAATATTTGTATTGATTGAATTCATAGTTTATTCATAACGTATCCCACTCAATTTCATCAATTCTTATTCATTCGCATCGTTATTCATTGTCATTCTTCATTCCTACTTTATGTGAATCACTTTCACTTGTCAGATTCTTCATTCATATTCATTTGTTGTCTTAGCTTTATTCATAATTCGTTCAACTCATAATTTGTGTTCCATCTCATTCTTTTCGTTCATATGCAAGCTTCCATGTCAAAATTTCTTTTCTTATATTTTATGTTTTGGGAAATCATATGGGCATGTTTGAATGCATCTGGGTCTTCAACGACCTCTGAGCCTTCAACGGCTTCTGGCCTTCAACTGCCACATAAATTTCAGAAGTATTCCGCCATGGGTATTCACACCCCCCCCCCCCCCGAAGCACTGGGTTAACCCTTACATTTTTCCCTATGCACTGTCTTTTATCTTTTCTTTCATTTCATGTAGCTTCATATGCTCACATTCGTATTGAATTACACACAAGTGCATTATATTTACAACTTCCTTCAGAAGTTATCGCTTGCTAGCTCAATTTTAACATCCTTTATCGATTTCCATTTTCTTAACAGTGATTCGAAATTCAAACTATTTCAATCTCATGTCAATGCACATTAACTAAATTACTTTTCATATAAATACTACGCAAAAATTTTTCTGAAGATAATTTACCTCTAGGCATAATAAAGAGGTAAGAACTCACCTTGATTTTCTCTTCTTTTTGTCGTTCATTGAATTCTTGTCCTATTTCACATTTGTTATTCTTTTTCCATGATATCTGTTATTACCGTAGATAAAAAGTCTGTTAAATTGGACTGACTGAAATCGAGTACATAAAAGTTTATTACCACAAATAAACAACTAAATTAATCATATCATCATCCAAGATATAAACTTGTTGTAGATATCATCATCCTCCTTATTACCTCCAACCACGACATCTTTAGCCAACAACGTTACATAATACACATGTTTGACTGTGAAAATAATTCAATCTTCCAATAAATATGAAATCCTTCATAATCTGAAATCCTGTAGCTTGATGTCATCAACAAACATCCAAATCTCAATTAACAATTTAATCGTCGAACATTAATAGAATCATCAATCCCCCATGAGACAGGTTTCAGTTTTAGAAAACCTTAGAAACACTTAGAAATTCAGAAATCAACCCTACATCAACTAGGGTTTCACTGAAATTACTTAAAAACATGGACTAGAGCATGGGAATTCATTTCAGAAACTTTTGGTACGAAAATACTTGAAAGAAACTCTAAAACCTCAAAACCCTAGGTTTTCTACCACCGTCACTCTATGCACAAACATCATAAAAGAAACCAGAGGAGTCGAGAGGAAGAGATTACCTCTCTAGTGCAAAAAAAATCATTGAAATCTGTGGTGATTTCAGCTCTTAGGGGCTAGCGGTGGCATGCGCTTCCATCTGCTTCATCAGGCTTCAGTCGGGCACAACAGGGAAATAACAATGTGGGCACTGCTTCTCCTTATAACCGAGCACCGCCTCTGCTAAAAATGACATGCACGCCTCCTGGCGGCATGAGTCATAATGAACTGCTCCGTTCACTGCTTCTCTTCACCAAATAGCTTTAATAAAAATAATCTAATATGCTCGTCTTAATATTTCTTATTGGCACACCAATTTTTTTCTATTTGCAACCCAATATTTCATATTCACTTTACGTCATACCTCTTTTTACTATATGCACCTCCCAAATGTAATAATTTAAGTGTACACAAAATTGTTCTTAAACTATTGTAGGTTATATTTAACTCTCATTAACCTAGGCTTCATACTTGTTCGCTATAACGTCACATGAAAACAAACATTTCTTCACTCGTAACACGAAATTTGTACAACAATTTATTATTCTGCTTACTACTTATAGTTAAAACAACCACATACCAATTTTATAAATATATTCATACTTCTTGGTGCAGCCCAACTGTTCATGAATAATACTACAATAAATCATTTGTCACCATGACCCCATTTCGTGACAAATAATTTTGGTCGTTACAAACTCTTCCCCTCTTATAGAGATTTTCTCCCTCGAAAATATGATACTATTTCAATTCTACAATTGATATTTCAGTTAGTCATGTTTATCAACTCATCTGTTATTCTCTTTCTTTCCTCTATTCAATTTATTCAGATCATGATATCATGTTCTAACTCATTACAACTTATCATAGTTCCTTATATCATCTTACCAATGTTGGACTTAGCCTTTACATTACAAACATTATTTTTGTAACACCTCCTTCAAAACTACTTACTCTATAAAGGATCTGGTCAAAATTCAAAATACAGTACATAGAGTGAAAGTGGAATTACAATTTCACACAATCATTTTATTCATGAAGCTAAATTCATCTTTTTCTCTTTCCTCATACATAATCTGTTTATCAAACTCGAAATTTTCTTTTAGCTATTTCTTTTTAACTTTTCTTTCTTCTTATCATTTCATTCATTTATAACTTTCATTATTCAAATCCATTTCATATTTTAGAACCATTGGTTCTTTAATTGAGTTCATCCTCATCTCTCTTTTGTGTTGATTCGTGCTGCACATCTTGATTTCATTCAAATTCCATTTGCACGCTTCAAAATACCTAATCTTTTATTAAATCTAGCATTCACACTCTTTCCTTCATTGCTAATCTCATTCATTTTGCTCCTAACTTCTTCTAATCAAGTTATATTTATATTAACTAATTAATTCTCATATGAATTTTTTTAAAAAAAATCATTAATTGACGTTTATCTTTATTCGTTGTTTTGATCTATCTTCGTCTTATCAATCAATACCTTAGTTTCTTATTCTTTCTAAATTTTATTCTTCGAAATCAATCTCAGTTTTCTATCCATCAAATGTTATCATACTAACACATAATTCAGTTTATGTCTGACGTTATCTATGTAATTCAAGTCTTACTTTTTTAGGCTTCTCAAACCCTTCTACAAAATCTGATTTGGACGGGTTATCACTAGACTTCGATCAACTTCTATATACGATCCTCTAAAGTTCCTATCGTGTGCAATTATTAAGTAGTCATTGCAGCCAAACTTCTTGAAAACCTAGCTCTGATACCACTTTGTGATGCCCCGATTCAGACCCCACTGAGATTCTATATCTAAGCTTATTTCAAGTTAATTGCCCGGGCTGAAGTAAGGAGAGTGAGTACAAAATAAAGCACATATTAAAAACTTAACTCATACCTTGGGTCATTCAGCTGTAAGTTCTTTTCATTCTTCCTTAATCAACTTCGTCTTTTTGGCGTACTCTGAGTCGCATCGGTTCCCTAAGCAAAATTGACGACAGGCTTAGTCATAAAAATATGACTAAGTGAATAACATATATCTTTTCACTGTTATACATGCAGACAATAATCATCAGTAGCAATATGCATAAGGATTCTTTTATAGTTCAACATTCTTATATTTGTTCAATTCCTTCGTTCTTTTTTGTTCTTCAAGGATGTCTCGTTTCTCTATTCATGTTTGCTCGTTATTCATATTATTTTCATTCATATTTGTATTCAGTGAATTCATAGTTTATTCATAACATATCCAACTCAGTTTCATCAATTCTTATTCATTCGTATCATTAGTCATTATCATTCTTCAATCCTACTTTATGTGATTCACTTTCACTTGTTAGATTCTTCATTCATATTCAATTTTTGTCTTAACTTTATTCATAATTCGTTCAACTCATAATTTGTGTTCCATCTCATTCTTTTCGTTCATATGCAAACTTCCATGTCAATATTTCTTTTCTTATATTTCATGTTTTGGGAAATCATAAGGGTATGTTTGAATGCATCTGGGACTTCAACGACCTCTGAGCCTTCAACGGCTTCTGGCCTTCAACGACAGCATGTAAATTACAGAAGAATTCCGCCATAGGTATTCACATTCCCCCACAGCACTGGGTTAACCCTTACATTTTTCCCTATGCACCGTCTTTTATCCATCTTTTATCTTTTCTTTCTTTTCATGTAGCTTCATATGCTCATATTCGTATTGAATTACACACAAGTGCGTTATATTTACAACTTCCTTCAGAAGTTATCGCTTGCTAGCTCAATTTTAGCATCCTTTATCAATTTCCATTTTCTTAACAATGATTCGAAATTCAAACTATTTCAATCTCATGTCAATGCACATTCACTAAATTACTTTTCATATAAATACTATGCAAATATTTTTTCTGAAAATAATTTACATCTAGGCATAACAAAGAGGTAAGAACTCACCTTTATTTTCTCTTCTTTTTGTCGTTCGTTGAATTCTTATCCTATTTCACATTTGTTATTCTTTTTCCATGATATCTATTATTACCGTAGATAAAAATCTGTTAAATTGGACTGACTGAAATTGAGTACATAAAAGTTTATTAGCACGAATAAACAACTAAATTAATCATATCATCATACAAGATATAAACTTGTCGTAGATATCATCATCCTCCTTGTTACCTCCAACCACAACATCTTTAACCAACAACGTTACATAATACACATGTTTGACTGAAAATAATTCAATCATATCCAATAAATATGAAATCCTTCATAATCTGAAATCTTATAGCTTGATGTTGTTAACAAACATCCAAATCTCTGTTAACAATTTAATCATCGAACATTAATAGAATCATCAATCCCCCATGAAACTGGTTTTAGTTTTAGAAGACCCTAGAAACAATTAGAAATTCAGAAATCAACCCTACCTCAACTAGGGTTTCACTGAAATTACCTAAAAACATGGATTAGAGCATGAGAATTCATTTCAGAAACTTTTGGTATGAAAATACTTAAAAGAAACTCTAAAACTTCAAAACCCTAGGTTTTCTACCACTGTCACTCTATTATGCACAAACATCATAAAAGAAACCAGAGGAGTGGAGAGGAGGAGATTACCTCTCTAGTGCAAGAAAAATCAACGAAATCGGTTGTGATTTGAGCTCTCATGGGCTAGCGGTGGCGTACGGTTCCATTTGCTTCATCGGGCTTCTGTCGGGCGCAACAGGGAAATAACAATGCGGGGCGCTGCTTCTCCATATAACCGAGCACCGCTTCTGCTAAAAACGACATGCACGCCTCCTGGCGGCATGAGTCATAATGAACCGCTCGGTTCACTACTTCTCTTCACCAAATAGCTTTAATAAAAAAATCTAATATGCTCATCTTAATATTTCTTATTGGCACACCAATTTTTTTTCTTTTTGCAACCCAATATTTCATATTCACTTTACGTCATACATCTTTCTACTATGGGCACCTCCCAAATGTAATAATTTAAGTGTACACAAAATTGTTCGTAAACTATTGTAGGTTATATTTAACTCTCATTAACCTAGTCTTCATACTTGTTCGTTATAACGTCACATGAACACAAACATTTCTTCACTCGTAACACGAAATTTATACAACAATTTATTATTTTGCTTGCCACTTATAGTTAAAACAATCACACACCAATTTTATAAATATATTGTACTTCTTGGTGTAGCCCAACTGTTCATGAATAATACTACAATAAATCATTTGTCACCATAACCCCATTTTGTGACAAATAATTTTGGTCGTTACATGGGGGGGGGGGGGCAGTCATGTATAGCACGACCAAGGGACGTGCGACCGTGTTATCGTGCTACCAAGGAGCCGCGCAGTGGTGGCCGAATGGGCAGCCATGTAGCTAATTTGGTCGTGCAACAATGAGTGTCTGATAGGCCTATGCTGTGGCAAATTGACCGGGCGCGGTGAAAGTCTTTAATTTCAAGGATAGCTAAATCACCTAGAGCGGCGGGGGGTGTGGTTTCTTAGTCTCTTATGACTATCTTTACTTACCTTTTTTAAGTGTTTTGTGAGTTAGTAGTTTTTTACTTTCAAGAAACACACAACATGTAATAAAGAAACAACATAAGGAGCACACATAACATTTATAGTGGTTCCCCAGATTATGGGTGTGTCCACTTTCTCTTCCACCTTTCTAACAGCTTGTTAGATAATGAACTTCTCCAAACTCGTCTCCTAAGATCTTACAACACGATCCCGCAGGATCACTCAGTCTCCTCCAAGACTTACAGCTCAGGCACAAAGCCCTACAACTCAGTGATCCAAAGATCACCTACCTCAGGCCCAAAGTCCCTACAACTCAGGCTGGGAGGACAGCCCTACCTCAGAGAGAATGTATCTTATACAGTTCAAGCACAAAGGCCCTACCTTAGATCCAAAGTATCCTATAACTCAGGCACAAGTTCCCTACAACTCATAGAGAATGACTCTCCTACCTCAAGCTCAAAATCCCTACCTCGGATTCAAACTGGATCCTACTCTCAGGCCAAAGCACTACCTCAGATCTGCAACTAGATCCTACACACAGATCCAAAATGGATCCTACTCTCAGGCCAAAGCCCTACCTTAGATCTGCAACCAGATCCTACACTCAGATCCACACAGGGATCCTACTCTCAGTCCAATGCCTTACCTCAGATCTGAAACCATATTGAAAGTCCACCTAGTGTCGGCAATGTGCACCTATGGGGGGGGGGGATAGGTGACGTGTGGTTCTTTTGCGGAATTTACGGATGTACCTGCACAATAAAAACAACAAACCCAGCACACAGAATACACAGCAAATTTATAGTGGTTCCCCGACTTGGGTACATCCACTTTCCCCCTTCGACCTATCTCCCCAACAAGGGACGACTCGGTCACTTCACCAACGGGATTGAAATCCAATCCCTTCACTAACGGAAGGAGCCCTTCCACACGTGAGAGTCAACACTCCCACAAATCGGGTTGCACCCAACCCTTACAACACGGAACAAAAGTTCCTTTACAATAAAATAAAAGTAGAATGTACACGTGATACAAACTTCTCTTGGAGACACCGGTGTTCCTCTTTGTTCGACGACGTGTTCTTGAAGTCGATGAAGAGTCTACGACCTTGGTCTCTCTTGGAGAAGATCTCCCCGGAACCGGCGGCGGCACACGAGCGGCGGCTAGCTTCGGGATCGGCGGCTACGATGAAGAGTGGATGCAGAACTTGGAGATATAAACTTCGTAGCGAAGCAAGCTAGGTCTACCAACGGTCACTCTAGGATCAGTCGTCTCGATCGATTCGGACGGGGGAGTTTTTCCCGGTCAACGAATCGAGAGACAAGAGATCTCCGGATAGACGCGTGAGACACAAGCCTTGCTAAGCTTCTGTCACCGGAGATCGGGAAGAAGAGCGATCAGTAGCGGCGACCACTTGACGCGAGCGGCGGCGGCGGAGCGGAGCGAGTTCGCGGATTTAGGGTTACGTCGCCGCTTGTTTTTCTTTTTATCTTATCCGTGTGTTTACTGTTCAAAAGTACCTGAGTATAAATACTGTAGGATTCTCAAATATGACCGTTTGTGGGACCCACAATTGAAATCCCCAAAATCCGGTTCAAACAAATCCAGAAGCAGAATCTGGTTCAGCAGCATTCTGAGAAAACGCCAAGTCAAAATCGGCGAGAATCGCAGACGATTCTCGACGAATCGGCGAGAATCACCAAGTGATTCTCGACGATTCGTCGAGAATCGTTTGTGATTCTCGTCGAATCACTTGTCGATTCTCAACGAATTTTACTTTACACATGGGCTGCTTGACCACTGGTTCGGCGGGAATCACAAGTGATTCTCGCCGAATCTTACTTGGCACCGTCTTGAGATGGCCAAAAGGAGTCGGCGAGAATCACTAATGATTCTCGTCGATTCGGCGAGAATCACTAGTGATTCTCGCCGAATCGGCGAGAATCACTTGGTGATTCTCGTCGAATTTGCCTTGGAAGATTTTTCGTCTTCCACCCCAGGAGCTGCTCCTTGATCCTCCATGCTCCTTGTCTTCTCTTGCATATGAGCGGCCCTGTGCTTGAAAATAAGTGCACTCCAATAGAGAGAGTACACGTAGGCCAACACACTGATCTGCTCAACGAGGGATTACGTCGTGCAGACCCGTGTATATTGACCTACTGCACCCTGACATTGGTGTGCACTTAGCGTGGAGAAACTACAAGCACAACTGGAAATGTTTCATCAAATACATTGTGAATTCATCTTAGCTCGACAGGGGGCTTCCTCAAATCTAGGTAATCGTGGATACAATACCCAACAATCTCCCCCTATTTGACGAAGCCAAAACCCTACTAGCTAAGATGAATAACACCTATCAAATAATAATAATAGCATTTAAAGATTAAATATGCGACACAAGGGAATATATGCAATCAGAACAGGACTTGAGTCATTCACACATTCAAGAATATATATATATACCAAGAGAAATATATTCACATGAAAGTCAGAATTGTTCACACGACAGTAATAATTGTTAAATGTTCTTAATACACCGTGACCAGCTATAATATAATGACTATTTGTCCTTAGCTCCGTCACCCTTAAGAGTTTGCGCCAAGTACTTTTTGCTCTGCCTTTCCATGTATTCCTTGGGCTTTGGGTAGTACCTAGGAGGAGCAACTTTGTCTGGATCCTTGTTGTTTCTGAAGAAAATGTTGCGTTTCGCTTCAAATGCTTTGTGTGTCTCCCATTCATACTGGCTATATGCTTCATTTCGATTTATCTCTCCTCTTTCTTGCAGCCGGAAGGTGTCTAGGATGATGTTCCTTGAGACTGGGCTCCACCTTTCGTTTCTTACCTCCTCCTCACTTAGTCTGATCCTCTTTTGAGTTGGTGTCTCCTTTGATGTCCCTTCCTGAACTTTCCTCTTTCCCCTTGCTTTAGCTAAAGCCTCCTGGTCAAACATACTTCTCAGCTTAGATTTGGAGATGGCCCTAGCGTCAGCTTCATCAGTGAAAATATCAGCAGCACTTGTACTTACATCCTCAGCAATATGTACTTCCTCAGCAGCCTTAGAAGTCTCAGGAACCTGAACACCGGCAGGTTGGTCAGGTAGGACGACGCCTAACGTGCCCAGTGCCTGTTGTAGCATCCACCAGCAACTCTCATAGACGTAGTTGCTTGATTTCACAAAGTTTGCATCCATGCTTTTCTGGAGCTCGGCCATCTTAGCGATATACTCCTTCTCCCCCTTTTTGGCTTCTTCAGCTATGCAATTGGCATATGAGTGCAAGGAGTCATCAATGTGCTTTGTTGTCTTGCCGAATTCAGTGATTAGGGCCTGCTGATTTGCATTTAAGGTGACCATATTACCATCAAACTGCTGAATGTTCTTGGCTACAACGTGGGCGTTCTGATTGACAACAGCCAGAGTATCAGTAGCCTTTTTCAATCCGGCCATTAACAGTGTGACTGCTTCGCCGGCCGCAGTATACTTTTCTTCGAATTTCTTTTCCATCACATCCAGCTTATGGTTGATTTCCACCATGTTTTTCAACATGAGATCTTCGGAAGTCTTGATCTTTTTCAGCAGTGTTTTATGAGCTGTATCAAAAGAATCTTTAAGCTCGTTCACTATTCCTTGAATGACAGTGATGGTGTGAGTGGCCAGCTCATCTCGTAGTGGAATACCCGGAGGCACCTCTTGGCCTTGCTCTGGCTCGGCAGCAGAAGCATCAGTAGAGCTGGATACGATCACAGCCTCTATGGGAGGAACGTTGGTGGCCTCATTTACCTCCCCCTCCACTGGTGCAGACTTATCAGTAGGAGGTTCATCAGTATCCGGAGATTCAAACACTTCATGGCCCTCATTTACCTCGTCCTCTCCATCCTCATCCAAAAACTCATCCATATCAGCATCTTCTTCTACTTCTTGATCAGCAGTGTCCAGTGCCTCAGCTTCAGTTCCGTGGGTGTTTCTGTTCAGGACCTCCTCATCCTCCAACCCAGGTACACTTTCTTCATGAACTTCTGCCACCGCATCCCTTGCCACCTGGGCGATTTCAGATATTATATCCAGATGAGTGGGTAGAGTCTCCCCCTCGATTCCTGCAGTCAGGGTATCAGGAATTTCACGGGGGGAGGTTGCTGGAGATACTTCCTCTTGCTCTTCCACAGCCGGCTGCCCGATGCGCCGCTCTCATCGATCAAACACAGTAGCATCCATCTTTTTCAAGTAATGTAGAGGAACTCCTTTGCTCATGTCGAATCTGTCTCCGTTGAGCTGGTTGAGATATAGACTGATGATGCGGCCGAAGCTTGGAGTGCCCAGTGTGTCCTTTATCTTTTGAAACATCAACTCTCCCCAGTTGAACCTCTTTCTGCAGACCATGGCTATGAGAATTTTGAACATATCTCCGGAGATATGATCATGGGAGCCTGGCTTACAGATGAGTACTTTTCCTATGATGTCAGCTAGGAGCTTCCCTTCTTCATTCATCTCTTTTCGCTTTATTGATCGAGTGCCTCTTGGTAGACCGCAGAACAGGAGGGTTCTGGCTTTGTCCTCGTCCTCCAAATAGTCTTCCTGTTCCGCATTTGAGAGCTGCAGGTAGCGAGTTAGCTTACCGGCAGACATCTTGACCTTAGTCCCACCCACCTTGCTCTTGATGATGGAGTCTCTGTCTCGGAGCCTTGCAGTAGAGAAGAACTCCAGCACTTCTTTATCTAAGACTTTGCAAGGATGCTCCAATATGAAGGTTAGCCCGACTTCTTCCAGCATGAGAATGATGTTCCGGAACTCGTCCGAGGCATGAGAAAAACCAGTGCGAACCAGCTCGCAACCAGAGATCAAGTCTGCAGTCGTCCTTGGGGCCATTGAGGATCTAAACAGAAGCCCGACTCCAAGCATTAGTGTACATTCAAAAAAGAAGGCATCACATGGGGTTCGGCCTTGGAGCCAGTGAGGAGGAGGTTACCTAAGGGCTTCGGTGGAAGAGAGTTGGTGAGCTTCGGGAAGAGCTTCGGTGGAGGGAAGAGTATCCCGTGGGATGCGACCTAGTTAGAATCTCACGGGAGCTTCGGGAGTTGGTGAGCTTCGGGAGAAGAAGATCACGCACAGAAGCGATTCGACGGCGTCGACGAGAGCGTCGGAGGGCTGCGGGTGTCGGCGAGTTCGCGGAAGTGCACTTGCGCGAGGAAGGCGAGGGTCGTCCAGAGGTCTCCTGCGCGAGTCGTGAGGAAGGTGAACAGGCGGAGATTCTTTCGGCGGGATTTATAGGAGTCGTCGGGATTCGGGGAAGCCGAGCGGTCGCGAGTTCCTTCGACGGGATTCGGCGAGATTTGTCTAATTTGATTTCTAATACCGTTTGTCTAATTCGGTGAGATATAAAATGGGTCGGCGAGATTCGGAGTATATATTGATGGTTTTCTTGACTACTTTGGGAAGCATTGCACCATTTTAGAGATTTTCCGATGTCAAGTTAATAAAAGGAATGATAAATACAAGTATATTCTAAAGTCAATCTATTTGAATTTTATGGAGGTTTTTGCAAAGTCTTCTAAATGTCAATTGTGTGTTGTCGAAATTCGCAATGACATAAGTATACGTATACACAATGATAGAAATGTATATATATTTACTTTGAATGAGGATGCATCATGACACAAGTCCTTGAACTGATCAAAATTACCTGGGATATGGAGAGTCATCGTCTTAGTCCCACAGGTAGAACATATCAGTAGCTTAAAGTGATTATGCTCAACAGGTAGCACGTCTGTTATTGTAGACGCTTGTTCCAAGTTAGCCTTGAGCCACGTACTGTCTAGTTCCCAAGTATTCACGGGGATCTAGACTACCCTGCAAAACAGAATTACTTTACCTTAGGAACCCAAATCATATTGGGTCCTAGGTTTCTATTAGCATGAACACGCAACTGCCTTCCTTGAGAAAACCTGTCTGGAAGACTGCCTCTGTCCCTATAATGTGGAGAAGCCCTTGCTGTGGGCACAGAGAGGTTGTGCCAACAGTCAATGGCAAAGTGTCCCACTTTGCCGCAGCACCAACAAGAGTGAATGTTGTATCGCCGTTTTTGACCTGATCTAGTGACTGATGTAGTCACGGTCCTAGGTCTCAAAGGGATAGGGCATGTTCTTGTTGCACAAATTCCTCTTCCATCGAGGCATGATGAAGGGTGGAACGAATGCATGATGTGAGCGTTATGAGGCCGAGAAGGTGGTGTCATTCTTTCAGGCATCTTCCTTGCTGAGGCTCCATGACGCCTGACATCATGACTTCTATTCTCCCTATCCCGTGTCCTCGAATGGAGAGAGTTCTTCTGTGAACTAGAACCTGCAGATCCACACTTTGTTGTGGCAGTGGCCGTGAATACAAAGGGCTCAGAATGATCCTTAGGTATTTCCTCATGGGTTGCCATGACGCCTCTTGCACTATGGACGTTTCCACATGGGGACAATTCACCCTTGCAGTGACCACGATTATTTCTGTGGTCATATCTGAAGGCATGATGAGTTGCCTTCCCGCTTGGAGTGGGAGGTCGGAACACCGTTTCCCCATTTCTCCATCCCTGGATAATCCGGGAGATCCACCAGGTTTCTTGTTTTCTCTTTATAGCATCAACTTTGGAAAAGTTAGATACTATACGTTTCTCATTATCTAGACTATTTTCTAGAGCTGAGATCTTAGAGTCCTTGACCTTGTTGGACCCCAATTGGAGAACCAACAAGATCTTCAGTCGAGCAATCTCTCGAGCTTGCTCCTCAGCAAGTAGATTGCTTTCCTGAAGGGCTCTCTTCAGGGAATCAGTATTTTCTGGAGGAGAGCAGTTTCTGTTTTCAGAAAAGTCAAAAGATGTGGGACAGGATGAAGATGATACCTGCTCATCTGGGTTATTGTCATTAGAATCAGTGACCAATGGTTCTTCCTCGTCGGAGCTGCTTTCCTCACTATCTTCTTCAGTCTCTGACAAGGATACTGGAGCTCTGATGCAATCCGAAGGATCCTTGCATTCATCTTCAGAAGTGATTACCCCCACATATGCTTCATCCTCAGATTGGCAGCACATTTCAGCTTCCTATGACCCCCCCATCAGCTCTGAGATCATCATCCATAGAGATTTAGCCGTTTTACATTTTTCCAACCTGGAGCGAGAGGCTCCAGACCAGACATCCATAATAATTTGTCGAATCCTCTGGTCCAGTTGGAAAAATGAGAGTTCCATCTCTGTCATCTCAGGGATGCACATGGGCACTTGGGTCCCCGAGTCGGTGGTCTTCATAGGGATAAATGGACCCTCTTCCAGGATGAGGGATGCTCGAGGATCGATGGCATCCAGGTGAAATAACACTCTCATCCTCCAGATAGGATAATAATCCTTTGTGCATGCAGGGAGTTTGAGTGGCAATACGTCATAATCCAGATCCATGCTGCTGACACTGGTGGCAGGATTCACCTCAAGGTGTTAGCCTTTTTGTTGAGGAACTTGGCTTTGATACCACTTGAAAGTCCACCTAGTGTCGGCAATGTGCACCTATGGGGGGGGGATAGGTGACGTGTGGTTCTTTTGCGGAATTTACGGATGTACCTGCACAATAAAAATAACAAACCCAGCACACAGAATACACAGCAAATTTATAGTGGTTCCCCGACTTGGGTACATCCACTTTCCCCCTTCGACCTATCTCCCCAACAAGGGACGACTCGGTCACTTCACCAACGGGATTGAAATCCAATCCCTTCACTAACGGAAGGAGCCCTTCCACACGTGAGAGTCAACACTCCCACAAATCGGGTTGCACCCAACCCTTACAACACGGAACAAAAGTTCCTTTACAATAAAATAAAAGTAGAATGTACACGTGATACAAACTTCTCTTGGAGACACCGGTGTTCCTCTTTGTTCGACGACGTGTTCTTGAAGTCGATGAAGAGTCTACGACCTTGGTCTCTCTTGGAGAAGATCTCCCCGGAACCGGCGGCGGCACACGAGCGGCGGCTAGCTTCGGGATCGGCGGCTACGATGAAGAGTGGCTACAGAACTTGGAGATCTAAACTTCGTAGCGAAGCAAGCTAGGTCTACCAACGGTCACTCTAGGATCAGTCGTCTCGATCGATTCGGACGGGGAGTTTTTCCCGGTCAACGAATCGAGAGACAAGAGATCTCCGGATAGACGCGTGAGACACAAGCCTTGCTAAGCTTCTGTCACCGGAGATCGGGAAGAAGAGCGATCAGCAGCGGCGACCACTTAACGCGAGCGGCGGCGGCGGAGCGGAGCGAGTTCGCGGATTTAGGGTTACGTCGCCGCTTGTTTTTCTTTTTATCTTTTCCGTGTGTTTACTGTTCAAAAGTACCTGAGTATAAATACTGTAGGATTCTCAAATATGACCGTTTGTGGGACCCACAATTGAAATCCCCAAAATCCGGTTCAAACAAATCCAGAAGCAGAATCTGGTTCAGCAGCATTCTGAGAAAACGCCAAGTCAAAATCGGCGAGAATCGCAGACGATTCTCGACGAATCGGCGAGAATCACCAAGTGATTCTCGACGATTCGTCGAGAATCGTTTGTGATTCTCGTCGAATCACTTGTCGATTCTCAACGAATTTTACTTTACACATGGGCTGCTTGACCACTGGTTCGGCGGGAATCACAAGTGATTCTCGCCGAATCTTACTTGGCACCGTCTTGAGATGGCCAAAAGGAGTCGGCGAGAATCACTAATGATTCTCGTCGATTCGGCGAGAATCACTAGTGATTCTCGCCGAATCGGCGAGAATCACTTGGTGATTCTCGTCGAATTTGCCTTGGAAGATTTTTCGTCTTCCACCCCAGGAGCTGCTCCTTGATCCTCCATGCTCCTTGTCTTCTCTTGCATATGAGCGGCCCTGTGCTTGAAAATAAGTGCACTCCAATAGAGAGAGTACACGTAGGCCAACACACTGATCTGCTCAACGAGGGATTACGTCGTGCAGACCCGTGTATATTGACCTACTGCACCCTGACATTGGTGTGCACTTAGCGTGGAGAAACTACAAGCACAACTGGAAATGTTTCATCAAATACATTGTGAATTCATCTTAGCTCGACAGGGGGCTTCCTCAAATCTAGGTAATCGTGGATACAATACCCAACACATATCCTACACTAAGATTCACACAAGGATCCTACCTCAGCCTTTATAAAATAGACTTACAACTAAGATCCAAAAAGGATCCTACACTCAGATCCAAGAATGGATCCTATAGGGTGAAAGGCTGGTTAGTATGGTTAATTTGACACCAGGGATATTTCTCTGTACCTGCCTCCTGAGCTGAGTTTACCTCAACCCTAACTTCTTCTTAGCAATAATAAACCTATTCTTCAATAAGTTGTTGCTTATGCTGGAAGTAACTCAAAAACTTGTTTCTAAACTTGCTGAAGAAGACTGATAATTTGATAGATCTTTCAATCTGCTAACTTGACTGCAGAGAATAGAGTGCTCTGCTTCTTCTTCTTTCTTAGAACTTCCTTCTGAACTTGTTGTAGCAGATGAATCTTACTGCAGCTAACTTACTTGAATCTCTAGATCAGCAAATTTGTGTCCTTCAGGCTTCAGCCTCAACAATAATGGTGTGGCAGAAGATGAAGTTCTTTCTATTCAGAATAATCCAAAAGTTATTTTCACCAAGCTGATCCTCGTTCTTTTATTCCCGAGGCTTAACGACTCTATTGAGCATTGGGACCCACATGAGTTGATGGCAACAACTTGCTTTAACAACAAATGTTGTACAGTAGGCCTGCAGCACCATTTGTCACGTACTGTAGACTTCAAGCAACATTTGAAATCTTGCTGACGTCATCACCTGTAGACTTAGTCAAATTCAAGCAATATTAGTATAGGCGTTGAGTGAGCAATCTTCACTCAACGCCAAAACAATTAGACAGATTTCTGTCTAACTCAGGCATTGAGTGAGTAAGCTTTACTCAACGCCAAAACACTTAGATAGATTGGTTGTCACTATGCGTTGAGTGAGTAAGCTTTACTCAATGCCAAAACACTTAGACGGATTTTCTGTCACTAGGCGTTGGGTGAGTAAGCTTTACTCAACGCCAAAACACTTAGATAGATTTTTTTGTCACTAGGCGTTGAGTTAGTAAGCTTTATTCAACACCAAAACACATAGACAGATTTTCTGTCACTAGGCGTTGAGTGAGTAAGCTTGACTCAATGCCAAAATACTTAGACGGATATTCTGTCGCTAAGCATTGAGTGAACCTTCATCACTCAGTGCAATTGGACTTGTCCAATATTTCATTTACAAAAGTGTTGAGTGTTACTTCTTCACTCAATGCTATCACCCTCAGTCAGCTTAGCTGAAGGGGCGTTGAGTGAATATGATTCACTCAACGCTTCTATCCTCAGACAATTTCTTAGTTGATAAAGCATTGAGTAAATAGTCTTCACTCAATGGTTTTGTCCTTGGACAAAATTTTGTGACTGAATAGGGATCAGTCAACACTATTACCTCTTGGCGTTTATTGAATAAGCTTCACTCAATGCCTTTGGACTTAGCCAGATTTCTTCACTGTTAAGGCCAAGGATTTGACTGACTCGGCTTCTCTCAGTGCTTTTTGGTATCTGGCATTGAGTGATCTTGCTTCACTCAATGCATGTGGACTTGACCACATTTCTTTGCATCTGGTATTGAGTGAGCTTGTTTCACTCAACACATGTGGACTTAGCCACATTTATTTGCATCTGGCATTGAGTGAGCTTGCTTCACTCAATGTCTATGGACTCAGACAAATTTTCTGTCTCTCCACCTGCCTACCTTATGACCACCTGTCACCATCACTTAGACAACCTGTCTAATTATATTCCAAGGAACATCCTGCATAAATAAAGCTTGTGACAACTGTTAGATTACACATATATGTATACCATTATCTATTAGGACTTCTTCAAATCTTCGACATTGGGTTCAATGGACCCAACAATCTCCCCCTATTTAAAGAAGTCAAAATCTTAAGACAATGTTATACACTAACTCAAATATGCAATAAATACAGTAGATAACATATTGCATAACATAGAAATAATGAACACATATTTGATTAAAATGAAGTTCATTAACAGAAGAATAATTGTTTTTAATGTGCATAATACAAAAACCACACATCCTTCAGCCATCTTTGATAAACAGGAAACACTATCATGTTTCAGGTTCTCCTATAACAATGTCACTGCTTCTGGGCTTCTTGACAGCCTTCTCAGCTACAGCTTCAAACTTTTTGACTTTCTGCCTTTGGAAGTAACTGAAGGGTTTCTGAATATACTTTGTAGGCTCAACAATATTTGGAGGCAAGGTGCCAAAATTCCTGTCCTTTCTGTATTGCCTTCTTTCATTCTCCCTCTCTTCCATCTTAGCCCACTCAATAGAGTTATACAGCTTTCCTCTCTCAGTCTTCTTAGTCTTTACCTGCTCCCATGCTGACAGAATGATGGTCCTTGGCTCAGGGCTCCACTACTCAAAGTCATGTCTAGCTTCTATTTGCTCTCTGTATCCTTTCTTGATGGCCCTGATAACTTCTTCCTCTTCAGTAGCTATGGATTTCCATTTTGCCTTCAGAGTCTGGTCAGCAGTGGGGCTGAATGATGGAATATCAACAACTGGTTCATCCCACTGAGAACCTTCTTTAGCATACTGAACTAACTGACCTGCATTCAGGGCTTCTTGAATCTGTGTAGGGAACATAGGGATGTTATCATATTGAACTAGTTCTATCCCTAATGATCCCTTTATGACATTTGTGACCCACAGAGCATTCTCAGTGTTGGCCTTGATTGTCTCCTTCTCCCCCTTTTTGACTTCTTTCAATCAGTTCTTTTGTTTGGAAGAGGCTAGCCTTGTTCCTTTCAAATTCAAGATGGTTTACACCAGCTATAACTTGGTTCTTTACCTGTAGTAAATGCTCAACCAAGAGCTGGGTGCAAGCATACATCTTGGTGAAAATTGCATTATTTTGTTGATCCCTCAGAGCTTTATCAGAATTATGGATAGCAAGCATGTTTTCAGCATTAATGTTCTGATTATCTATGACTATAATTGTATTTTTGCCCAACTCATCCAGTTTCTCCATGGTATAATCAACAACAGGGGCTGCTCTGGTGAAGAATTTTATAGTTTTGGCCTTCAGCATATTCACTTCAAACTGAATGGACTAATTTTCGTGGACAACTCATCCCTTATTTATTTAAGGGCATCATCAACAAAGTGTTCCAAAGATCTTCTTTGCTCGTATAGTAAGGCTTTCAGCTGTTCCAGAAATGTCGGAGGCATTTGATCAATCCTATCAAAGGTGCCTTCATCACATAGTGTTTCTTGCATAGGCATGTTCTCTGCCCTGTCATCAGAGTCACCCATGGTGTACATTGAAGAAGGTGCTTTCTTGGATAGCTTCTTTTCATATGTAGAGGATTCAACATCATACACTAGACCTTGAACGAGGAGTTTAGGATGAATCTCCCCCTCTACTACTTCCATGTCCTCAGTGGCATGCAGAATAGCCACAGCAGCAGCATCAGCATCATTCTCAGTATCCTGATAGACTTCTGGAGGACTGTGGAACTGCTCCCTCTCATATATTGCAGTCTCCAGGACTTTGGTCCTGATTCAGCTCCCCCTCACTCTAAGGGCTGGTGTCATCATGAGACCCTTAATATGTTGGTGTAGAATTATCTTCAGCAGCAGTAGGAGCAGTGGAGGTCTCCCCCTCAATTTCAGCAGAGAGTTTGTTGACAATCTCTTCTGCCACTATCTCAGCTTCCTCAGTAGATGGCACTACTTCATCATCATGATCTTGAGTCTCTACAAATTGAGCCCTACTCATTTGATTTCTTTGTGGAAGGTTAGAGGAAAGTGAGACGTGAGCACACATATCCTTCCTGGTCTCATCTTCAGACTCAGTTAGGTTTGGATCATGATGATCTTCCTCATCTTGTTCTAATGAACTGTTGGTAGAGCTTGGTTCTACCACATCTTCCTCTGGAACTGAAATTTACTTCCCTTTATTCTTAGCAGTAGACTAGGCATGAGTCTGAAGAACTCTATCCCACCTATCAATCATCTTGATATTCATTCTCCTCATATGGTGGATCTTAGTTCCTAAACTCATGTTGAGGATCTGTGGAACACTTTGTAGAAGAAACAAGGATAGTATTCTACCCATGTTGGGTTCAGCAATACTGTCCACAATCCTGTCAAACAGGATCCTTCCCCAGTTAGTCTTCTTGGACAGAATTATCCTTGTCAGTAACTCAAACATTTTCTTTGAAATCTTATCATGGGAGCCTGTTTTGCACAACAAGGCCTTCCCAATAACATTAGCCAAGAACTTACCCTTTAGGTTGAGTTCGTTACTTAGGATTGAACTTGTAGTGTGTTTGGATAAGCCACACCACTCCATTGCAGTTTTGACATCAGATTGTGTTAGGTCATCTTCATCATCAGTTTTTGAGAACTTAGGCAACTACAGTGCCTTGCTTAGCCTTCTTGGAGTGATTCTGATCTTGTTTCTACTAACCATTATCTTGATTTTGCCTGTGGATGTGTCGGCTTTGGCATTCGAGAACAGTTCTAGGACCACGTTTCCACAGCAAACAGGGCTTTAACATGATGAAATTTAGGTCAGAGACTAGATTAAGTGAAGAACGAGTTGCACCTCCTCTGGCGAATCCTTGAAGCCATTTTGAACTAGTTTGGAGCCTTCAAACATGAAATCTTAACCTTTTGGAGCCATTTCACTTTGGAATTTTTGAAGGTCGGCGAAACAGTTCCGGCGATTCGGTGAAATCGGGCAGAGGAAGGCAAGGAACGGTGTGTTTTGTTCTATGCACAAGTCCTTCTATTTATAGTTATTTCTAGGTTAGAAGGTGGAGAGGCATGTACCTATTTAGGATCAAGTATATGATCAATGCCTGGGATTTATTCCCGATACTTAGCCGCAACTAGACAATTTTGTCGCATTCATTGAGTGAACCCAATGGACTCGATCCTTTTAACTCTTTTATACTTAGTCTAATTTTGACTACATTTTCCACCAGGGATTAGATAAACCTGCTACCTACAAGCACAATGCATATATATGGTAGAGAGCTACTTAATCTTACCTAAATTCAACATACTCAGTTAAAATTTGAAGGTGTTGAACTTAGATCCATCTAGTGGCATAGTAAAGATGTGAGCCACTTGTTTATCTGTTGAGAGAAATTTAAGACTAATGTCTTTCTTCTCCTCATGATCTCTAATACAAAGATGTCTTATCTCAATATGCATAGTCCTATTATGAGAGACAGGATTTCTAGCACTTAAGAGTGCACTAGTAGAATCATAATATAAATGAGTTCTACTTATCTTTATATTGTAGACTTGGAGCAGATGTGGGATTAAAAACAACTTCCTTGCACCCTGCAAAGTCTCTTCTTGTTGAGCCAGATCTTTTCCTCATCTTTAGACACAGATTTTCCTCTGACTCTAGCTGACTGATCCATTTGGTACAGGAGATTTCCTGACACCAATTCTCTTGGTAAGACACAAGCTAGTCCAGCACACAAGACTGTCCTAGCCCCCCCCCCCCCCCCCTCAACAGAAGCATCTGGCTTGTTGGTCCCCACTCAATGTTTGCACACGTCTTGGACATCCTTTGCTTGATATTTAGTCAGTCCACTTTCTATCTACATGTGTATGATCAGAATATAGATTCCTTATTCCAGTCCTACGTCTGGAACATCCTCTGTCCAATTACCATATAGGATATGGGCACTTGGACTATCCTGCAAAAAAAATTTAATTTACCTTAGGACCCCAAAATGAAGTGGGTCCTAGGTTCTTGTTAGCTTCAAACTGAACTTGTCTTCCTGCAGATTTTCTGACAGGAAGACTAACACTAGCTCTTGGCATAGTAGGATTATGCCAACAATCTAAGACAAAATGCCCCACTTTCCCATAGCACCAACACTCATGAGTGTTGTATGTTATTTTCTGTGTTTGTCATGTAGTTTGGTTAACTGCTGACTGAACAAAAGGAAGAGGTGCAACAACCTTCTTCAAGTTCCTTTCAGCAAGGATCTAACTGAAGGTGAACCTTTCAGCAGTCTTTCTATACTGGCTCTGACAACCATTTACAGCAGTCTTCTTTGCTGATGACATGTTGTTTATGGCATGAGTGATAACTAGATATGGCCTACTGATAGACTTACCCTTGGTTAGAGTCTTTGCTAGAAGGCCTTGAGTGAAGGCTACTGCCTTGTTCTTGAGAGTGGGGGCTGGGGTACCAAAGACAAGTGGGCCATGATGGGCCATTTGAATTTCCTCATGTGGAGCCTTAAAGGCACTCATTCCCCTACTATACCTTTCACCAATGTTGTGAACATCTTTATTCACACAAGTGGATCTATTATTTATCCAGTGATCATAGATGCTCTCTTGGTCATACCTATTTGAAGGTAACAAAACTTTCCTAAAAGGAATGGGAAGCTTGGAAGCTAGTGGCAGAACAGGAGCTTTGCCTTTCCCTTTAGACTGGGAAACTCAGGTACTTCCCTTGAATCCCAGCCCTTTCTTACCCTTTTGAGAGGAGAAGGAGTCTATCAAGGGTAGCACAGTACTTGGCTTAGAATAACTAGCCACTATCCTTTTCTCTCTATGGAGCCTCTCTTCAAGGTCCTTAATGAGGTTGTTCTTGTCCTTGATGGTGACAATCTGAATGAGAGTGATATTTTTCAGTTGGCTAACTACCCCTGCTTTCTGATCCAGCAGGGATACTGTCTCAGTCTGCTGGGCAGCAACTAGCTGAAGAGAGGCAATCTCCTCAGCTTACTTTTTGGCCAACTTCCTGCTCCTCTTAAAGGCATCCAGAAGTGCACCATACTTTTCAATCAATCTATTGACATCATCCTCTAATTCTGATCCATTATCAGCACTTGATGTGGAAGCATCAGAGTTTGGACTGGTCTCATAATCAGATTCTAAGGATGAGCTAGATAGGGAATGTACCTAATCTGTACCAGACTGATCCTAATAGAATTCTTCTTTTGTCATGGCTATTAGCCCATAACTTTTGTAGTCATCTCCCTCATCATCATCATCCTCTAAATCATTATCTGAATATGACAGAGGGGCCCTGATCTTTATTCTTGTATCTGGATAGACATCATCTGAATCACTGTCACATAACATAGAGGACAGTAGGGCTCTGATTCCTATCCTGGCAATATGATAGTCTTCATCATCTATAACAGCTTCCAGCAGCCCATTGTATGTCTTTTCCTTTTTGCAGACTTGAAGCTTCATTGAGCTCCACTCCTTATGGTTCACTCATAGACTCATAAGAACAAACCTTTTAGCTTTCCTTAGAGATCACTCGGACTATTAAGTTCTTTTTGAGCAACCTCTCTCTGGTACCACTTAAAAGTCTTTAATTTCAAGGATAGCTAAATCACCTAGGGGGTGAATAAGTTTCTTAGTCTCTTATGACTATCTTTACATTCCTTCTTTAAGTGCTTTGTGAGTTAGTATTTTTCTACTTTCAAGAAACACACAACCTGCAACAAAGAAACAACACAACGAGTACACACAGAATTTATAGTGGTTCCCCAGATTATGGGTATGCCCACTTTCCCTCCCACCTTTCTATCAGCTTGTTAGATAAGGCACTTCTCGAATCTCGGCTCTTAAGAGCTTACAACATGATCCCGCAGGACCACTCAGTTTCCTCCAAGAATTACAGCTCAGGAACAAGGCCCTACAACTCAGTGATCCAAAGATCACCTACCTTGAGGCCAAAGGCCCTAAAACTCATGCTAGGAGGATAGCCCAACCTCAAAGAGAACGACTCTCATACAGTTCAGACACAAAGGGCATACCTCAGATCCAAAGGGTCCTACAACTCAGGCACAAGTTCCCAATAACTCAGAGAGAATAACACTCCTACCTCAAGCACAAAAGCCCTATCTCAGATCCAAACTAGATCCTACTCTCATGCCAAAGCCCTACCTCAGATCTGCAACCAGATCCTACACTCAGATCCAAAATGGATCCTACTCTCAGGCCAAAGCCCTACCTCAGATCTGCAATAAGATCCTACACTCAGATCCACACAGGGATCCTACTCTCAGGCCAAAGACTTACTTTAGATCTGTAACCAGATCATACACTCAGATCCACACAGGGATCCTACCTCAGCCTTTATAAAATAGGCTTACAACTCAGACCCAAAAAGGATCCTACACTCAGATCCAAGAATGGATCCTATAAGGAGAAAGGTTGGTTGATATGGTTGATTTGACACCAGATAGATTTCTATGTGCCTGCCTCCTGAGCTGAGTTTACCTCAGCCCTAACTTCTTCTTAGCAACAAGAAACATATTTTTCAATAAGTTGTTGCTTGTGTTGGAAGTAACTCAGAAACTTGTTTCTGAACTTGCTGAAGAAGAATAATGATTTGATAGATCTTATGTTCTTCAATTATCTAACTTGACTGCAGAGACTAGAGTGTTATGCTTCTTCTTCTTTCTCATAACTTCCTTCTGAACTTGCTGTAGCAGATGAAGCTTGTTGCAGCTAACTAACTTGAACCTCTGTATCAGCAGATTTGTGTCCTTCAAGCTTTAGGCTCAATAACAATGGCGAGAAAGAACATGAAGTCCTTTCTATTCAGAATAATCCAAAAGTTATTTTCACCAAGCTAATCCTCATTCTTTTATTCCTGAGGCTCAACGATTCTATTGAGCATTGGGACCCACATGAGTTGATGCCAGCAACTTGATTTAACAACAAATGTCATATAATAGGCCTGCGACGTCATTTGTCGCATAGTGTAGACTTCCCACAATATTTGAAATATTGTTGACGTCATCACCTGTGTACTTAGTCAAATTCAAGCAATATTAGTATAGACGTTGAGTGAGCAACCTTCACTCAATGCCAAAACACTTAGACAAATTTTTGTCTAACTCAGCCATTAAGTGAGTAAGCTTTACTCAACGCCAAAACACTTGGACAGATTTTCTGTCACTAGGCGTTGAGTGAGTAAGCTTTACTCAATGCCAAAACACTTAGACAGATTTTCTGTCACTAGACATTGAGTGAGTAAGCTTTACTCAATGACAAAACACTTAGACAGATTTTCTGTCACTAGGCATTGAGTGAGTACGCTTTACTCAACGCCAAAACACTTACGCTTCATTTGGCTCGGCGGTGGCGGGTTGATCGGGCGGGTGGAAACAGAGTGTTCAAAATGGAGGGGGGAGATTGCTGCTCCAAATGAAGCTTTTTGGGGAGTTTCTCAAGGCGGGCGGGTGTAAACGGAGAAAATGCCGTCAGAGGTTCATTTTCTTACCCGCCTTCCGGCGGCGTTTGCCCCAAACGGAGCAGCGAAATGCCGAACCAAATAGAGCCTTAGACAGATTTTCTGTCACTAGGCGTTGAGTGAGAAAGCTTGACTCAATGCCAAAACACTTAGACAGATATTTCATCGATAAGCGTTGAGTGAACCTTCATCACTCCACTCAATTGGACTTGGCCAATATTTCATTTACAAAAGCATTGAGTGTTACTTCTTCACTCAACGCTATTACCCTCAGTTAACTTAGCTGAACATGCATTGAGTGAATAGTCTTCACTCAACGCTTCTGCGCTAAGATAATTTTTTAATTGATAAGGCGCTGAGTGAATAGCCTTCACTCGATGCTTTATCCTTGGACAAAATTATGTGACTGAATAGGGATCAGTCAACGCTATTACCTCTTAGCGTTAAGTGAATAGGATTCACTCAATGCCTCTGGACTTAGCTAGATTTTTTCACTGTCAAGGCCAAGGCTTTGACTGACTAGTCTTCTCTTAATGCTTTTTTGGTATCTGGCGCTGTGTGAGCTTACTTCACTCAACGCCTAAGGACTTGCCCACATTTGTTTGCATTTGGAATTGAGTGAGCTTGTTTCACTCAACGTCTGTGGACTTAGCCACATTTATTTGCATCTGCTATTGAGTGAGCATGTTTCACTCAATGCCTATGGACTTAGATAGATTTTCTGTCTCTCCACCTGCCTACCTTGTGACCACCTGACACCATCACTTAGACAATCTGTCTAATCATGTTCCAAGGAACATCCTGCACCAATAAAGCTTATGATAATTGTTAGATTACACACATATGTATGTCATTGTCTATTTGGACTTCTTCAAATCTTGGACATTGGGATCAATGGACACAACACGTGGTGCGTACGTGACCTTGGTTAGCCCCACTTTGATGCAAGACAAGTTAAATCAAGATAATGAAAAGTTGACATCGACACATATGATGTCAAATGACCTTCAAATAAAATCTGTATTTTTATTTAATTATGTATTTTACTTTAAACATACTTATGAGCTCAATCGCATTTTAAGCCTTAGGTATTTTGGGCTATTACTTATGCATTTTGGGTTTTACATAATGTAGGAAATATTATAGATATTAAGCAAGCCAAACTCAATATCATTCAAACCCAACATAACTTAGCCCGCATGTTAAACCTCCCCCATTTTCATACATAAACCATTTTTTCTTTATACCATGATGGTCATCATACACCACCCCCTTTTGACACATAAACCACTTAAATTTCTACATGTCATGAATGTCCACCATAAACCAACCCCCTTTCACAAATAAATAACATTATTTTCTACATGCCATCATTAACCACCCCCTTTCACACATAAACCACTTTATTTTCTACATGTCATTACTAGCCACCACAAACTTCTCACTTTTCACATATAAGTTACCATATTTTCTTCATCATTTAAACATGTGACTAAAGACCACCATAATGATGGCCCAACCTCCAACCAAGAACATGAACTTCAAAGCCATTCCCTCCTCACCTTTCATGACTCTTAAGATCTATAAATAGTCAAGAATGCTCTTGTTGAAATCATCCTTTGAAAGAATGAAAAATGCAATTATTACATATTGCTATATTGTTCTTCTTTATGTTTTTTCCCTCTAAGTGAAGGACTACTGAGAGTGAGAGTGTACAACCCTTGAAGAAGGACTTTCAAGGAAGGAGTAGGCAACGACCCAGCGAAGGACTGCCTGATCAGTACTAGCTCGAGTTATACCCTCAACCAAAAATACAAAAAATAATTTGGCTATGATATTTCTCTTTCAAAGCTTTAGTATTCTTCTTCCACATGATTGTTTAGATTAAATACTATTGGTTAACAACTCATCGCATGATACTAAATTGTTGACAATTACATTTTTGTCTGGCTAATTGTTTTAAGGCCAATTTCCATATAAATCATGTATTTAATGTAAGCAAATCTCAAATCTCCAAAATAACTTGATTTCATCTAAAATTACCTCATAAACATCTTAGCTTACATCAATTTGGTATCAAAGCTAGGTTTTCCCTAACTCTTGTCTAGGGAATATCCTAAAATAGAAATTTATGTTGCCTCATGCAATATCATCTATAATAATTTTATAGAATAATAAATCAAAGTATTTTGTGCTAAGATTTTAATAGTAAATTTTTTAATCTTTATAAATCTCTCACAAAATTTTGAAGCTCATTTAAAATTTAGTTTATTCAAAAATCTAATCAATTGCATATTTAATCTTTTTTATTTTTACATTCATGCAAGCATTATTAGCTTAACTTTTTTTTACTAAAACTCCATTAAAAAGGGTCAAAAAATTTTAAAACCTTTCAGATCATAACTTTAGCGTACTTCCTATAAACACTCAAAATTTGAGGAAGAAACTCAAAGAATGGATGTAAATCTCGTTCATTTCTTATAAATCACGCATTACTGATTCTGAAATTTAGCTTATGCCTCATTTATTCAAAAATTCATAACTCCTAGAATACTTATCTAAATATTATAAAATAAAATTTCATCTCTCCCCTTTGAAGTATTCTATAACTTTCTAGAATGAACTAAGACGTAATATAAAACCCATAGCAGTCTAGGAATAAAGATTTGTAGCTTTATCATAGTTAAATATTTTCACCCTATAAAATTTTCATCAATGTCTACCCGCAGTGGTGAACAATATGCTATAAATATTTCTGCAATCATAGAAGACATGTTGCAAAACATAATAGCTAGGTTGGGATGAATGGAAACTTCCAACCAAAATTTGCTGGATTGAGTAGAGGCACTTAAAAATAATACTGGACAAACTTCCACTAAGACACCCAAACACCTGATAGATCGTGATAAACATAAACAAAGCTCTAACATTCAAAATCATGAACTCATAGGAAATCATTTTTCTAATTTTTGAGTTAGATGATCATCTTGATTAAGTACTAAGAAGATTTATAAGGCATACTTACCATCAAGATGACCAAAGGTTCGAACCCACTCATGTTATTCCAAAGAACTTAGTAAGAAATATTGTTGATGACCTTATTCATAGAGCTAAAATTGAAGCTCCAACCTTTGATGGAAACTTAGATTCTAGAGTCTTTTTTGATTGGCTCACTAATATTAAACAATATCTTGATTGGATTAATATTCAACCAAACTCTCAAGTCAGGTTTGCTAGGTTAATGTAAAAGGACCCGCTGTAACTTATTAGACAACTTTAGAGAGGAAGAAAGAGCTTAAAAATTAGGAGGTGGGTAGTTGGATGAAGATGAAAAAACTTTTATCTGAGAAATACCTTCTTGGGTATATAATGATTATCTTTTCTCAGAATTACATGATCTTAAGCAAGGAACTCTAACTGCAGCTGAATATTCTGCCAGTTTTGATGATCTAATGCTTAGATGTGACATATTAGAAAATCCTAAGACATTCATTATAATGCTCGTTTTATGGCTGGGTTACCCCCAGATGTCAAGGTCAAAATGACCATTCAAGATATGAACACTTTAGAGGAAGATTCTCACATGGCAATTTGAATTGAGTCTTACTTCAAGATCCAACAATAACATAAATTTCTTTCCTCCGTTCAACATAACCAAACACCAAGGGTAGCACCGTCCATGCCTACATTAACTATTTCTACATCACTCTCTAATCTTAAGTGAAAGGCCATCGCTGGGACATCTGTCTCTAAGTCAACTAACAAAAATACTAGTTTCAAAGCCGCAAATAACACATGCTTTAGTTGCAAACAAATCAGGCATTATGCATTTCAGTGCCCACATAACCTTCATATAGTATTTAAACCCCTCCAATCATCACACAACTTAGAAGATAGTGAAGTATAGTCATTAGAAGAAGATAGAGAATTTGACAAAGCATTTGATTCTAACGAGTTAACAGTTGTATGGTGTATGCTTACAACACCACAGACTAATGAAGATTGGAAGCATACGATAATATTTACTACTATCACTAAAATAGGAGAGAAGACATGCAAAATTATTATCGATGGTGGTAGTTACATGAATGTTATCTCAACTATAGCTCTAATTAGACTAAATATTATTACTGAACCTCACCCTAGACTATATAAAGTTGCTTGGATATATACAACATCCATATCTGTCTCTCAATGGTATTTGGTGCCAATACAGTTAGGTCGGTATAGTGATAAGATATGGTGTGATGTACTTCTCATAGATGTTGCACATATACTTTTAGAACGACCATGGTTACACAATTTGGATGTGACACATTATGGTCATTCAAACACATACATTTACTTTTGGAGGTAAGCATGTAATTCTAAAATCTGCTAAATCTAAAGAAGATGCTTCAAAATAACTAGAACTTCTTCGGACCCTATTGAACATAAGTCACTTCATATCATTAATAAGCATGAGTTTAAAAAGGAAATAGAACACCCTCTTATATCAGCTCTAGTTATCTTAAATTCACATATTATGGTGCTTATGGACACATTAACATATGAGGTAAGTGACCTCCTACAAGAATTCAAGGATGGTTGTCCAGAAGAGTTACTAGTTGAACTACCACCATTAAGACCTCATTCCTGGATCTATGCTACCGAACCTACCACATTATTGCATGGGTATTATTGAGCAAACTGATCTCAAACATCAGGCTGATGATAACTTGATTCGATGCTTCATTAGAGATAGTATGTCTCCTTGTGCAGTTTCTGCCCTTCTTACCCCTAAGAAGGATGGGCATGATGTATGTGCATCTAAAGTCGTATAATAAATAAAACTATAGTTAAATATAGATTTCCAATACCAAGACTTGATGATATGTTAGATATGATGTCAGGAGCAACCACCTTCTCAAAGATTGATCTTTGAAGCGGAGATCACCAGATCCGCAAGAGAGAAGGTGATGAGTGAAAGGTTGTCTTTAAAACAAAAGAAGGGTTATTTGAGTGGTTAGTCAAGTCCTTAGGATTAACTAATGCTCCAAGCACATTTATGCAATTCATGACCCATATTCTTCAATCGCATATTGGGAAATTTCTTTTCGTATGTTTTGATGATATCATAATTTTTAGCAAATCTAAGGATGATCAACTTTCACATCTTTGACAAGTATTTGAGATTCTACGACGAGAGCAACTTTATGTACACCTAAAAATGTTCATTTATGACCTCCCCAACTATATTTTTAGGCTATGTTGGATCAAGTGAAGGAGTATCTACGGGCCCTGAAAAGATTTGAGTCATTCAAGAGTGGCCAGTACCATCATTTATTCATGAAGTTCATAGTTTTCATGGATTAACAACCTTCTATCATAGATTTATTTGAGGGCTCAACACTATAATGACACATATCACTCAATGTTTTCAAAAGGGTGAGTTTAGATGGACTACCACAGCCTCTAAGGCTTTCTTAGAGATTACGAATTGCTTATTAAGACCCCCTATTTTAAGTATTTCAGATTTTAACAAGGTTTTTGAAGTTTCATGTGATGCTTCGGGAGTTGTACTTGGTGGCATCCTAAAGCAAGAAGGTCATCCTATTGCATTCTTTAGCAAAAAAACTAAATGTAGCTCGACAAAAGTATTCAACCTACCATAAAGAATTTTAAGTTATTATCCAACCACTTCGTCATTAGATACATTATCTTCTTTTTAAAGAATTTGTGTTGTATTCTGACCATAAGACACTAAAATATTTAAACCTGCAAAAGAAGGTTAGCTCCCGACAAGCTAAGTGGATTCAATTTTTTCAAGAGTGCACATTTGTCCTTAAGCATACATTGTGTGTTAAGAACAAAGTGGCAGATATGCTGAGTCGAGTATGTACTAGTATGAGGGTCATGCACTACAGTAATCAGGTTTGATAAGATGAAGAATGATTACATTAATTGCAAAGATTTTCAACATATTTATGTTGTTGGGAATACTGCCCTTCAATGTTCCCTGAATTTGAAGAGACATCACCATCAATACTAAGTGTACAATTGTATTTGATACATGCCCCAAGTTCAGTGTATCCAGGTTGTCTACTCTACCATGATTAGAAAGGATGCCAGCGTAACAATAATAGTTGGACTCAAGACAAGTTGCTGGCAAATCAGAAATTTGG
This sequence comes from Platanthera guangdongensis, assembly GCA_039583875.1. Classification (NCBI taxonomy): domain Eukaryota; kingdom Viridiplantae; phylum Streptophyta; class Magnoliopsida; order Asparagales; family Orchidaceae; genus Platanthera; species Platanthera guangdongensis. Next base: position 127,636,359 of record CM077165.1, on the reverse strand, counting down.
TTAAGCCCAGAAGCGTCGAGTAATGGCAGTTCACTTGATGCAAGAAGAGCAAAAACATTGAGAGAACTACATACAGTCAAAGCCACAATATTGCTGACTAGAAATCTAGCTAAGTCCAGAAGCGTTGAGTAAAGACAATTCACTCAATGCCAACTCAACAAGATATTTGGCTAAGGACAAAAGTGTTGAGTGAAGGTATTTCACTCAACACCAGCTCAACAAGATATCTAGCTAAGGACAAAAGAGTTGAGTGAAGGCAGTTTACTTAAGGCCTCAGTTAAGAAGATCGATTACTGGACAAGCATAAAATCTACCAAATCCAGAAGAATTGAGTGAACTCACTTCACTTAATGTCTGAAGATCAGAAGTGTTGACAGAAGCTCAAGCAATCAAAGCCTAAGAAGAAGCAGACAAAAAATCTGTCTAAGTGCAGAAGCGTTGAGTCAAGGCAGTTCACTCAACAAATAATTAAACTAAGTCCAGAAGCGTCGAGTGATGAAGGCTCACTCGATGCCTAATTAGTTAAGACTATAAAAGACAGAATCCGCTGAGAAATGAAGGCTCACTCAATGCACTCAATGCCTAGAGATGCAGAATTCTTTTAAGTACTTTTTCATTGAGTGAAATGGCTTCACTCAACTCCTGAGATGTCTGTCTGGAATTTAGTAAGTCCAGAAGTGCTGAGTTATGCTGAAATCAACAGAAATTCAAATGTCGCGAGATTTTCTTGCTAGAAGACAAAAGGCATCGCTTGCCTTTAGTAATGCATTTAATGCAAAAATTGTGTTGTAGTTGCCCATTCCAGGGGTTCATACTGCATATAGAGTCGTTGAATTTACGGGAAATAAAAAGTAAGTTCCGAGGAATAAGAAAACAACTTTAGTTTTTGACTTTTGCAAGCGGAGATTTTTCTAGATCATCTTCTTCCTCTAAACAAAGTTGCAGAGCTTGAAGAACTTGCACTCACTGTTAGTATGAAATGTTGAAACAGTTAGCTGCTGGAAGTCGCATCTTCAACAGCAAGTTCAAAAAGTTCACTCTCTGAGTTAGAAGGAGCAGAGCAAGCCTAAGCTGTTGTTCATCTTCAAGTCCACTACATTCAACTCATCTACTCAAAAGGCTTGAAGAAATAGTGCTCTGCAGGGTATTTCACAACGCAAGTAGAACAACTTTGAAGATCTATTCTTGGTGATATGAAGAAGATAGAACTGAGTCTTCTCAGTTTAGGAAGAGGCAGACTCAGAGATCACTTCTCTGGAGTCAATCATCAACAACAACCAACACTTCATTTGTAGGATCTTAATAGCCTGATATATAAAGGCTAAATGGTAGGATCCATTTGTGGGTCTGAGGTAGGGACTGTGTGACTGAGCTGTATGAGATTTATTCTCTAAGGTGGGATCCTGTGGTGGATCTAAGTGTAGGGCAAACCTCCTAGCCTGAGTGTATGAATTTGGACAAAGTTTTAGGTAGGTGATCTAGTTCAAATTATTGAGTTGTAGGATATTGTATCTCTGAGTGTATGGCCTTGGGCCTGAGGTAGCACTTGGAGGATCCTGAGAGATCCTGAGGGATCTTTGTTGTAAGCTCATTGAGTTGAGATTGGAGAAGTTGGCCTTGTCTAGCACACTGTTAGAAAGGTGGGAGGGATAGTGGATGTACCCATATCTTGGGGAACAACTATAAACACTTGTCTGATGTTGTGTGTTCTGGAAATCTAACCTAAAACTAAATCATAATACAACAAAGCAAAAGGATAGTCATTAAAAGACACAAAACTCTATTCACTCCCCCCTCTAAGTGTTTAGCTACTTAAAACAAAGACATTCAAATTGTATCAGATGGATAGTGTCCTTCAAGGCTGAGAGCTCTAAGAAGAGCAAGGAGAGGATTTTCTCTCCCCCAAGGAAGCCAGCTGATTCAGAAAGCTCTGAGTCCAGCTCATCTGATAGTAACATATTAGATGGAGAGTTTGATGTCTTCCAAAGGCAATTCTAGAAGATGATGAAGAGGAGGCAGTGGAAGAACAATCCTTCCCCCTCCTCACATTACAAGAAGGATCACAACAAATCTGGGAAGAAGTTCTCCAAAGGAGACAGGTATGATTCTAAACCCAATAAACATATTTCTTCTAAAATTATTTGTTATTGTTGTAGCAAGCCTGTGCATGTCATTGTTGATTGCCTAGTCAAAAGAAAAGAGATATGTGAGAAGAAGCATCAGCACCACAAGGTCAAGAAGGATGAGAAGAGTTTCATGGCAAAGAAGACTGTTAGCCTATCAGACAGTGATTCTGAATCTTCAAAATTAGAAGAAGAGGAGGCCTACATTGGTCTCATGTCCATTGAAGAAGATGTTGAACTTCCTACTGCCCCATCTGGCATTAGGGCCCCACTGTCCTCAGTTGATACATTCCATCCCTAGCTCACTTTTTATCTATGAGTTTGGCTCAGACTCTGATGCAACCACTTTCTCTAGTGGGGAAGAGGGATCAGATTCTGAAGATAATGTCAATCAATTGATTGACAAGTATGGTGTCATTCTGGATGGTCTGAAAAGGAGCAATAGGCTAGTCAAGAAATAAGTTGAGGAGCTTCTCTCCTTATAGTTAGTTGCTTCCCTACAGTCTGAATCAACACCCTTGCTTGATCAGATGAGGAGGGAAGTCAGCCAACTGAAGACTATCTCAATCATCCAGATTGGAACCATCAGCCAGAAGAACAAGATCATTATGGATCTTGAAGAGAAGCTCCTTAAGGAGAAATAGATTGTGGCTGTATTCAGTAAGCCCAAGACAGTGTTTCCACTGATAGATTCCTTCACCTCTTAAAAGGATAAGAGAGGTTTGGGGTTCAAGTGAAACACTAGTGTTGCCCATTGCAAAGGGAAGTACAAAGTTCCTGTAGTGTCTCAGGCAACCTTTCACAAGGTAATCCTCCCATCAAACAGGTATGACCAAGATAACATTTATGGTTACTAGAAAAATGGGAACTCTTCTTGTAAGAATACATGGGTATCTTATAATGGAGGGAGAATGGACATGGGTGTGAGTGCACTGACGTCTCCTCATGAGGAAATCTAGATGGCCCATCATGGACCATTTGTGTTTGGTTCTCCAGCCTCCACACTCAAGGATAAGGCAGTGCCCTATTCTCAGGCTCTTCTAGCAACAACTTAAACAAAAGGTAATTTAGCCTGACTTGTCCATATCTGAGACCATTAACAACATATCTACTACAAAGAAGACCACCATTGGTGGAACTCAGAGTAATCCAAGTACCTCTACTGGCAGACTCACCTTCAGTCAAATTGTTGCTGACAGAAACAAGAAAAAGACTGTTTCTCTCCTTTATGAACAATCGGTTGTTGACAGCTTGCAATCCACAAGGAGATACAACATTCAAGAATGTTGGTGCTATGGTAAAGTTTGACACTTTGCCATAAATTGTTGGCATAATCCTAGTGGAAATATTTACTGTTTAAACTTTTTATGTTTAAGTTCTGACACTCCAGCATGTTTGGTAGCAAGTGAGAAAGTCTCCTACTATGCAATAGCACAAGAGGCTTGCTCACTTGAACTACAAGTCAATTAGAAAGCTCTTTAGTGAAGGTCTAGTCAGAAATAGTCCCAATTTAAAATGCACCAAGGAGGGTGTTTGCTCTGCTTGTTCAAAGGACAAGCAAACCAAAGCATCCTTTAAGAGCATTGGGGCCAAGGATTTAGTGAGGTGTTTGTACCTCATGTATATGGACATTTTTGGTCCTATACCAGTTCATAATTTAGGTAGAAAAATCTATACACTTATGATAGTTGATGACTATTCTAGATATGTTTGGGTTTTCTTTCTAAAGAAAAAGTCTGAAATCCTAGACATCTTTATGACCTTTATGAGGCAAGTTCAGAATGAAAAAGAGAGTTCTATGGTAAAAATCAGAAGGCATGACAAAGTTCTGTGAAGAACTACGGATTTGTGAGGAGTTTTCTTCTCCAAAAACACCCCAACAAAATGGGACAGCTAAGAGGAAAAACAAGACTCTCATAGAGGATGGCAGGACACTACTCAGTAACACTTCTCTCCCAGAATACTTTTGGGCTGAGGCAGTGGACACTGCTTATCATGTATTGAATAGATCCTCTATCAACAAGTATCATCAGAAGACTCTCTATGAGATTATGAAAGGCAGAAAACCAAATCTAGCCTATCTCAGGATCTTTGGTAGTAAGTGCTTTGTGCTTAATAATGGGAATTCCTACTTGCTAAGTTTGCTGCCAAATACTACGAAGGGATATTTGTTGGGTACAATACTCATAGCAAAGCATATAGAGTCTACAACTTGAAAAAATTAAATTATAGAAGAGTCTGTGAATGTAGTCTTTGATGAATCATCAATGATTAACAGTGAGCTGCCTAGTTCCTCTAGATCTGCAGGTATAGAATTAAAGATGGATAAACTAACCATCAAAGACACTTATCCAACTACCCTAGAATAAGATGATGGGGTGTACATTCCTGAAGAAGGATAAAGTACACAGGAACTGGTTGAAGACTAGCAGGATCCAGTCACTGAAGTTCATGATGCTAAAGAAAGAAAGCATCCTGCTGTCAGGCATTTGAGGGATCATCCCAGAAATCAGATCATATGAGATGCTATCCAAGGGATTACAATAAGGAGCAAAATCCTCAACATTGCTATGTACTGTAGCTTTTTGTCTTAAGTTGAACATAAAAGGTTTGAAGATGCCAACATAGACCCATTTTGGAGTGTGACAATGCCAGAAGAAATGAACCAGTTCAAGAGATGCAAGATCTAAAAGCTGGTTCCCATACCAAAAGGACATAACATCATTGGAATCAAGTGGATCTATAGGAATAAGATTGATAAAAATGGTGATATAATGAAGAATAAAGCTAGACTTGTGGCCAAGGGATACAGATAAGAGGAAGATATTGATTTTGATCAAACCTTTACACCAGTAGCTAGATTGGAAGCCATAAGACCATTCCTTTCATATGCTGCACATAAAGGATTCAAAGTCTACCAAATGGATGTGAAATCAGCCTTCCTAAATGGTGACCTAAAAGAAGAGGTCTATGTTGAGCAACCCTCAGGTTTTGTTAATTCTAACTTTCCCGATTATGTTTTTAGGCTTAGAAAAACTTTATATAGGTTGAAGCAAGCCCCTAGGGCATGATATGAAATTTTGTCTAGCTTTCTCATTGAGAACAAAATTTCAAGAGGAAAGATATACAAGATATTATTCCTATGGGAAGTTAAGGATAAGATCATTCTAGTCCAAATTTATATATATGACATAATATTTGGGTCTACTGATGATGGCCTCTGCAAAAAGTTTGCCAAACATATGTAAGGGTAGTTTGAGATGAGCAGTATGGGTGAACTCAAGTATTTGTTGGGCCTCCAAGTTAGACAATCGGAGGATGGACTATCCATCTCTCAGTCTAAGTTCACCAAGGAGTTAATTAAAATTTTTGGAATGAAGAGTGCCTCCATAATGAAAACTCCTATGGGGTCAAGTGTGTCAATAGACAAGGATGAAACTAAAAACATGTTGATGAAACCTTGTATAGAGGCATAATTGGATCCATCCTCTACCTTATTGCTAGTAAGCCAGACATTATGTATGCTACATGTATTTGTGCTAGATATCAGGATAATACTAAGGAATCTCACTATTCTGCAGCTAAAAGAATTTTGAGATATCTCAAGGGCATGTCTGATCTTAGTCTGTGGTACCCTAGGAATAATGACTTTGAACTAAATCGGTATTCAGATGCAGATTTTGCAGGATGCAGAAAACACATGAAAAGTACCTCTAGCATCTGTCATTTTTAGGAGGAAGATTGGTCTCTTGGAGAAGCAAGAAACAAATAAGTGTTGTTATCTCAATAGTTGAATCAGAGTACATCTCAACTAGAAGTTGTTGTGATCAGATACTATGGATCCAACATCAGCTCCAGGATTACAATCTCAAGATATATAGAACTCCAATGTTTTGTGATTCTAGTAGTGCAATCTCTATTGCTAAGAATCTTGTTTCTCATCACATGACTAAGCATATAGAAATTAGGTATCATTTCATTAAAGAGCATGTGGAATATGAGAATATCAGTCTTGAGTTTGTCTCTACAGACAAGCAAGTGACTGATATTTTCACCAAGCCAGTAGATAAGGCCAAGTTAACACCTTCAAATTTGAATTGGGTATGATGAACTTAATATAGCTTCAGTAGCTCTGCATGTATTTTTATTGCAGGTAGTCTAAATTCCAGCAGGTTAATAAAGGAGTTATAGAATAAGAAGAGAAATACTCCTGTTGAGGGGGAGCAAGTTCAGTCTAATATTCAGGATAAGCTCCTGCAACAGTGACAGAAAAAGTTCAAAATAGCTCCGTAGAAGAACAGATTGTCTTTAAGGACAATGCTGAGGTTGAGGGGGAGATTCAGTCTGAACTCCCTACTCAAGATATAATGTATAATATTGATTCCTCTATGTCTAACAAATACAATGTTGTTGCTAATGTACATGATGATGCATATGCATCAGAGTATATGATGGTTGACTCAGAAGAAAGAGTATCTACAAGGGAAGAAATAAAGATGTCGGTGAACCAGGAGACAGTTGGAATTACTGTGCACAACTTCTGTGGATACAATATCAGCTAGAAAACTACAATCTCAAGGTAAGTCATTCACCCTTATAGTGTGACTCATCAAGTGCAATTTTTATTGCTGAGAATTTATCTCACATAGCATGACTAAGCTTATAGAAATTAGATATCATTTTATTGAAGAACATGTAGATAGTGAAGACATCTGCCTTGAATTTATCCTCACAAACAGTCAAGTTGTTGATACCATCACTAAGTCATTGGATGAGGCTAAGTTCAATTCTTTCAAAATTAAGTTAGAAATGCTTAATGTTGAATGACGCATGTACTAATAGTGTTTCAGTATAGATCTACATGTCTATATTTTCTTTTTGTTTTCAATTCATAATGTGGTCCTTCTTCCTTATTGTTAGAGTATATCTTTAGCAAGGTTAGATGGATAGATAGAAGTTAATCACTTTAACTTGCTAGGTTAAACATCAGTAAGATCTGTTGAATCAGCTGAGTAAGATACAGTGGTGGACAAGGATGATGTTCCTCCAAAAATAATGATGTAGTTGAGGGGGAGCATTCACATGTTCCCACTCAGGATGAGGTCATTACATCCACCGTATTGGCTGAGGAATAAACTCTTCCTGAGCATGATGGTCAAAAGGACCAAGAGAAAAGTTTTCCCATGATCCTTTCTCCACCCTCAATAGATGAATGCCTATTGAAGGAGTCAGAAAGAGTGAGGAGAGAAATTGAGAGCAATGGGGGAGGAGAGAAATTGAGATCAATGAGAGCAATGACCTGACATGTCAAATCACTACATTAACTTGACATGTTGAGCCAGAAAGGGGGAAGTCAACTTTTAACAAGTTGTTTGAGTAGAGCAATAACTTGACATGTCACGTCAACTTTTAATAAGTTGTATGGGGAGAGCAATGACTTGACATGTGAAGTCACTGCATTAAACTGGGGAACTTTGAACAAGCTTATATTTGCTTAATTGATATGTTTTATGTATTAGAGCACCTTAGTATTGTTTTGTGTTCTGTCTTCTTCAAATAGGAGGAAATTGTTAGGAATATTGCCCATCAATGTTCCCTGAATTTGAAGAGGAATCACCATCAATACTAAGTGCATAATTGTTTTTGATGCATGCCCTAAGTTCAGTGTATGCAGGTTGTCTACTATACCATGATTAGACATGATGTCAGGGTCACAATATTAGTTGGACTCAAGACAAGTTACTGACAAAGTAGAAATTTGGTTAAGTCAAGAAGCGTCGAGTGAAGGCAGTTCACTCGACGCAAGAAGAGCAAAAGCATTGAGAGAACTATATACAGTCAAAGTCATAATGTTGTTGACTAGAAATCTGGCTAAGTACAGAAGCGTACTTCACTCAACGCCAACTCAATAAGATATTTGGCTAAGGACAGAACATTGAGTGAAGGCAGTTCACTCAACACCAACTCAACAAGATATTTGGCTAAGGACAGAAGCGTTGAGTGAAGGAAACTACGCCTTAGTCAAGAAGACTAGTTACTGGATAGGAAGAAAATCCACCAAGTTTAGAAGCATTGAGTGAACTCGCTTCACTCAACGCCAGAAGAGCAGAAGCGTTAACAAAAGATCAAGCAATCAAAGCCATAGAAGGAGCAGACAAAAAATCTGTCTAAGTCCAGAAGCATTGAGTGAAGGCAGTTCACTTAATGCCCACTCAACAAATAATTCAACTAAGTCCAGAAGCGTCGAGTGATGAAGGCTCACTCAACGCCTAATCAATTAAGAATATAAATGATAGAATGCGATGAGGGATGAAGGCTCACTCAACGCACTCAATGCTTGGAGATGCAGAATTTTGCTAAGTATTTTTGCATTGAGTGATTAGGCTTCACTCAATTCCTAAGTAGTATGTCTTGAATTTACTAAGTCCGGAAGCATTGAGTCATGCTGACGTCAGCAAAAATTCAAATGTCATGCGATTTGCTTGCAAGAAGACAAAGGGCGCCACTTTCCTTTAGTAATGCATTTAATGCAAACGTTGTGCTGCAGTTGCCCATTCTAAGGGTCCATACTGCGCATAGAGCCATTGGATTTATGGGAAATAAAAAGTGAGTTCCGAGGAAGAAGAAAACTAGTTTAGCTTTTGACTTTTGTAAGAGAAGATTTTTCTAGATCATCTTCTTCCTCTAGATAAAGTTGCAGAGCTTGAAGAACTTGCTCTCACTTTTAGTCTGAAACGTTCAGACATTTAACTGTGGGAAGTCACATCTTCAATAGTAAGTTCAGAAAGCTCACTCTCTAAGTTAGAAGGAGCAGAGCAAGCCTAAGTTGTTGTTCATCTTCAAGTCCACTGCATTCAACTCATCTACTCAAAATGCTTGAAGAAACGTTGTTATGCAGGGTATTTCACTGCACAAGCAGAACAACTTTGAAGATCTATTCTCAGTGCTGTGAAGAAGATAGAACTGAGTCTTCTCAGTTCAGGAAGAGGCATATACAGAGATCACTTCTCTGGAGTCAATCATCAATAACAAACAATACTTCATCTATAGGATCTTAATAGATCTGAGTTGTAAGCCTGATATATAAAGGTTCAGTGGTAGGATCCTTCTGTGGATCTGAGATAGGGCATTTGTGCCTGAGCTGTAGGAGATTTATTCTCGGAGGTAGGATCCTGTGGTGGGTCTGAGTGTAGGTCTAACCTCCTAGCCTGAATGTAGGACTTTGGACAAAGTCTGAGGTAGGTGATCTGATGCAGATTACTGAGCTGTAGGAGATTGTATCTCTGAGTGTAGGTCCTTGGGCTTGAGGTAGGACTTGGAGGAGTTTGAGAGATCCTGAGGGATCTGTATTATAAGCTCATTGAGCAAAGATTGGAGAAGTTATCCTTGTCTAACACACTGTTAGAAAGGTGGGAGTGATAGTTGATGTACTCATACCTTGGTGAACCACTATAAATACTTATTTGTTGTTGTGTGTTCTTGAAAGCTAACCTAAAACTAAATCACAACAAACCAAAGCAAAAAGATAGTCATTAAAAGACACAAAAACTTATTCATCCCCCCTCCAGGTGTTCAGCTACTCTTGAAACAAAGACTTTCATATGCATCTTTTGATGTCGAGTCTCAAAGTCCTCACAATGAGTACCAGATGAGAGATGACTAATTATTTCAAGAAATACGTCTTTGTATTCCTGATTCTTCACTTCGTGACTTCCTCAATGAGGAAATGCATGCATGAGGAGGTATAAGTCATTTTAGCAGAGAAAAGGCTATTGATATAGTCGAGGATAGATTCTTTTAGCCTAGCCTTAAGCGTGATGTGGCTCGTATTGTTGGGCAGTGTCGTATTTATCAATTGACAAAGCAGGGGTGGTGCATGGCTGGTTCATATACCCTCTTACCCGTACCTTATAGACCTTGGGAGGATATTAGTATGAACTTTGTGTTAGGGTTGCCACACACAACACATCACTATGACTCCATATTCGTTGTCGTTGATAGGTTCTCCAAAATAGCCCATTTCATTCCTTATCATAAAACATCTTATGCCTTATATATTGCCTCACTTTTCATGAAAGAAGTAGCATGTCTACATGGATTACCAAAAACTATTGTTTCTGATAGGGATGTGCGCTTTGTTAGCTATATTTGGAAAACTTTATGGAATAAATTAGGAACTAAGCTAGCTTTTTCTACCGCGCATCACCCCCAAACTGATGGTAAAATAGAAGTTGTGAACTGTAGACTTGGTGACCTTCTTAGGAGCTAGTTGCTCAACATTCTGTTGTTTGGGATTTGGTTCTGCATATTGCTGAGTTTGCTTATAATAGTTCTATTAATAGATCCATGAGTATGTCATATTTTCAAATTGTTATAGGATATGACCCAAGAAAGTCGGTTATCTCATTAATTTACCTGCCACTTATAGGATATCAACACTTGCATCAACATTTGTTGAACACATACATGACTAACATAAGGAGATTCGACAAAAACTTACGTTAAAATACGAAAGATATGAGAAAGCAGCTGATCAATAAGGGCACCCCATAGAATTCGTAGTTAGAGATATGATGCTTGTGAAGGTGAGACCAAAAAAAATGCCCTCATACACTCTTAAGAAGTGAACCAATAAAATAGTTGGTCCATGCAAGATCATTAAGAAGATTAATAATAATGATTTTGAGTTAGATTGTTAGATATTATGAAGCCTGGTGGTATGGCGGTTTGGTCCTAGCAGTTTGGCAGTTTGGCGGTCTGGCGGCTTGGTCCAGGTGGTCTAGTAGTTTGGCAGCCTGGCGGCTTGGTCCTGGCAATCTGGCATTTAGGGTACTTACAAATTGACCTCGGCAACTTGACTATCTTTTAATAGTGATTCTGAAGACTTGGTAGCTGTGTTAGCAGACTAGTTCCTGCAGTGTTACGGTCTGCCTCTGGCAGACTGGTTCCTGTAGTATTGTGATCTGCGTCTGGCGGACTGGTCAATGAGTCTAGCCTGTCTGGAGATCTTTGAGGACGCCTCCTTGATAGTTCGAGGAGGCTTGTTCTATCCGATGTTGCGGGTTTGGCAGAAAAGAGATTCAAGCTGATGCGTATAGAGGTCATGGTCTAAGGAGCATTTGTGGCTACGAATAGAGGAGTAGCTAAAGCTGCGGATAGAGGCTGCTATCCTCTTGTGTTGCGGCTTGATGATCAAGAAATTTGAGTTCCTGAAGATTGGCGGATATAAGAAGCAATCCACTTGTGTTTTTCTTTGATCATCAAGAGCGGACTAAGAAGTAGAGACGGGTGGTTTCTTGGTGTGGAGCAGTAAGCTTGTCTAACCGTTCAGTTGATGTAGTTTGCAATTTTTTATCTGCATGTTGTATTTTAGTCTCACGTCATCTATTGTATTTTCTTTCTTTCTCTTCTCCCTATAAATAAGAGGGTCATACCCATGTAACTTAACTTTTTGTGGAATGAAAAGTTTGTTATTTAGTTTTTTTCACCTTGTATCAGAGCTCACCTGATCCTTGTGGAGTCTAGTTTTCTAACTGCTCGCCTTGCTGTTCTGTGCTCCTTGCGGACTCCAGTTTTCTAACCGCCTGCCTTGCTCTTCTATGATCCTTGCGGACTCCAATTTTCTAACCGCCCGCTTCACTCTTTTGTGATTTCTGTGGTTTTTGCGGACTCCAGTTTTTTAACCGCCCGCTGAGCTCTCCTTCTATCCACGCAGATTTTTTTAACCACCTTCTTCATGATGGATACTGAGTACTCTTCTTCCACTTTATCCGCACCTTCTCAAACCGTACCTAGTGTTTCCCCTCCTTCTGGAAATCTTGGAACAACTTCCAAGCTGACTTGCCTGAATTATCCAGACCGGAGTGTCTCGTTTGTGTTCTTACTGAGATCTCAACGCAAAGATCATCATCTCACTGATGACCCTCCAACTCGATGGTATACTTCCTTTGATGATTAGAATTCCAATGATGATTTGGTCAGGACGTGGCTTGCTAATAGTCTGTCTGATGAGTGCCTACCTATCATTTGACATGATGAGATAGTTAAAGCTGCTTGGACTCATCTTGCTGCTTTGTATTCTAAAGGCGCTCATACCTCGCGCATATACACATTATAGTCTGATCTATTTACCCGCCCTACTTTGACTCTTGTTGCTGCTTATCAGTAGGTGCAAGCACTTGGTGCTAAGATTCTACAACATCGTTCATTCTCCGCTGATCTAGCTGAGCATCACAAACACTTATAGGAACTTATGGTTGTGTGTTATCTTCTTTGCCTTCCAGAATCTTATGGCATGATAAGGCAACAAATTCTTGACGAAGCTGATTCTCTCACTTTTGATGCTACTGTTGCCCGTATTGTAGATGTTATCACTCTTGTTCGGCATCCTCTGCTTAGTTCCCCGCCCCTCCTGACACCTTTGTTCATCTGGTTCATTCTGATAATTCTAGTGATCGTGGAGGTCATTCTAGTGGGCGTGGTGTGTTTTGTCATGTCTACTCTCATTGTAGCAAGATGAGACATCTTGTCAATCACTGTTGGGCTAAGTTTACACATCTTTGCCTGTTTGCGGGTGACTCCATAAGGAAGTCCACGTCCCTTGCCTCTTATTCTTGCAATGTGAATGTAGTCACTCAGGGTAAGTGGCTAATTGATTCAGGAGCTACTAATCATATTACAAGTGATCCTCGTTTGTTCTCTTGCTTGGACAAGCATAACCGGTCTCGTTCGATTTTCATTGTGGATGGTAATCCATCTCTAATGTGGGAGATTGGTACAGTCTGTGTCACTCCAACTACGAGGCTTGAGGACATGCTTTACGTCAAATCTTTTCATGCAATTTACTCCCTATTTCTACTCTTTACAAACAGCTAAATTGTACGATTACCTTTACATCTATTACTTGTTCTTTTTTAAGATCCTCACTCCAAGGAGAAGATTGCTACTGAAATTGAAAGCAATGGGCTCTTTTTCTTGATAATGTCACTGCTTTCTCCACTTCTCTTCAGCAATGACATCTTCGCCTTAGGAATCCTCCTCCTCGTCTCATCTACCAAATCCTACCAGATTTACCTCAAGAGGACTCCTCTTTGAACTGTGAAGCACCATCATTCTTCCTAACTTGTGAGACAAAGATGTAGTTCTTCTTGTCTGTTTGAACATGTTCATTCGAATATTTGGGGTCCTGCTCCTGTTAGGTCTGTTGGTAGGGGAGTTTATATTTTGTTATATTTATTGATGATTTCTCCCGATATAACGTTATATCTCTTGAAAGAACATTCTGAACTATATTTTGTGTTCACTACGTTTTATAATGAGTTACAAACTCAATTTGATATTTCTTTTAAAGTTCTTCGAACTGATAATGCTCAAGAATATCTTAGTCAATATTTTTTAAATTTTTACATGCATCGGGGCATAGTTTATCAAACTAGTTGTCCTTACACCTCTCAGTAAAATAGGATTGCTGAGCGCAAAATTCGTTATCTCCTGGATATTACTCGTACCCTTCTCCAATAGATGAATGTTCCCCGATCGTATTGGGGGCATGTTGTGCTTCTTTCTTACTATCTCATCAACTATATTTCTTCATTTGTTCTTCAGGGACGAACTTCATTCTTCATATTACATCTAGGAGTTCAACCTTTTCCTTTACCTCTCCATGTTTTTGGTTGCACGACATTTGTGCACACTCCTTCCTCTGGTCGTGACAAACTTTCTCCTCGCTCGGTAAAGTGCGTCTTTTTGTGCTATTGTCCGACCCAAAAGGGGTACCAGTGCTTTGATCCCCTTCTTAGGAAACAATATGTTTATGCTTATGTTACATTCTTTGAAAATATACCTTATTTTTCTCGAGCTTCTACTCTCTCACCACCTGATGTTTTTTATTCTCTACCTATTATTTTCGCACATTCACCTGAACCTACTCCATCTTCTCAGACAATGTCTCCTCTCCCCATATCAATTCCTATCTTCGCCTGTGTCTTCTGATTCTTCCCAGCCTTTGGAGCTGCTGCTGACAGTTCCCAGGCCAGAAATCTCTTCTATGGATAGATCTACTACAGAAGACAAGTCAAATTGTTACCTTTTAATTGCTCTACGGAAAGGGGTTAGAATGTGCACTGAACATTCAATTCATAATGGTGTCTCATATGCTCGTCTTTCCCTAGCTAGAAAGAGATTTGCTCTTGCTCTCTTCGCAAATGCTCTCTCAGTTAACTATCAGGAGGCTCTTGTTATTCTGTATTGGAAAGCGATGATGGATGAAGAAATGAAGATTTTAACCAAAATGGGTACTTGGACTCTTATCTCTACGTCTCTAGGTTTGGGTGTGGTTGGTTGTCAATGGTTCTTTGTCATCAAGTTTCATTTGCATGGCTCTATTGGCCTCTATAAGTCTAGGCTTGTTGCTAAAAGCTTTACTCAGGAGTATGGTGTGGATTTCTTTGATACCTTATCCCTAGTTGCTCGCATCAGCACTATCCGTGTTATTTTCTTTTTAACGGTTAACAAAGTTTGAGAGATGTATCGGTTAGATGTGAAGAATATCTTCATATATGGTGATCTGCAAGAGGTGGCATGGATTGCATGAAGCAACCTCCTGGGTATGTTGCTCAGGGGGAGTCTCAGGTATGCAAGTTACGAAAGACAATTTATAGCTTAAAACAAAGTCCACATGGTTGGTTTTACAAGTTCAGCAAAGTTATTTCTCTTCTTGGCTTTACTTGGAGTTTTGCTGATCACTCTCTTTTTATACGCAAGACTACTAAAAGGCTTGTGGTTCTTGTTGCCTATATGAATGATATTCTCCCAACTGGTGATGATAAGAAGGGAATTGATCTAGCAAAGAGAAACCTTCGGGAACATTTTGTTACAAAGGATATGAGTTCTCCTAAGTACTTCTTGGGAATGAAAATCTTGCAAAAATACAACTCTGTGGTGCTCTCACAATGGAAGTATGCATTAGATCTTTTAAAAGAAATTGGTCTTCTTGGGCCAGGGCCTATCCATTGACCCATGGTCGTTGGTGATGACAAGAGTTGGACGGAGGATTCATCTCTTCTTTCAGATGTTAATATGTATATATGACTTGTGGGAAAACACATTTATTTGACTATTAGCAGACCTGATATTTATTATCCAATAGGGAAGGTCAGTCAGTTTATGCAATCTCCTACAGAATGACATCTTCGTTCCACCTTAAAAATTTTGGGTGTCCATGGAAGGGGTTATCATTTCAAAAACATAACCATCTGAAGGTTGAAGCATATTTTGATGCTAGCTAAGCTGATAATAAAAAAGATATAAAGTTTACCCCTAGTTTTTGCACCTTTATGGGAGAAAATCTTTCAGCTGGAAAATCAAGAAATAGTCTGTTATGTCACGATCAAGTGCTAAAGCTGAGTACTGAAGCATGGCATCGACCGCTTGCGAGTTGAAATAGTTGTGTGCCCTTATGCTTGACTTGGGAGAGGTATATGATCATCTTTTACCTATGTTTTGTAACAACTAGGCTGATATATATATATAAAGGATTCCAGTCTTCATGAAAGAATGAAACACATTGAAGTCGACTGTTATTTCGTTAGAGAAGAAATATTGAAGAATCAAATCTGTACTCTGTTCATAACTTCTGATAAAGAACTTGCAAACGTCTTTACCAAACCAGTGTCTGCCTCTCTTTTAGATGTCTGTGACAAGCTGGCTATGGTTAATATATATGCTCCAGATTGATGGGGGGTGTTAGATTTTGTAAAGCCTGACGGCCTGGTAGTTTAATCTGGCGGTCTTGTAGTTTGGCCGTGTGGAGGCTTGGTCTAGGCGATCTAGTAGTTTGGCGGTCTGGCAGCTTGGTCCAGGCAGTCTGGCATTTAGCGGACTGGTAGATTGGCCTTGGCGGTATGATTGTCTTCTAGCAGTGGTTCTAAAGACTTTATAGTCGTGTTGGCGGACCAGTTCCTGTAGTGTTGCAGTCTGCAAATTGCGGACTAGTCAGCGAGTCTAGTCAGTTTGGAGATCTTTAAGGATGCCTCCTTGATATTTCAAGGAGGCTTGTTCTATTCGCTGTTGTAGGTTTGGCGGACATGAGATTCAAGCCACTGTGGATAGAGGTCGCGGTCTGAGGAGCAACTAAGGCTATGGATAGAGGAGGAACTGAAGCAGCGGATAAAGGCTATTATTCTCTTGTGTTGTGGCCTGATAATCACGGAAGCTGAGTTCCTGAAGATTGGGGATACATGCAACAATTTGCTTGTGTTTTTCTCTGATCATCAAGAGTGGACTGAGAAGTAGAGACCGATGATTTCTTGGTGTAAAGCGGTCAGTTTGTCAAACTTCTCGGTTGATACGGTCTGAAAATTTTTATCTGCATGTTGTATTTTAGTCTTGCATCGTCTATTGTATTTTCTTTCTTTCTCTTCTCCCATAAATACGAGGTCATACCCATGTAACTTAACTTTTTGTGGAATTAAAAACTTATTATTTAGATTTTCTCACATTGATGAACTTATAGATGTTGGTTATTCATCAGTATTCAATATTGCCGATCCAACTAATTATTATGGTTTTGATGTGGATACTCCTAGTAGTACTAACATGTAGGAACTAATTAGTAGTCAACTGCCAACCACATCCTCGAGATGCCTGAGATCTTATCAGCCAGTGCAAATAGTTGATGAGTAGGTGATATGTTCAGTTGATGGTGTTATTCATCTCCTTCTTGTTCGTTGGAGAGGTCTCTCCCAAGTTGATGATTCCTGGATTATTGTTGAAGAGCTATAATAGTTGGATTTAGATCTCCAACAGGCTTACCTAGACTCACATTTGACAGAGTCAAATTCTTTAAAGCCCGGGGGAGCTGATGCGGGACAAGTTAAATCAAGATAATGGAAAAATTGACGTCGACACACATGATGTCAACTGACCTTCAAATTAAATCTGTATTTCTATTTAATTAAGTATTTTATTTTGAGCATATTTATGAACTCACTCACATTTTAAGCCTTATGTATTTTGAGCTATTGCTTATGTAATTTAGGTTTCATTTATTGTAGGATATATTATAGATCTTGAGCAAGCCAATCCCAATACTATCCAAACGTAACATAACTTAGTCCCCATGTTAAACCACCCTCTTTCACACATAAATCACCTTATTTTCTTTATATCATGATGACCATCATAAACCACCTCTTTTTCACACATAAACTGCTTAAATTTCTACATGTCATGAATTGACACCATAAACCATCCCCTTTTCACACATAAATCACTTTATTTTCTACATGTCATTATTATCTGCTATAAACTACCCCATTTTCACGCATAAACCACTTTATTTTCTATGTATCATTAATAGCCACCACAAACTTCTCCCTTTTTCATATAAAAATCATCTTATTTCTTCATCATTCAAACATGTGACTAAAGACCACCATAATAATGGTCCAACCTCCAACCAAATACATGAACTCTAAAGTCATTCCCTCCTCACCTTTCATGGTTCTTAAGATCTATAAATATGCATGAATACTCTTGTTATAATCATCTTTTGAATGAATGAAAATTGCAATTGTTAATTATTGCTACATTGTTCTTCTTTGTGCTTTTTTCCCTCTAAGTGAAAGACTACTAAGAGTGAGAGTGTACGTCCCTTGAAGAAAAACTTTCAAGGAAGGAGTAGGCAATGACTTGGTGAAAGAATGTCCAATCGGTACTAGCTCGAGTTATCCCCTCAACCAAAAATACAAAATTAGTTTGACTATGGTATTTCTCTTTCAAATTATTATTATTCTTCTTCTACAAGATTGTTAAGATTAGACACTATCGGTTAGAAACTCATCGGATGACACCAAATTATTGACAATTGCATTTCCATCTGGCTAGTTGTTTTAAGGCCAATTTTCTCATGACTCAAGTAATTAATGTAAGCAAACCTCCAATCTCCAAAATAACTCAATTTCATCTTAAATCACCTCATAAATATCTTAGCCTACATCACACTTGACCACCATGTTCCTCACTAAGTGGGGAATATGAGATTTCTGGCTATCCGCAGCCTGAAATTCCAACGAATTGAGGGAGCTCGTATCACTAATAGTTATTTGGCATTTTAAAATAATTAAGAAAATAAATGTGTATTTTCCATAGAAGTAAAGGCAAAAAATCAAATTAAGCCAAATTGAACTTAACTAACCTTGAACCTCAGCCCAATGAGTTCATAAGAGGACCCACACTGCCAAATCAACTTATGGTTTGATCTTAGTAGCCAACCTTATGCCTATTCGGTAAAAGAACATCGTATAAGAAACTTGAAAATGATGTTAATATGGAAAACAAGTAAATTCAGAATAAACTGTGCAAATTTAGCATAAAGTGTGCAAATTTGATCAAGAAAGTGCACATTAAAAAAACAACCTGAATATGGAATCAGGACATCAAAAAATCTCAAGGTAGATTTATTTGCTTTTTTGATGACTAGGCGACTTCGGGACTCACCGACACTAGAAACCGCCACCGACGGTGATGTTGCTGCAAAGGGGGTGCAGTGGTAGTGATGAACAATAATGTGACATGCTAGTGTTACATCAACACTAGCATGTCATATTCTGTGTGGCATGCTGATATGCAGCCCCACGACTACATCCCTTAGCAGCATCGCCTATTCTGGCCACTAATGGTATCAGAGTCATACCTACAATATAATGTGTAATTTAGAGATCAACCATGTGAAAGATGTTGAGGCTATAACATCCTGAATCTGATCAGGGCAATTTGACGATGGCAAGGAGTGCTTTGGGGGCAGTGAAGCTCATGCAAAGTAGCTCCTAATGAGCATCTAGGATAACAAACTTCTAGGTGAAAGGAAGTGCATGAATGAACTTAACCTCACGTTAAAGTTGGAGAAAAATTTGTTGAGCTTAAGTAATAACATTAATCCATATATATCAGAGACGTATTTTCAGAGTAATTGGTTGAGTTCTATTAGAAACTCCATTGTTAATTGTGCCCTAGTAGGAGTAGTTCTGGGATATGTGGCCTTGTGAAAAGTGGTCGTAGGACGCCTATAAAAAGTACAAAAGAGTGTAGTTTAACAATGGGTCGGGATTAACAAAAAATGAGAAATACTTCTAATATTGTGCGGGTTATATCATTACAATCAAAACCCCAGTGCTACCCAAAACGAGTCTAGAGGCGCCCGACCCCTAAGTTTTTCGGCGATCAATCCCAACCTTCCTAAATTTTATGGACACTAACCGCCGCTCCACGCACCTCCAGTACATTCTAGTGACTTCCCCTAACTCCCCTTAGAAACAATTCCTATCCTCTGGAAAGCTTCTTTAATAACCGGAGAGACTCTAACATGAGATTGGAATTATAAAAATCTTAGCTTAAAAGGGAAAAAATTCAGACTACTGCTTATTCTCTCTCCATATTTTAATTTAAATTGCAACCATTGGCTACAATGCACAATGAGGCGGCATAATGTGTTGGGGGGACTATGAGGACCTCCTTAGTGTGCCCTATAGAACTCCCATTGCCAGGGACGATGATTCCCTGGCGACAAATCATGATATTATTGGGTTGGATTATTCCAACCACCATTGGCAGTGGTTGGTGGTATTTACCCATAGGCGGTGGTGGGAGAGCCCCACATTTCTAGGCATGATGGGGGCTTACAACCACCGTCCAATCCTCATGCGATAATCCATGGCTTTTTAAAACCTCATATAATGAT
The DNA here is from genome assembly GCA_039583875.1 of Platanthera guangdongensis. Taxonomy (NCBI): domain Eukaryota; kingdom Viridiplantae; phylum Streptophyta; class Magnoliopsida; order Asparagales; family Orchidaceae; genus Platanthera; species Platanthera guangdongensis. The sequence goes on along the minus strand of CM077165.1, from coordinate 127,616,499 downwards.
TAGAGGGATATCCGATCCGCCGCATTGTGCGGCCACCTTGAATCTGCGGTCTAGCTCAATTTGGAGCGTTGGATCTGCTTTACGGTCCACATCGCTTCTTTACTTGACAAATTTGAGTTGAGTTAGGTTTTACTTATCTTGATTTTCTAAGCTATTTAACAAATATATAAATGACGACTTTGTTGATGTCACCAACATGGAAGTTGCAGAAATTTTATTTTGAACACCAAAGAACCCTTAAAAGATTGCAAGAAAGATGTATTAAAATAAAAACCCGTGTGAAGACTGATTTTATAGTAAGTCTAACCTAACTTGAACCTTGTTGCAGATCGTTTAAGGCTCCTGCTAGATCAGAATAAATTGAATCGTCTTACTCCGGGAGCGGTTGAACGCGCAAATAGTCACAGAAAATAGAAAACATGAAAAGGAAAAAATTTTTAACGTGAAAAATCCTTCAGCTGAGTGAAAAACCACGTGGTCAGATATGTGTCGGCCAAACCTTCACTATTAGCTGGTTATTGTACAAGACATTTGGAAAACTCAAGGGCGACAGACTTTCTCTCGTTACTATTTGTACAACCCGTATTCGTCGAGGGTGGCTCCCTACCACAGTCAGGTCAACAGAAGTCAAGGTCAACAAGTCAAGACAGGAGTCAAAGTCAGCACTCAAAATCGTGGAAGGCCTGGGCGATTATAGGCGAGCTCTCCTCGCATACTCGTCAGGTAGGCGACTAGGCGAGATACTCGCCCAGCCCGTGCGAGTTCCTCTGGAAGTTGCCTAGTCGCCAGGGGGGTGGGGTATAAATATGATCCCCCCTCCCCTTGCTTTTGTCTATAAATAGGACCCCAGGGGTACGAGGTGTAGCACTGGAAATCCTCAGCAGGATACTCACACGCTTCAGCTTCGGGATACTAGCTAAGTTTTCGGATTCCTTTTCCTTAGAGCAACTCGCGACTTTGCGATTTTACCAGCTAGCTTCCCTCGTATCCAGTTCGGCCATTTTTGGTTGACAAGGGGTTGCTCCTTTCGAGCATCCGGGTACGTGGTGTGTCCTTCCTACCGCAACGTCTGGGGTCCTGTTTGACTTGTCCCTTCTTTCTGGTCACCCTAGCCGTTCGATCTTGCTTTTGAGCCGGTAACCTTAGGCATCTTTGGTCTGAATTCTGAGGTTAGGATTTTCCTGGCTTCAACACTTGGTGCGGTGAGCGTGGATCGCAGCCAAGGAGGAAAGTTTGGAAGTTGAGTGAGATGGCCATTGGTGGCGAGCAAGGAGAGTTGGTCGGCAACTCGGTAGTAGGAGTAGACGCCGAGCGAGGTAGCGAGTTTGTGACAGTGGATGTATTTGAACAGTTCGCGAAGAGGATCGAGAAAACCATTCTCGCGGGGTTCGCTCAGCGACCAGAGGTCACGGTGACTTCCCCCCGTCGCGTGACACCGGTGGAAGAGGAAGCGCCGCCAAGACGAGCAGGCAAAGAGCCCGCTTGGGCGAGGGAAGAGCGACCGATGCAGTCGCGACTTTGTCCGGCGAGCAGCCAGGGGGTCCGTTTCCGGGATCCAATGTCGCCGGTGAGATGCAGGGATACTCGCCACTACAACGAGTACGACATTTCCAGCGAGGATGAAACTCGCCACCACCAGGGAGGGAGGAGCCCCTTCTGTGACGAGATCCTCGCTGCTTCAGTTCCAGAGCGGTTCAGGGAACCCGTTCTCACCTACTACTCCGGCAAGGACAACCCCGTCAGACACCTCCAGTGGTTTGAAGACGTTGTCTCCATCCGCAACATGTCCGACGCTTTCAAATGCAGGTTCTTTTCCATCACCCTCAAAGGGAACGCCAGGGATTGGTTCCATCAGCTACCGGCAGGGTCCGTGTACTACTTCTCATATTTGCGTCGGGGCCTCATGGCAAGGTTCGCGACATCGAAGAAGTGGAAGAAGGAAGCGACGGCCCTCTTCAAAATCGTCCAAGGGCAACACGAGAGTTTGGGTCACTACATCGACCGCTTCCAGGAAGAGATTTTGGAGGTAGAAGAAGTGGACAGCTTTACCTTGATGGTGGCCCTGAAGTTCGCGTTGAAGCAAGGGTTGTTCAGTCTGGAGATGGGGTCCAATCCCCCGAGATCCTTTGAAGAGATGATAGAGAAGGCGAACACTTTTGTTCGCGGAGAGGAGAAGAACAAGGACTTCTTAGCAAGGCTAGATGGAGAGATCGCGGTGGAGAGGGGAAGAGCAGGACCTTCGGGGTCGAAGTCAAGGAGGACGCCAGAAAGGAAGGAGGAAAAGAAGAAGGAAGAGCCGAGGAGGGAAGAGAGGAAGAGGAGAGAGGAGCCCAGGAGGGTTGAAGAAAGGAGGCAGGAGAAGCCCGGAGGAGGCTGGCGTTTATGTATCGATTTTTCCATGTTGAATAAAGCTTGCACAAAAGATTGTTATCCCTTGCCTCAAATCGACGCGCTGGTTGATTCTGCCGTCGGGTTTCCTGTGATGAGTTTTCTTGATGCCTTTTTAGGATACCACCAGATTCGGATGCATCCCCCCGATTGCCGGGACGTCTCCTTCATAACCAGTGATGGCTGCTACAGCTACAAGATGATGTCCTTCGGGCTCAAGAATGCAGACGCCACTTACCAGAGGATGATGGATCAGATCTTCAAGGGGCAGAAGGGGCGGAACTTGGAGGTTTATGTGGATGACCTCCTCGTCAAGAGCAAAAGCGTCGCAGAGCACATAACGGATCTGGTGGAGACCTTCGCAACTCTGAGGAAGTACAAGATACGACTCAACCCGGCCAAGTGCGTCTTCGGTGCAGGAAGAGGGAAGTTTCTAGGTCACCTCCTCACTCCCAGGGGGGTGGAACCTAATCCAGACAAGGTGAAGGCCATTCTGGAGATGGCATCGCCAAGGGATCCTAAGGAAGTCCAAAGGCTGACTGGAAGGCTTGCAGGCCTCAGCCGTTTTTTGTCCAAGGCAGGGGAGAAGTGCTCTCCGTTCTTCAAGACCCTTCGGGAAAATCAGAAGTTCGAGTGGACGGCGGAGTGCGAGGAAGCTTTCGTAAAGCTCAAGCAGCAGCTAACCCAAGCTCCTCTCCTCCAGGGGCCGCGGGGTAATGAAGATCTCTTCCTCTACCTAAGAGCCGGGGTGCAAGCAGTTAGTTCGGTGCTGGTTTGGGAGGAAGGCACGAGGCAGCTTCCTATCTACTATGTTAGTAGAGTTCTGTGGCAGGCGGAGACGAGGTACCCTATTTTGGAGAAGCTGGTGTTCGCTTTGGTGGTTTCGGCTCGAAGGCTCCGTCCATATTTTCAAGCTCACTCCATCAGGGTCGTCTCCGATCATCATCTACGGAGTATCCTGAATGTAGTGGAGCACTCTGGCAGGCTGGCAAAGTGGGCGGTGGAGCTTAGCGAGTTCGATATTTCATACTCTCCAAGGGTGGCAATCAAGGCGCAGGCGGTGGCGGATTTCCTTGTCGACTTCTCGGCCGAAGTGGAAGGGGAGGAAGGTTCTTCTAGCACGGTATCCCGGAAGATGTTTATGGATTGGGATTCAGGCAGATACTCTGTGGGAGCCGGATTCGTGCTCGTAAGCCCTCAGGGAACCAGGATCGATCAGGTAGTCGAGATCCTCTTTCCAGTTACCAATAATCAGGCGAAGTACGAAGCCATGGTGGCCGGCTTGCGTCTCGCCAAGGAGTTGGGGATTCGAGATATCAGGGCCTTCACCGACTCGATGGTGGTCACGTCCCAGATCCGAGGCGAGTTCGAGGTGAATGATCTGATTTTAAAGCGGTACTTGATCAAGGTGAAAGGTCTGATTGGGGGGTTTCAATCTTTCTTCGTCGAGCACGTGCCCCGAGAGGAGAATTCAGAAGCTGACTATCTTGCCAAATACGGCCCCTGAGCTGGGGGGATCGTGACTGAAATTTTCTGACCATCCATCGAGGAAGGGGAGATGATGGAGATCGAGCAGAGGGCATCTTGGAGGGATCCGTTCGTTTCTTTCCTAGCAACGGGTCAGATACCTGCCAGCGAAGGAGACCAGAGGAAGTTTCACTACAAAGCCGTCTACTATTTGCTTTAAGAAGGAGAACGCTACCGCAAGACCATTTCAGGCCCTCTGGCTCGATGCCTGTCAGAGGTTGAAGTACCTCGTATCCTGGAGGAGATCCATTCAGGAGAGTGCGGAAGTCACTCAGGGGCTCCGACTCTTGAACAAAGGATTCTAAGGCATGGGTACTTCTGGCCCACCATTAGGAAGGATGCGGGGGCCTTCTCCAAAAAGTGCCTCCAATGCTAGCTCTTCGTGCCTCTTCAACTACAGCCAGCTCAGCACCTTCGCTCGATCACTACTCCATGGCCCTTCGTCATCTAGGGAATGGACTTGATCGGCCCCTTTCCTCAGGCCAGCGGGCAGAGGAAGTTTGTGCTTGTCATGATCGACTACTTCTCCAAGTGGATCGAGGCAAAAGCCTTAGCCAAGACCACATCGCAAATCGTGAAGAACTTCATTTGGGGGGAAATTGCATGCAGGTTCGGGATTCCTCTGGACATTGTCACCGACAACGAGCCGCAGTTCACCAGCTTAGAGTTAGAGGACTTCTGCAAGCAGCTAGGGACGGATCTTCGATTCGCCTCTGTGCATCATCCTCGCAGCAACGGACAGGTGGAAGCCGCCAACAAGTTGATTATCAACCTTCTGAAGAAGAAAGTCACCAACTTAAAAGGCAACCGGGCGGAGCAACTCCCCTCGGTTCTCTGGGCTTTGAGGACAACTCCAAACTCGGCCACGGGGGAAAATCCTTTCAATTTATCCCATGGGTCTGAGGCACTCATCCCAGTGGAATTCGAGGTTCAGAGCCCGAGAGTTATAGCTGCTAGAGATGGCAGCGAAGAATGGCGCTTGGAAAATGAGGACGCCCAAAGACTCTCGCTGGATTTTGTGGAAGAGCTTTGTGACTTGGCCTCCATCCGCCAAGAGGAGATCAAACGGCGCATGGCGAAGCACTTCGACAAAAATGTCCGCCTAAAGCATTTTCTCGCCGGAGATCTGGTTATGAAAAAGGTAGACACCGCAAGAAGAGGAGCAACAGTTGGCAAGCTGCTTTCAAATTGGGAAGGTCCCTTCATTACCCAGGAAGCATTGGCCACCGGGGGCTATTATCTCCAGGATCAGGTTGGAGAGCAGCTGGGAGGTACTTGGAGCGGGGATGACCTGAAAAGGTTCTATCCTTAGCGGCCAATGATGTATTTTGTTTATACCTACTTTTACATATATGCAATGTCAGCTATTCTTCTTCTGTTCATCTTGTTTTTTATCGCAAGCTTTCTGGGAACTCAAGGTTTTACTTCAAGATCGATCCAAGAAGCTGGCAGTCAACTCGTTCCCCCTGGATAGCCCAGTTCGGACGATGGGATGATGCCTCGGGATATAAGCATCCTTGTAAGACCGGACCCCTGCATTGACGGCCGAGATCAGCTCCCCCCTTACATGTCAGCCTAGCAACCCCCAACTGCATCTCTCCTCTGACTAGAGGAACTAGCGGGAACAGGTCTGGACCCCAACATCTCGGATTTGAGGAAGGATCAACCTGGCCAGGCTTTCCCTCCAGTAGCCAGGGAGCCATAATAGGCCCAAGGGAATATGTTAGTCGTGAGTGTGTCCTGGAGGACCCTCGAAAAGACATAACCCCTCGCTCTTGCATTTGCGCTTATGCCAGTTGGCATAGCTGAGAGCGATCGCAGCGGTTGGATTGGGAAACGTGTCTTCGACCTGTTTCTCATGGATAGCCCAGTTCGGACGACGGGACAATGCCTCGGGATATAAGCGCCCTTATAAGACCGGACCCCTGCACTGACGGCCGAGATCAGCTCCCCCCTTGCATGTCGGTCTAGCTACCCCCGATTGTATCTCTTCTCCGACTGGAGGAACTATCAGGAACAGGGTTGGACGCCAACCTCCCAACTCGGCGTCGACAAGATCGTCGTTCGATTTCTTATTTCTTCACCCTCAAAGATATCGATGCTCTTAATCATTTTCAAATTCTTAAAGCAGCAGGAAAAAATGTTCAAAGTCCTCGAGTGGTAGGTCCCCGTAAGTCCAAGTCCCTGCACGAGCTCTTCTCCTGCATATTGGCCACATACCTCCTCGAGTGAGATCGAGATCCTCGCTGGAGTGATGCCATAGTCTGATACCTCTGTACGAGCACCACTCCTGCAGACCGACTACTTGCCTCCTCGATTCGACCTACACCACTCCAGTTGAGCAAGGCTCCTGAGAGATGTCGACTCCAACAAATACTCAAGTCCTCGAATGGTAGGTCCCCGTAAGTCCAAGTCCCTGCACGAGCTCTTCTCCTGCATATTGGCCACAGAACTCCTCGAGTGAGATCGAGATCCTCACTGGAGTGATGTCGTAGTCCGAGACCTCTGTACGAGCTCCACTCTTGCAGACCGACTACTTGCCTCCCCGAGTCGACCTACACCACTCCAGTTGAGCAAGGCTCCTGAGTGCTGTCAACTCCAACAATGTTCAAGTCCTCGAGTGGTAGGTCCCTGTAAGTCCAAGTCCCTGCACGAGCTCCTCTCCTGCATATTGGCCATAGACCTCCTCGAGTGAGACCAAGATCCCCACTCCAATCGAGCAAGGCTCCTGAGAGCTGTCGACTCCAACAATGTTCAAGTCCTCGAGTGGTAGGTCCCCGTAAGTCCAAGTCCCTGCACGAGCTCCTCTCTTGCATATTGGCCACGGACCTCCTCGAGTGAGATCAAGATCCCCTGAGAGATATTGTACCTAATCACCTAGAGGGGGGTGAATAGGTGACTTAAATCTTTTTAACTTTTTAGGCAGAATTCAGATTTTATCTCAGAGTTATATCTACTTTTACACAGCAATCAAACAGCAATCACAGAATATCACAAGCATACAGTGAACACACAGGTTTATAGTGGTTCCCCAAGGTTTGGGTACATCCACTTTCCCCCTTCGCCTATCTAGTAGTGTACTAGATTCGGCCAAACTCCTCCACTATCTCAGATCCTCAGATCTTACACTCAGAACCTCAACCAGGTTCCTACAGCTCAGGCCCAAGGCCCTACAACTCAGTCTTCTCCCAAGACATACACTCAGCTTCTTCACAAAGCCTACACTCAGCCACAAGGCCTACACTCAGCCACAACAGGCCTACACTCAGAGATACAAATCTCCTACACTCAGGCACACAGGTCCTACACTCAGCCTTTATAATTGCAGGATTACAAACTCAGATCCCTAAGGATACTACAAGAAATTTAAAATACAAAGTGTATATACCTACAACTCTGAATAGAGAGATGAGTTGATAGGTTCTTGATGAGTTCTTGGATGAACTCTGCTGAGATCAATCTGACTTGGCTTTCTTCAAAGCTTCTTGAATGTAGAACATAATAGGATTGATCTCCTCTGCAGTTGATCCTTGATCTCTGCTACTTAAGATTCAGAACAAAATCTGAACCCTTCTTCACAGCCTGGTTCCAACGGCTGTCTTCTTGGATGGAGCTCTCTCTCTCCAACAACTTAGATCTTCACTTGATTCTTCAAAAAATAGCTAGATCTTCTTATGTGTTTCTCTTGTGAATTAACAACTTGAACAACTATTTCTGTAGACAATATAAGCCTATTTATAGGCCTTCTTCATGGTAACCGGCTGGTCCGGTTCATAACTGATTTCTGACAACTCTGACAGGTGCAGTAGACCGGCTGGAATGGCAGCTGTCAAGTCATCCAGTCAGTTCTTGAAAAATCTGTAACTGTATGAAAGTGTCGAGACTGTCTGTCTTTAAGTGTCGACACTTATAGGCCAAGTGTCGACACAAGTTGACTAAGTGTCGACACTAGCCTATAAGGTGTCGACACAACTCCTTGTGTTGTAGAATTCACTTCTCGACACAGCTTCTTCTTCATGTGTCTACACTGATATTGAGTGTCGACACAACTCCTTGTTCTTCAGTACTTTGTTGAATTCTTGTAAGTGTCGACACAACACCTTTGTGTCGACACATCTTCATGTGTTGAACTTGTTCAGTGTCGACACATCTTCTTGGTGTCGACACATGCCTTCTGTGTTGATACTTGCTGAGTGTCGACACTGATCCTTGTGTCGACACATCTTCTTCTGTTGAGACTCTGGCTGAGTGTCGACACATCTTCTTAGTGTCGACACTTGTACTTAGAATTTTGTTGAACTTTGCTAAGTGTCGACACAGCTCCTTGTGTCGACACTTTCTTCAAGTATCGAGTCTTCTGTTGTGTGTTGACACATTCTTCATTGTGTCAACACTTTCTTCATGTGTTGAGTCTTCTGCTGAGTGTCGACACTTTCTTCATTATGTCGACACTTATACTTAGACTCTGCTGACTTTTGCTGAGTGTCGACACAGCCTCCAAGTGTCGACACTTTCTGATGTAGACACAGTTACACTGGGTGTCGACACAACTGCTAAGTGTCGACACTGCTTCACTGGACTTTTCTTCATTGAGTGTCGACACAGCTCCTTGTGTCGACACTTTCTGTCTGGTGTCGACTCCACATCCCTGGTGTCGACACAACTAATCCAAGTGTTGACACTGCTTGCCTGGGTGTCGACACAAGTCTTCTTAAGTGTCGACACTTTGCTCCTGGGTGTCGACACATGGACTTAGAATCTTTTCAGCTTTCCCTGTAAATACTTGACCTGCACAACTAAACTCAAAATACATCAAATACATTTTGATGTATATCATTGAGTAGAGTGAGCCTTCTTCAAATCAGGTACATTTAAACCAATGTACCCAACAATCTTCCCCTATTTGGAGAAGTCATAACCCTTAGTCAATGATATGCACCATTCATAATAAAATTACAGAATGATGTAAAACAGGATTATGCAATCAGGGAAAGTACATAAACATGTATCAAACAAAACATGTACACATATATCATCTCAGAACAATTATGAATTAAATATATAACACATCACATTGTTCTAATCAACTTTGTCATATTCATTATACAAAAGTTTACAAAATGTTTTAATACAATTGATTACATAGTAAACTTAAGATAATGCAATTCTAATTCTGATCAGCCTCCTTAATCACAATCCCTTTTCCTGATTGTACTTTGGCTTGTACAGGGGCTTCAGCAACTTCAGTATCAGCAGGCTTTTTCCCTTTCAGATCCTTCTTCTTTAGCTCTTCAGCTTTAATCTTTTGCCTCTCAAAGTAATGATATGGCTTGGGAAAGTACTTGCTAGGCTCCTGAGCAGTAGGAGGTAGCTTTCCCATCTTTGCCTTTCTTCTATATTGCACTATAGCTTCTTGCCTTGTCTCATGCTTCCTCCATTCTAGTTCAGAAAACCATTTGTTTCTGTCTTGTATATTATCTTTGGCAGCCTTCCAAGCAGTCAAAATAATATTTCTTGAAGTGGGGCTCCACTGTTCAAAATCTAGTTTTTGTTCAGCTTGCTCTCTGAACCTCTTCTTAGACAATCTAGCTTCTTGTTCCTTCAGTAAAGCTTCTTACATAGCCTCAGAGACTGGCTGAACCACTTTCTCTATGATAACATTGTGCTTATCTTAAGGTGGGCTATACATTGTCTGGATATCAGCTTGTATCATATCAAAATCTGGAGGAGGGTAGATGACTTGATCCACTTCAGGTTGCTCCCCTCCTAGATATGCAGGATTAATTCCAGATTCTGCTACATTATCATCATCACATAAAGGAGGATAACCAAGAGTTGCTCTGATAGAATTAGAAATCCACTTAGCATGATCAGAGCTGGCTTTGACTAACACCCTCTCCCCCTTTATGACTTCTCTTTTTATGTGATCTCTTACATCATCTTTCTGAAATCTCACCTGGTTATCCAAATAGTTGACTCCATCTTTAAAGAAAGGTTTCAACCTTTGGAGTTTCTCAGTTATCAACTTCTGTGAATTTTCAATTGCAGAAGTAACAGCATTTAAACTTTCTTGTATAGCTTTATCAAACTCTGCCTTAGCAGTAGCAGTAGAAGTAGTCTGTCCAGCAGCTATATTCTTCATCTCTGTGACAATTGCATTGTGTGAAGCAGTCAAATTGTCATTCATTCTGAGCTGGTTCTCCATAACATATCCTTGCTTCAGTGCAATGTCATCCACTTGAGCTTTTATCTTCTCTTGATGTGTAGCCAAGTACACTACTGCATTCCCTCCCTTGCGGAAGCAGTCAGTCATTTCCTTCTTATTGAGATTCATCTCAAATCTAATAGATTTAATATCTTGAGCTAGGTCAAATTGTAGAGATTTATGACCCTCATCCACATATGTTTCTATGGCTTTTCTGTGCTCATCAAGTTTAATTTACATGACAACCATCAGAGCACTGTAATCAATAGTTGGTGCTGGCTGTGATATAGGCTGTGGTGCAATAGTTTGTAAAGCCTTTTTGTAATTTTGGCTCCTTCTCTTGAATACTCGAAATTTCTTTTTCTTTGCTCTGGCAGCCTCCTCATCTTCAGATGCTGAGGTGCTTGCAATTTCTACCCTCTCCTTAGGTAGCTCCTCAACAGCTTTTGGCTTCTCAGGCTCTTGCCTTGCAGGTTCTTCATCAAGTATTACTTGCTCCCCCTCAACAGGAGCATTCTCCCCCTCAGCAGCAGCACTTTCCTTTTCAAAGTCTGTTTGATCCAGATTGAGGAAAAGATCTTCCATTGTATATTCTTGTGGAGAATGGGCTGGAGAAACTCTTGGCTCATCTACTACTGGATCAGATACTACTTGAACTGTAAAAGATGTGTCCTTCATGACAACATCTGGGAGTTGACTATCAATCTGAGGTTGTTGATTAACATCAGATAAGGAATCAGACAAAACATTATCCTCTATAGGGAAATCTAAAGCATTAAGCTCAGTGATTACCTCAAGGATGATGTGGGTGGCTCTTTCACTTTCAAGAGGAGTTGGCTCTTCAACCACTAGAGGCTCCCCCTGGATTTGATCCTGGTGTATGGGGCTAGCCTGAGGTTGCTCCCCCTGCCTCTCTGCCACTTCTTGTTGAGCTGGAGACTTCCCAGCATTTCCTTCTACATCCTCATCAGGAGTAAAGACAACTTGCTCTTCACTACCAGAGCTGGTAGATGAATCCTGAGCCACAGGGGCTATCTTCTTCTTCTTCTGTAGGGGTGTTACTTTCTCAGGAGTAGGCATCTCCTTAGTTAAAACTTTGTCCCATCTTGAGAAGATCCTCATGTCCATCTTTCTCATATGGTTGATCTTAGTTCCAGCAGCTTGACTCATAACCTCTGGTATACTACCAGCAAGGTATAAACTTAGTATCCTACCCAAATTAGATTTCTTCAGACTTTCCTTAATCTTCTCAAAGACTACTATAGACCAATCAGTTTTCACTGTGAAGATTATCCTTGTCATAAGGTTGAACATATGGGCTGAGACCCTGTCATGCCCTCCAGGCTTACTCAAGATCACTTTTCCAACAATTTCAGAGAGGAATTTTCCCTGGCTGTTCATGCCTTTCCTATTGAATACAGAACCAATTTTCATCTTTGAATTCAGACCACACCATGTTAATGCATCTCTGGTTTTAGAAGCAGTAACTTCTTCTTCTTCCTTAGTTCTTGGTAACTGAAGTACTTTCCTCAAACTTTTTGGTGAGACCTTCACCTTTTCACCATGAACCCTAGACTTGATCTTGAATCCAGAGTCGTCTAGGGTAGCTTCATTTAGAAACTCTAGAACTTCTTTCTTCCAAATCTTTGTGGGCTCTGAAACAAGAAAATCTAACCCTGAGTTTGCGACTAGGGTTATCACTTCCTTGAACTCTTGTTCGGCATCGTCAAATGCATTCCGTACCAATTCATAGCCTTCATTCACGTTCTCCTCAAGCTTTGGCGCCATTAGGGTTTGAAAAATTTGAACTGAGAAAAGAGAGGTGTCGACACACAAGTTTGGTCTCGAAACTTTAGTGAGCGTGTCGACAGACAATGGAGAAATCATATTTATACCTTTCTAGGTTTGAAGATGAAAGGGCGCGTCAAGCAACTCAAATTGTGTCGACACTGCTGAAAAGTATCGACACAGACTTATAATGTCTTGACACCAATGTGTCGACACAAGTTTAGTCAACATATATATGTGTCGACACTTGATTATGTGTCGACACCACTCAACTCGACATTTATCCGAGACTTTACTTAGATAATTCTGAGTAAACTCTAAGTGTTGACACCACCTTGGTTGTGTCGACACTGACCCTGTATGTGTCGACACTAGTTTTCTGAAGTGTCGACACCAACTTCCTAGATGTGTCGACACCTTTTCCCTGAAGTGTCGACACCACTTTTCCGTGTCGACACAGATAACTCTGTGGGTCGACACCTTTTTACTTAGCCATTTCTGTAAACTTATTCTAAGTTTATCATACCTAGTTCAATTTTAAACCTATTGAACTTAGTTTCTTCTAGGGGCTTAGTATACATGTCAGCTAGTTGATTATCAGTATTTACATACTCAAGTGATATATCTTCTTTTTCTACATGTTCCCTTAGAAAATGATATTTTATCTCAATATGTTTAGTTCTACTATGGGAAACAGGGTTGTTAGCAATAGATATAGCACTAGTAGAATCACAAAATAGTGGAGTTCTACTTACCTGTATACTATAATCCTCAAGCTGATGTTGTATCCATAGAAGTTGAGCACAACAACTTCCTGCAGCCACATATTCTGATTCTGCTGTGGAGATAGCCACACTTGTTTGTTTTTTGCTACTCCATGAAATCAGTCTTCCACCTAGGAATTGACAGGTTCCAATTGTACTTTTTTTGTCTTCTTTGCATCCTGCAAAATCTGTATCTGAATAACCTGTTAGATCAAAGTCTCCATTCCTAGGGTATCAGAGGCCTAGATAAGGAGTGCCCTTTAGATATCTTAGTATCCTTTTGACTGCTGTCAAATGAGACTCTTTAGGGCATGCTTGGTACCTTGCACAGACACATGTAGCATACATGATATCTGGTCTACTTGCAGTCAAATATAATAGGGAGCCAACTATCCCTCTATACAAAGACTCATCTATAGGTTTCCATGCATCATCTTTGCTAAGAGACATACTTGACCCCATAGGAGTCTTCATGGTACTGGATGAATCCATACTATACTTCCTTATGAGTTCTAGGGTGAACTTAGACTGGCATATGGATAATCCATTCTCAGTCTGTCTAACTTGGAGACCCAAGAAGAACTTAAGTTCCCTCATACTACTCATCTCAAATTATCCTTGCATTAGTTTTGCAAACTTTTTGCAAAGACTACTTTCAGTAGACCCAAATATTATGTCATCTACATATATTTGGACTAGTATGATCTTTCCTCTGGATTCTCTAAGGAATAGAGTCTTGTCTATTTTCCCCCTTGTGAACTTATTCTCAATGAGAAAACTAGACAGGGTTTCATACCAAGCCCTAGGGGCTTGTTTTAACCCATATAATGTCTTCCTAAGTCTATAGACATAATTAGGTTGAGTTGAATCAACAAAACCTGATGGCTGTTCCACATAGACTTCCTCTTTTAGATTACCATTCAGAAAGGCTGACTTTACATCCATTTGGTAAACTTTAAATTCTTGAAAGGTTGCATAGGCCAGGAACATCCTTATGGCTTCCAGTCTGGCTACTGGAGCAAAGGTTTGATCAAAGTCAATACCTTCTTCCTGCCTATATCCTTTGACAACCAATATTGCTTTGTTCTTGACAATTACTCCATGTTCATCCATCTTGTTCCTAAAGATCCACTTGGTTCCAATTATATTGTGGTCTTTTGGTTTAGGAACAAGCTCCCAGACTTTGCACCTCTTGAACTGATTCAGTTCTTCTTGCATTGCCTCAATCCAATGAGGGTCTAGGATGGCTTCTTCAAACTTCTTTGGCTCTACTTGGGATAGAAAACTGGAGTAGAGTGCTGCACTCGGATTTCTGCTCCTTGTTTGTACCCCTTGTCTTGGATCACCAATGATATGCTCTGCTAGATGATCTCTAAGATGCCTGTTAGCTGGAGGCATCCTGGCTTCAGGTTGAACTCCTTCAGCTCCTTCATCTTGCTGCACTCCTTGGACTTCTTCTTCATTAGGTACATGTAGTACTCCCCCTGGACAGTAGCCAATATCTTCTACTTGCTGTCTTGCAGTAGGTTCTTCTTCTATAGTGAGCTTGTCCATTTTCTTTGTCACACCTGTGGAGCTGCAAATACTACTAGACAACTCATTGTTAATAAGTCTAGTTTCATCAAATACTACATGTACAGACTCTTCTATAACTTGAGTAGACAAGTTGTAGACTCTATAAGCCTTACTATTGTTGTTGTACCCAACAAAGATCCCCTCTTGGGACTTGGCAGCAAACTTAGTCAAGTAAGACTTTCCATTGTTAAGTATGAAGCACTTACAACCAAAGATCCTGAAGTAGGATAGGTTTGGTTTTCTGCCTTTCACAACCTCATAGGGGGTCTTGTTGTGGCTTTTAGTAATGGTAGCCCTATTAATTACATGGCATGCAGTATTAACTGCCTCAGTCCAGAAATATTCTGGTAGTGATGTGTCACTTAATAGGGTCCTACCAGCCTCAATCAAGGTTCTATTTTTCCTCTCAGCAATGTCATTTTGCTGAGGTGTTCTTGGTGAAGAAAACTCTTGAAATATCCCAAATTCTTCACATAGTTTTGTCATACTATCAGACTGAAATTCGGTACTATGGTCACTTCTTATCTTGACCACTGTACTGTCTAGTTCATTCTGAATTTGTTTGACAAAGCTATAGAAGACACTAGGTATTTCAGATTTCTGTCTAAGGAAGAACACCTAGGAAAACCTTGAGTAGTCATCTAAAACTACAAAGGTATAGACCTTACTACCTAGGCTGTGAACAGGCATAGGACCAAAGAGATCCATATACAAGAGGTATAAACACCTCACAACATCTTTGTTTTCAATGCTACTAAAGGTGGATTTTGTCTGCTTGCCCTTTTGACAAGCTGAGCATATTCCATCTTTAATACACTTAACTTGAGGATCATTCCTCACTAACTCTTTGCTAAAGAGTTGGCCAATTATCTTGTAGTTGAGATGGGCTAGCCTCTTGTGCCATTTGACACAATGAGAGACTTTCTCATCAGCTACAAGACACACTGGAGAACCATTGTTCTCACACATAATGTCTAGGCAATAGACATTCCTCTTTCTATAACCTGTCAAAATGATCTCTTGATCATTTGACCTCCTGATATGATAACCATCTTTCACAAATGAGATGTCATATCCTACATCACTCAATTGACTTATACTAATAAGGTTATGTTTTAGACCTTTGACATAAGTCACTTGAGTAATAGTTATATGGGAGCTAGAAATGTTACCAAAACCCTTGATGATTCCTTTTTCAGAACCACCAAAGGTGACTTTTGGACCATCCTTGATGGGTGTGTAATCCTTTAGCAATCCCCTTGTTCCAGTTATGTGTCTGGAACATCCACTGTCCAAGTACCATATTGGGGCATGACCACTTGTACTCACCTGCAAAACAGATTAGTGAACCTTAGAACCCAAAGAATTCTTGGGTCCTTGGTACTGGTTAGTTTGCTTCCTAACAAAGCTACCTGCAGGTTTTCCAACAGGCAGTTTGCTACTCACTTTGGCACTTGCATTGTGCCAACAGTCCATGGCAAAGTGGCCTATCTTGCCACAACACCAACAATCAAATCTATTGTACCTTTGCTTAGGTACATCCCTAGCTGTTTTATTTACAGCTAGCTTGTTGAGAGCTGGGGCTTTGCCCTTAGACTTGGACTGAACAGCCCTAGCAGGTTTAGAAAACCCCAGTCCTGCTTTACCTTTTTGATGAACAAATTCATCAATTAAGGGTAGAACAGACTTTGGTTTAGAAAACCTAGCAACTAAATCTCTCTACTTCTGAAGACTAATCTCCAGACTTTTGATTTGATCATTCTTAAATGATATAGTCCCCATCTGAATCACAGTTATGTGCTTCAGTCTGGCTATTTCATTTAGCTTTTGATCAATCATCTTCTCAAAATCAGTTGCAGCAACTTTGAGACTAGCAATTTCCTTTGCCTGACTCTTGGCTAGGGACTTGCTCTTCTTAAAAGCTTGCAACAGAACTTTATATTCATCTATCAATTGATGAATATCCTCTTCAGACTCAGATGCACTCTCATCACTTGATGATGATGAATCTGATTCTGAACTAGCACAAGAAATTGAACTGAAAAAACAATTTTGTACCTTACTAGGTCCAGGCTGCTCCTGGATTTTGTCACTTTCTTTCAATGCCATCAGTCCTTGGCACTGACTGTCCTCTTATTCATATATAGAGTTCATGATCTGGATGAACTCTTCTTCCTCTTCCTCAGCAAACAGTCCTATGTATGCTTCAGCATCTGACTCAGTTTCTGATGAAGATATGTCTGACAGGCTCTTATCCTTTTTGACAACAAAAGATCTCTCCTTCTTGCCCTTGAATTGAGTCTTTTTCTTATCATTAGACTCATTCCTTTTCTCTGGACAGTCTGTAATAATATTTCCTTGTCTATTACAGCAATAGCAAACAATTTTTGATAGAGTTACTTTGTTAGACTTGGTCTTTTTCCTGTCTTTCTTTGATGACTTTTTGTTCTGATAATAGTCATCTTTTCCTTGTGAAGTAGATGGCTTTGTCTTCCACTGTTTCTTCTTTAAGAACTTCTGAAAGTGTCTTGTGAAGGCTGCAAAGTCCTCATCACTTTCACTGCTTTCTGAATCATCTGACTCAGTTTCAGCAACCTTTGGAGGTGGAGTTGGTGACTTACTTCTGTATTTTCTGGGGGCTTCTGTTTTAAATGTCACTATCCTTTCTTTATGTTCACTTTTTGTAGATTTCTCCTCTTCTTTCCTCACCATCAACTGCATTTCATAGGATAGCAATTTTCCAAACAAAGTTGGAGGAGGAATTTCTGCTAACTTTGTCATTTCCCTAATGGCACAGATCTTGGTGTCCCAATCCTTTGTTAGGGACCTTAGAAACTTATCATTAAGCTCATAATGACTGAACTCTCTGTCATAGGACATTAGCTCATTCACAATCCTATATAACTTCTTATAGCATTCAGTTATGCTATCAGATCTACCTTGCTTAAAGCTTTCATATTCTTGGTTTAATAAGAATTTTCTATCCTGTCTCACTTCTTCAGAACCCTCCATGTACACAATAAGAGTATCTCATATCTCCTTAGCTGTCTTGCAGTGTATCAAATTTTGAAAGGTAGCATCATCTATAGCACTCACAATGATATTCTGAGCCCTCTTGTCCATTGTGGCTAGAACTATCTCATCCTTTGTCATTTCAGAGAAATCCTTAGGTGTTCTCTGATTTGCATCTAAGACTGAAACCTTTATAGGCACATATGGCCCTTCTTTAACTGTGATGTATATCCTAGGGTCTGAGGCTTCCATAAATAGTCTCACCCTTTTCTTCCAGATGCCAAATATTTCTTTTCTACAAATGGGTAGCTTCATGAATCCCAATTCCTTATGATTCTCAGTGGAACCCATGGTTCTTGATTTTCTTGATTCTGTAATGTACTTAGACTGAATCTGCCAACAGGATCTACTCAGACAGTTATGTCCTTTTTGAGTAACCTCTCTTTGATACCACTTGAAAGATATTGTACCTAATCACCTACAGGGGGGGTGAATAGGTGACTTAAATCTTTTTAACTTTTTAGGCAGAATTCAGATTTTATCTCAGAGTTATATCTACTTTTGCACAGCAATCACAGAATATCACAAGCACACAGTGAAGACACAGGTTTATAGTGGTTCCCCAAGGTTTGGGTACATCCACTTTCCCTCTTCGCCTATCTAGTAGTGTACTAGATTCGGCCAAACTCCTCCACTATCTCAGATCCTCAGATCTTACACTCAGAACCTCAACCAGGTTCCTACAGCTCAGGCCCAAGGCCCTACAACTCAGTCTTCTCCCAAGACCTACACTTAGCTTCTTCACAAAGCCTACACTCAGCCACAAGGCCTACACTCAGCCACAACAGGCCTACACTCAGAGATACAAATCTCCTACACTCAGGCACACAGGCCCTACACTCAGCATTTATAATTGCAGGCTTACAAACTCAGATCCCTAAGGATCCTACAAGGAATTTAAAATACAAAGTGTATATACCTACAACTCTGAATAGAGAGATGAGTTGATAGGTTCTTGATGAGTTCTTGGATGAACTCTGCTGAGATCAATTCAACTTGAATTTCTTCAAAGCTTCTTGAATGTAGAACATAATAGGATTGATCTCCTCTGCAGTTGATCCTTGATCTCTACTACTTAAGATTCAGAACAAAATCTGAACCCTTCTTCACATCCTGGTTCCAACGGCTGTCTTCTTGGATGGATCTCTCTCTCTCCAACTACTTAGATCTTCACTTGATTCTTCAAGGAATAGCTAGATCTTCTTATGTGTTTCTCTTGTGAATTAACAACTTGAACAACTATTTCTGTAGACAGTATAAGCCTATTTATAGGCCTTATTCATGGTAACCGGCTGGTCCAGTTCATAACTGATTTCTGACAACTCTGACAGGTGCAGTAGACCGGCTGGAATGGCAGCTGTCAAGTCATCCAGTCAGTTCTTGAAAAATCTGTAACTGTCTGAAAGTGTCGAGACTGTCTGTCTTTAAGTGTCGACACTTATAGGCCAAGTGTCAACACAAGTTGATTAAGTGTCGACACTAGCCTACAAGGTGTCGACACAACTCCTTGTGTTGTAGAATTCACTTCTCGACACAGCTTCTTCTTCATGTGTCGACACTGATATTGAGTGTCGACACAACTCCTTGTTCTTCAGTACTTTGTTGAATTCTTGTAAGTGTCGACACAACACCTTTGTGTCGACACATCTTCATGTGTTGAACTTGTTCAGTGTCGACACATCTTCTTGGTGTCGACACATGCCTTCTGTGTTGATACTTGCTGAGTGTCGACACTGATCCTTATGTCGACACATCTTCTTCTGTTGAGACTCTGGCTGAGTGTCGACACATCTTCTTAGTGTCGACACTTGTACTTAGAATTTTGTTGAACTTTGCTAAGTGTCGACACAGCTCCTTGTGTCGACACTTTCTTCAAGTATCGAGTCTTCTGCTGTGTGTCGACACATTCTTCATTGTGTCGACACTTTCTTCATGTGTTGAGTCTTCTGCTGAGTGTCGACACTTTCTTCATTATGTCGACACTTATACTTAGACTCTGCTGACTTTTGTTGAGTGTCGACACAGCCTCCAAATGTCGACACTTTCTGATGTAGACACAGTTACACTGGGTGTCCACACAACTGCTAAGTGTCGACACTGCTTCACTGGACTTTTCTTCATTGAGTGTCGACACAGCTCCTTGTGTCGACACTTTCTGTCTGGTGTCGACTCCACATCCCTGGTGTCGACACAACTACTCCAAGTGTCGACACTGCTTGCCTGGGTGTCGACACAAGTCTTCTTAAGTGTCGACACTTTGCTCCTGGGTGTCGACACATGGACTTAGAATCTTTTCAGATTTCCCGATAAATACTTGACCTGCACAACTAAACTCAAAATACATCAAATACATTTTGATGTATATCATTGAGTAGGGTGAGGCTTCTTCAAATCAGGTACATTTAAACCAATGTACCCAACATCCCCACTCCTGTCGAGCAAGGCTCCTGAGAGATGTCGACTCCAACAAATACTCAAGTCCTCGAGTGACAGGTCCTATTAAGTCCAAATCCTTGCACGAGCCTCTCTCTTGCGCATTGGCCAATGACCCCCTCGAATTAGACCAAGTTTCTCGGCATGGCGATGTGAGCAGCATTAAGGCGAGTATGCACGCAGGCATCGGCGAATGTGCGAGTTTGACATAGCAAAGCGCGAGTATGGTATGGCGAGTAGCTACGGGCGAGTTCCGGAGTGTGAGTTATGAAGAACGACTACGGTCGTGCGAATATCAACTACGCGATTATCAACAATATCGGCGTGCGAGTAAACTTCGCGAGCACTCGTTCTCCCCGAGCCTATGAGCCTAGCGAGTATCATCAATCATCAAGCATGTGAGAAGAAAAAAGCGTGATAGTGTGGTAATTCAAACTTGTATTAATATTTCAAAAATTCTACAAGTGTTGGTTACAAAAATTCTCTGACGGCTATCATGCGAGTATGAGGAATATCAGCAAGCAACTAGGACTCATCGTCGCTAGTATCAGGCCGATATTCCTCATCTCCAATGTCGGCGTCCTCTTCCTCGCCGCTTTCATCACTTTCCTCCTCGCCACTGCCACTAATAATGTCGCTGATGCTGCTGTTGCTGCTGCTGCCGCTGCTGCCAGAGCCCGACAATGGTGAAGGCAGGCAATTTGTCGAGATTGTCTCGGCGAGTAGCTCAGGGATGAGTTCGTCAATAGTGAACACCTTCTCCCTCTCGTCGAGCTTCCCGCTGATCCTCAGCCTCGCGAGCACGAGGTTGCCTGTCGCACGGGCTATCTCGCGACGAACCGACGACCTATCCTCCCACAAGATGCGAGATCGCTTGATGGCGTAGTGAGGATCGTCCTCCGGCCACGGCTGAGGAGCAGAGGAACTCGCGTCGGCTTCTAAAATGGCCAGGTGAGATTCCATCTCTGCCGCGCGGATTTGGGCTGCCTCCAGATCAGCCCGAGATTTGGCGAGTTCGGCCTCATACTCAGAGAGCTTTTTAGCGGTTTCCATCTCGGCAGCCTGCGACAAATAACGGAGTCAGCCAAAGAAGCATGCATGGCGACATTAACAGCACGCGTAGAGGCGATGTACCTCATAATCTCGCCAGCGAGTAGATTCCATGCCGAGATCGATCGCCTTCTTACTAACGATCTTCAAGGCCTTTGTCCTCTCCAGCATCCTCCTCACCGCAAAGTGATTTAATTCGACGGCTCGTGCGAGCGAGCAGGCCGCCTCCTGGGCTAGTTCCTCCTCGCTGAGATCCAGCATGGACTTGGCGTCGCCTCGCCCATACATCGCATGGAGGACTGCGAAAGCCTCCCCCTTGTCCTCCCCTTCCTCCGCCCATGAGGGGAGATTGGTGTTTAGTGTCACCAGATGCTCGTCCGGTGCCCAGGTCACCAACGGGCGACCATAGGCGTCCACCGCGTCCCGCCCAAGTTGAAATTGGGTTGAAAGTGGGGAAGCCGAGCGTGGAGCGGCGAGTCCTGGTCGTCAAGATGTGGTGACGACACCTTCTGTTTCTTGGTCGCAGGGCCCGGCGACTTGGCTTTGCCTTTGCCCTTGGCGAGTTTCTTCTTCTCGCCGATATGAGCCAGCGAATGGGGTTCAAAAAGCGAGGTGGCGACTTCTTTGGCTGGAGGAAGCGGCCTCGTCGGGAGCTCGTTTGGCTCTGCAAAAATCCGAGTAATGTAAACAAACAACTACCGCGACGAGTATGCAACAAACGTTCCTTGCTAAGGTTTACCTTCATTGTAGTGGACCTCGAACAGTGTGTTGATGTTTAGTCGCCAAAATATAACATTGAACCGGCGACCTCAGAACGATTCGACGAGTTGCTCACGCGCACCCTCCGGTATCGGTGGAAGAAAGGTGACATCAGCAGGCTGGTGCGGCCTTCCAATGGCATCTTCGCCTTGGACATGCTCCTCCCCGAATTCTACGACAGCTCCTGCCGCACCTCCCTCCTCATCATCCTCCTCTAAACTGTGATGCATGTCAACTTGGCAAACATCACCGCTCCTCCTTCCCCCCAACGCAAAGTCGGGGCTCTTCCCGTCCGTTCGACCTCGTTCACTCTGACATCTGGGGTCCCGCTCCTCACCTCACCATCGGTCGGGGTAATTCCTATTTTGTCACCTTCATTGATGATTTCTCTCGCTGTACGTGGGTCTATCTTCTCAAAGATCGCTCCGAGCTGTTCTCTGTTTGGACCTCCTTTTATTCTATGGTTAAAACTCAGTTTGATACATCTATTAAACTGCTTCGTTCTGACAATGCTAAGGAGTATCTTAGCCACGACTTCTCCTCCTTTTGCACTCACCATGGTGTTATTCGTCAAACCAGCTGTGTCTACACCTCACAACAAAATGGGGTGGCGGAACGCAAAAACCGTCACCTCCTTGATGTCGCTCGCACTATGATGACTCAAATGCATGTTCCTCGCTCCTATTGGGGCTATGCTGTCCTCCTCTCCTGCTATCTCATCAATCGCCTTCCCTCCACCGTTCTCCACGGTGCTACCCCCTTCTCCATTCTTTATCCGGACAAGGATCCCTTTCCTCTTCCTCTGCACATCTTTGGGTGCACCGCTTTTGTGCACTCTCCCGCTGCCACCCGTGATAAACTCTCACCCCGTGCCACCAAATGTGTCTTTCTGGGCTACTCTCCCACTCAGAAAGGATATTGTTGCTTTGACCCTGTTACCCGCAAGCAATTTGTCTCTGCGGATGTCACCTTCTTTGCCAATGCATCTTACTTCTCTCCCGCTTCCTCTTCTCCTCCTCCTGCTCCTACTTCTCATACCAACTCATCCATTCCCTCTGCTCCCACTGATGTTCCGCCCTCTCCACCCACTCCATCGTCTTCCCCATCCTCCTCATCTCTACCCTCTACTCCGCTTTCTCCCTCCACTCCGCTGCCATCTCTCTCTACTCCCGGGCCAGCTCTCTCCACCACGGATACTCCGGATACTGAGGCACCTGCTGACCTGGATCTCCCGATTGCTCTTCGCAAAGGGGTTCGGGCCTGTACCCACCATCCGCTTGCTGCGGTTGTTTCCTACGATCGCCTTACCCCTGCTCGTCGAGCCTTTGCCCTGGCTATCTCGGCCACTACCACCCCCCGTTCCTACCAGGAGGCCCTTACTATTCCTCACTGGAAAGTTGCCATGGATGAGGAGATTGCTACTCTCACTGAACGGGGTACCTGGACCCTTGTTCCGCCTCCTTTCGGCACAGATGTTGTTGGTTGTCGCTGGGTCTTCGTGGTGAAGTTTCTCCCAGATGGCAGTGTGGATCGTTATAAGGCTCGCCTGGTTGCCAAGGGTTTTACCCAAACTTATGGGGTTGATTACTTTGACACTTTCTCGCCTGTGGCTCGCCTCAGCACTATTCGGGTTCTTCTCTCTGTGGCTGTCAACATGGATTGGCCCATCTCGCAGCTAGATGTTAAGAATGCCTTCCTCTATGGCGATCTGCAGGAAGATGTTTACATGGAGCAACCTCCTGGGTATGTTGCTCAGGGGGCGACACGGGTATGCCGGCTAAAGAAGGCTATCTATGGCCTCAAGCAGAGTCCTCGTGCCTGGTTTGACAAGTTCAGTGGCATTGTTGCGGCCATTGGTTTTACACGAAGCTCAGCAGATCACTCCTTGTTTGTTCGGAAAACCGCCTCTGGTCTTGTTGTTCTTGCGGTTTATGTTGATGACATTCTTCTTACTGGCGATGACCAGGATGGGATACTGATGACCAAGAAACACCTTCGTCAACATCTGGTTACAAAGGATATGGGCTCCCCGAAATACTTTCTGGGGATTGAAATCTCTAGAAAGCCCAATTCCATGGTCCTTTCACAACGGAAGTATGCTCTTGATCTTTTAAAGGATGCAGGACTCACTGGTGCTAAACCTGCACGTTGTCCTATGGCTGCTGGAGAAGACAAAACTTGGACAGATGACTCACCTCTTCTCTCTGATTTTACGAGATACCGGCGTCTGGTGGGCAAGCTTATATATCTCACGGTAACCAGACCCGACATCTCCTATGCTGTTGGCAAGGTGAGCCAGTTTATGCAAGCTCCGAGGGAGTGTCATCTACAATCTGCTCTGAGGATATTAGAGTATATTAAAGCTGCTCCAGGGAAAGGACTCCTATTTCAAAAGAATGGTCACCTAAGGGTTGAAGCTTACTCTGATTCAAGCTATGCGGATGACAAAGGGGACCGCAAATCGACTTCAGGTTTCTGCACATTTGTTGGAGGCAATCTTGTGAGTTGGAAGAGCAAGAAACAGTCTGTCGTTTCCAGGTCTAGTGCAGAGGCGGAATATCGTAGCATGGCATCGACTACATGTGAGTTGAAGTGGTTGCGGGCTCTCATGCTTGACTTAGGAGAGGTTTACAACTATCCTCTTCCTATGTTCTGTGACAATAAGGCCGCGATACACATTTCCAAAAATCCGGTCTTTCATGAGAGAACAAAACACATAGAAGTCGACTGTCATTTTATTCGAGAAGAAATATTGAAGAAACAGATTTGCACTCCTTTTGTCACGTCCGACAACGAGTTGGCAGATGTCTTCACCAAGCCGGTGTCCGCTTCCTTTTTCCACATCTGCGACAAGCTGGGCATGATCGATATATATGCTCCAGCTTGAGGGGGAGTGTTGAAGTTGGTGACCGGGCGGTCTGGCGGTTTGTCTTGGCGGGTTGAAGGCCGCGCGGTTTGGCGGTTTGTCTCAATCGGCTTGGAGACCGGGCGGTCTGGCGGTCTATCCTGGCAGTCTCTCTTCCTCTCTGGTGGTAGCCGTGCGGTTAGCCCTGCTGTCTAAACTGCGCGGCTTGTGCGGTTTGTTTTGTATAGTCCGCTTGTCCTGTAAATTATAGTCTCACATCTCTTATTTGTTTTCTCTCATCTCTCCTCTATTCTATATAAAGGAGGGCATACCTTTGTAATAGATATCTTTTTTGGATAATAAAATTTCAATTATTCAAAAGTTTATTCGGCTTGTTCTCTACTTTTCGCTTCTTTTCGCTACTTTTTAACACTCATCTCATCGGCTTGAAGATGGACCACCAGCGTGCTCGGCCGCCTTGCCTTGCCCGCACCCCCCTTGTCCAGAATCCGCGCCGCTTGGCGGGAAGTAGCTCGGTCGCGGCTTGACCGTTGACCGCGGGATGTGAGGAAGGTATAGGAAGCGACGAACTCGCCGGTGGCTGGAGAATCTTCAGCAGAGGAGGCGGAGGAAGTCGCGTCGTGGCGACTTGGGAAGGCGCGACCAGAGGCGGCGGCGGCGGCAAGGATACGTTCACCGACTGAACGGTGGCGACGTTTGTAAGAGGCGGCGGCTGGGGTAGCGAGGAGCTCGCCTCAAGTAGAGAAGACCTCGCCGGAAGCAGCGCAGAACTCGCGGCAGGTGGAGCAGAACTCCTCGCAGGCAGCCCAGAACTCGCTGGGAGACCCTTGCTCACCGGCAGATCCTTCTTGGACTGAGGGTCCTTAGGCAAAGGATCCCTGCTCGCCAGGGTCGTCTTCCTCGGCGGAGGATTCTTCGACGACGGTTCCTTGCTCGCCGAAGGAACCGAGGCCTCAACCGTCCTTTTGGCGCCGATATTGATCCGCACTGTATGCGCGGTCTTCGGTGTCCTCCCGACAGGAAGGGCGACCAGCGGCGCCGAGCTCAACGGGGCGACATTGAGAACCGCGCCCGCGCCCCCCGAGGGAGAATCTGTGAGTATCATGGTCAAGTTAGCAAGCAATATAAGCGACCGTCAGAATAAGGAAACATCTCGGCAGAAATGACAACCTGGCAGGTAGACGACTTCAACCTGCTGCGCCACCGGAGTGGAGGCGAGTTCCGGGGCTAGAGTCGTGGCGAGCTCTGGGATGTCGAGCGAGTGGAGAAAGCTCGCATCAGAGACGACGACATTGGGAATGTCGTCGAGACCCAGGTCGCTGAGCAATTGCTGCGTGCTGGCAGAGCGCACGAGGTTGCTAGTGGAAGCCGCAGTTTGGGAAAGAGGTGGCGGCGAGCTACCATCAGCGCGGCGAGGCTATCATGAAGAAACTTCACAGTGTCCTACATTATGCGCGAGTTCTGGAGATGCGGCTAAAGAACTAGCCCCCCCCCTATTTATAGAGATCAGCAGGCAGTCACAAGAGGCAAGCAACCCAGATACTCGACAGAGCAGCTCGCCGAATAAGTGTTGGATGTTTCTTTCCGAGCTCCGATATCGCTCATAAAAAGCGGGGATTGTGTACAACCCGTATTCGTCGAGGGTGGGTCCCAACCACAGCCAGGTTAGCAGAAGTCAAGGTAAACAAGTCAAGGCAGTAGTCAAAGTCAGCACTCAAGATCGCGGAAGGCCTGGGAGAGTATAGGCGAGCTCTCCTCGCATACTCGCCAGGTAGGCGACTAGGCGAGATACTCGCCCAGCCTGTGCGAGTTCCTCTGGAAGCCGCCTAGTCGCCAGGGGGTAGGGTATAAATATGACCCCCCCCCCCCCCTCCCCTTGATTTTGCCTATAAATAGGACCCCAGGGGTACGAGGTAGAGCACTGGAAATCCTCAGCAGGATACTCGCACGCTTCAACTTCGGGATACTAGCTAAGTCTTCGGATTCCTTTTCCTTAGAGCAACTCGTGACTTTACGATTTTACCAGCTAGCTTCCCTCGTATCCAGTTCGGCCATTTTTGGTTGAGAAGGGGTTGCTCCTTTCGAGCATCCGGGTACGTGGTGGGTCCTTCCTGCCGCAACGTCTGGGGTCTTGTTTGACCTGTCCCTTCTTTCTGGTCACCCTAGCCGTTCGATCTTGCTTCTGAGCCGGTAACCTTAGGCAGCTTTGGTCCGAATTCTGAGGTTAGGATTTTCCTGGCTTCAACACTATTGTTGAGAGAGAGAAATGAAGAAGAGCTCGGAGGGTGACAGACTGCTACTCACGGAGCAAATTATTTTCTTGCTATAATAGGGAGCTACACATTCTGGATGCTTTCGAGACTTTGAGTGTTGTTTGGAGGTGAGAGCGGCTTGTTGCACTCGTTCTGATGGTCGAGACTTGGAAGCTCAGGTGGTGCGCTCTGTACGCCTTATCCTCTGTGGTTTGTCTCCTATTGAGCTTAGATGAGTCTGAAGTGGTTGACTTGTCGTCGACTGGTAATCTTGTTGTTGAGTTGAGGGTGATGGGAATACTGAGTGTTGTCTACGTCCGACTATAGTTGAGTGGTTCTTGGCGCGCTCTTTACGCCTTATCCTATGTGGTTTGTCTCATGTTGAGCTTAGAAGAGTCTGTAGTGGTGGACTTGTCGCTGACTGGTAAGCTTGTTTCTAAGTTGAGGTGCTGGGAATATTGAGCGTTGTGTACGTCCGACTGTAGTTGAGTGGTCCTTGGTGGGCTCAGAAGTTGGACTTGTCAACTGCTGGCGGTGCGAGACACAAACTTTGGGAGCTCAGGTGGGCTTGATCCGTTCACACTGAGGAAGCCCGTGGTTAGCTCGGTCACCACACAGACGACTGATGGAGGAAGAAAGTGTTCGGGACACTTGCGGTCTTCGAAGTGCTTATTATATCTTGTAGGAGGCTTCGATGGTTGAGACGAATTTCGGCGGACTAGACAGTGTCCGGCTAACTAAATGGAGCGCTAGCAGGAGTGATCAGAAGAGTGAAGTGCACGATGGCGCACTTGGAACGACGGGCGTACTAAGGAATTCTCGAAAGGAGGAATGTGCGCATGATTGTATGAGAGTACGTTGGAGGAGAGGTGCGCACAAATGTGGAGTGCGTGCAAGAAGGAACATGCACATAAAGAGGTATGCACACGTTATAGAAGAGGCACACAAAAAGAGGAATGAGCGCACAAAGGGGCGTGCGCACATTGGAGGAGAGGCGTGTACAAGGAAGGGGTGCGTGCAAGAGCGCATAAGGAGGAGGCAACCCGGTAATCTCTGATAACTACCGGACGGACGAATATGAATGCTCCGTTCAGAGCACGCAGATCACCGATTTTACGCAATGACGATAACACCCTCGTGTGATTTTAATATCCAACGGAAAAATAACTACCCCTCTAGCGAGGGGAGGGGCGGTCCGGCGAGGCCGGCTACATGGGAATGTCGGCAGTCGGGGCGAGGCAGCCTCGTCCAGGGTTGGACGGCCTTGCCCCCCACTATGGGGGGGGTCAGCGAGGAGCGGGCAACCAAGCCGCCACCGGTCTAGGAAGAAAACAGTTGCCCAAGGGCGGCAAGGAGCGGGCAGCTTGTTGAAAAATTTATATAGCGAAAAATGGGAAACTAGGCGAAAGAGCACTCATCCGTCTTGAGTCAAGTAAACCAGATGCACAATGCAGAGCAAGAAACTTGAAATATCAAAAATCTTCTTTACAAAGCAAGGCATACATGGCGAGACATGCTTGCCAAAGTATCTGAAGAAAATAGGAAAACAAACAAGTCCAAATCAAACCGCACGGACTCAAGGTACAAGTCGTCGGCTCTGCTGCTAACCGCTACAGAATCCGCTGAGGCTGCCAAGTCGCAAGACCGTAACAAGTCATGCAGACTGCCCGTTTTTCCAGTGCTGAAAGAACTCTATCCACCGAACTGCAAGCCGCCGGACTGCGAAGCCTCCTAGCCACTAGAACGAGCGGAATGCTGCCACCGAACTGAACAATCCGCCAAGAGGCGGACAGCTTATTGAACAGAAGAGCAAGTTGCAGAAGAGAAAAACCGTTGGTCGTAAGCGACCTGCTGAAAATCGTCGATTGTAGCAGCAGAGTCCGCACCAGCCTCAGAACCAAGTCCCTTGTCCTTTAGTGTTGTCCGCACAACCGACACAGCATAAACTCATTGAGCTCTTCAACCCATGCAGATAGAAAAGCAGTCCACAGCAACTTTTCGCGAGTAGACTTATTGTTCACTCAGTTAATTATGATGTGACGGGGGGTCTTATTTATAGGCACGAAGAGGAGTGTGGTCACCGCCCCATCGATAGGAACACCACCTGATCTCGCGGTGAGCACAAAGTGTATCCATACAAACCTGCGGACACAAACACCAGTCCGCCGCGAGTAACCGAAAGCCAGCTCGTCATACATCAAACTAGCTGGACTTGACCACCAGCAACGACATTGCAGAGACCACCCGTCTACCAACTATGCTGACACAGATCCAGTTCGCACAACCCACGAACTTTTCTCCAACCCGCACAATCCACGCTCACAGCCAAGTCAGCAGAAGAACAACTGCCGGACTCGACGAAAAAGAAGATCAGTCTGCGCAGTCCGCGCCATAAGACGGAGCTCGCCTGGTACTTGGAACAAACTAAGACCACCACCAGTCCGCTGGAACATGCGGATACACACTAGCTCGCCCTTCACTGCCATTCTGCAATCACCAGACTGCTCAAGTCGCACCATCTGCCCACAAGACTATCCGCCCAGGCCGTGCGGTATGCCTGACCAACCCCCAATTTCACTTCCATAATTTCAACACTCCCACTTGAAGTGAAAAGTGGAAACCAGCCATAGCAGATCTCATAACCGTGTAAACGGCCCCTTCGACAGCGGCTTCGTGAAGATGTCTGTGATGTTGTCCTCACTCCGCACATGCCCAACCACCAGAGATCCCTCCAACACCTTCTCACAAATGAAGTGGTGCTCAATCTCAATGTGCTTGGTCCGCGCATGACAAACTGGAATATTAACCAGTTTAAGAGCACTTTCATTATCACCGCATAGAAGAGTAGGACCGCGCACTTCTTCATGGATGTCCTCTACTAGCCTCCTAAGCTAGATGGCTTCCCGAGCTGCAAAAGCCGAAGCCTTGTACTCTGCTTCCGTAGTAGAGACGGACACTGAGTCTTTATTTTTGGTACACCAAGAGATATTGGCTGATCCACACGTGAAGACAACCAGATGTTGATTTCCGGTCGTCTGAATCTCCGCCATAATCAGCATCTGAGTATCCTTGTAGAACAAAACATGTGTCTCTCCCATAAAGGAGACCCATATTAGAAGTAGACTTCACATAATTCAAAATGTTTCTTGCCACCATTAGATAAGGCTTCCTGGGTTCCGCCATATATCGACTTACTCAGCCAACCGCATAAGCAATGTCTGGCCTTGTAAACGTCAAGTAGATAAGGCTCCCAACCAGAGCCCATAACACAAGAGGATAAGGAAGAATCCTCCCCTCATCTCGCCGAAGTTTGATGTCATAGTCAAAAGGAATAGAGCTACTCTTCCCCTCATGCATGTCGAATCGCTGAACAATTCGATCTGCATATCCCTTTTGGGAAACAAGTATGCCGCTCTCTTTCCTATCCACCTCGAGTCCGAGGTAGTGGTGGAGCTCACCCAAGTCCTTCATCTCGAACCTTATAGTTAGCACTGTTCTGAGCCTAGCTACCTCCTCCTCGGAGTTAGTAACTCCAGCCGTTTTCTTAGCCAGGCTCTCCTGCGAAGCCAGTAGATTTTCCAGTTCCAATAAAGATGGCTGAGTGGACCAGCCTTGAACAGACGTCATGAAGGCCACATATTCTTTCCGCAAGCCGCGGATTGTGTGCCTCTACAACTTGGCTTCAGAAATTGGCTCATCAGGGTCCAACGCTGAAATCTCAGCACACAGGTTCTTCATTTTTAAGAAGAAAGTGGAGATGGGCAGATTTCCTTGAGTTGTCGTTGCTAACTCAATTTCCAGGAATTGTAGCCTTGCTACATTCTTCATGTTGAACAACCCATCGAGGGAAGTCCAAATCTCAATAGCAGAATGACATCATAAGATATGATCAAAGAGTTCAGGCGAGATAGCTCGTTTGAGAGCAAACTCTGATTTCGCGTTGGTCTTTCTCCAAGCTCTCACCTCAACAACACCAGCACTTGCAGCAGCAGTAACCTCCTGCTTATCATCACCACTGACGACTTCACACAGATACTCACTTAGAAGATAGCTCTGCATACACAACTTCCACTTTTTGAATTAGTCGGTATAAGAAGCTCGATTTCAAGACCCCTTGCATAACCAGCTTCCATGGAACAAACCCTAGATTACTTGGACTCACATAAGCAAAAAAGCAAGATGATGGTTGATCACTGCTCAGGCCATGGTTCCCTCTGATACCATGTTGAAAATTTTATATAGCGGAAAACGGGAAACTAGGCGAAAGAACACTCAATTGTCTTGAGTCAAGTAAACCAGATGCACAAAGCAGAGCAAGAAACTTGAAATATCAAAAATTTTCTTTACAAAGCAAGGCATACACGGCGAGACATGCTTGCTAAAGTATTTGAAGAAAGCAGGAAAACAAACAAGTCCAAATCAAACCACGTGGACTCAAGGTACAAGCCGATGGCTCTGCAGCTAACCACTACGGAGTCCGCTGAGGCTGCCAAGTTGCAAGACTGCAACAAGCCGTGCGGACTGCCCGTTATTACAGTGCTGAGAGAACTCTATCTGCCGAACTACAAGCCTCCTGACCGCGAAGTCGCCTAGCCACCAGAACGAGTGGACTGTTGCCACCGAACTGAACAAGTCTCCTAGAGGCAGACAACTTATTGAACAGAAGAGCAAGTTGAAGAAGAGAAAAATCATTGGTCGCAAGCGACCTGCTAAAAATGTCGATTATAGCCGCAGAGTCCGCACCAACCTCAGAACCAAGTCCCTAGTCCTTTAGTGATGTCCGCACAACCTGCACAACAGAAACCTATTTAGCTCTTCAACCCGCACGGATAGAAAATCCAGTCCGCAGCAACTTTTCGCGAGTAGACTTACTGTTCACTCAGTTAATTATGATGTGATGGGGGCTCCTATTTATAGGCACGGAGAGGAGTGTGGTCACCACGCCATCGATAGGAACACCACCCAAGCTTGTGGTGAGCACAGAGTGTATCAGCACAAACCTGCGGACACAAACCGCAGTCCGCCTAGACAAAGCGGAAGCCAGCCCGTCATATATCGAACTAGTCGGACTTGACCATCATCAATGACACTGCAGAGACCACATGTCTGCCCAACCATGCGGACACAGATCTAGTCCGCACAACCCGCAGACTTTGCTCCAACCCGCACAATCCACGCCCACAACCAAGTCAGTAGAAGGATAATTGTCGGACTCGACAAAAAAGGAGATCAGTCCGCACAGTTCGTGCCATAAGACGGAGCTCGCCTGGTACTTGGAACAAACCAAGACCACCACCAGTCCGCTAGAACATGAGTATACACACGAGCTCGCCCTTCACCGCCAGTCCGCAATCACCAGACCGCTCAGGCCACACCATCAGTCTGCAAGACTATCCGCCCAGGCCGCGCAATCTGTATGACTAACCCCCCACTTTCACTTCGATAATTTCAACACAGCCACTTTACCGCCCTCCATTGAAAGAGAACCGGCCGCCCAGGTTGGGCGTCCAGAAGGCCACCCGACCTGTGTGGCTTTGCCCCTGTTCTGAGGGGACAATGCAGGGAGAGCGGCTATATTGTTGCACCCTTTGGCGAAGAACATGTCACCCCTATTGGAGGTTGCGGCTGAGGTCGCGCGACCTAGGGGCCCCGCGATGGTTTCGAGCATGCCGGTCGGTAAGGGACCGGTCGGGACATGTGGTAGAGAAGATGGTGGTGATGGCGGTTGGCACGGCGGTGACGATGGAGGTTGGTGCAGTGACGACGATGACTGTTACACCTCGGGTGGTTATGTCAGGGGAAGTTTAGATATACGCACCTCATGCATGGAGTGCGGCTAACGCCTCTAACGATACTCCATCATTTTCCCCCAAGTCTCTGCAGCTTAGAGCAGAAGCGAATGAATGGCGAGGACTTTTCCCTAAGCCGTGTACATTATGTTTTATAGGGGAAGTTGTGAGCATTCGTTGCATTACGCGGGTGAAGACTCGAGCGAGTCTTTGGATTTCCAGGTAGCGAGACCTTGCTCGCAGGCGGGCTGATGCAATGGCGCTCCTCGCCAAATTATAGAGTGGGATGGGACGGTACAAGACTCCTATAAGGCTAGAGACGAAGATCTATATGGTGGTGCTGACGCGTTGTATAGCGTAGACGAATCTGGTATTGGAGATCTCTCCGAGGATGAGAGTGGGGGCTCTGATATTGATGCGGACGAAGTATAGTTTTGCCTTCATTATACCTTTGTACATCAGCGTCATGTAGTGGCTTGGTACCGTATTTATAGTGCTCTGATCACTCTGTTTGTATTGTCTGATTGTTTGTTAATTGCTCAAGCTTTGAGTATTTGCTTGCGATGGCGATCGAGCGCTGGTTTTGCTGGCGTCGATATTTTGCGCACGATTCTGGTTTACTTATTTGATGTTGGCAGTTGGAGGACGAGACCTAGGTGGTATCGTAACCTACTACATGGGCGAAGGGCGGACGCTTTGAGCCGAGTAGTGAGAGGATCGAATCACCGAACTGGGGGATGTCACTGAGTGTGGTAGTGAAGGGCGGACCTTCGAACCTAGGAAACCACGTGGGGGTAGACCCTAACGGTGTCACGACCAAATACATCGGAGAAGAGTAGACCTTCAATCAGCCGCAATGGTAGGTCATTGGGACGTGGTCCCGAAGAAACGGTGAAATGCAGACCTTCGAACCGCTGGCAAGTGTGAGGGGGGTAGGCCCTGGCGATGTCGTGACCTACTGCGGCATAGAAGGTGGGAAGCCGCTGGGGCTAGAATCCCGGAGAAACAGTGAAGGGTAGACCTTCGAACCGAAGATGCCGGAGTATCCTTTTTGGAGTTCCGAACACTCTGTAAGGGAAAGGCCAGTGTCTCCTTTTGGGAGATCCGAACACTCTATAAGGAAAAGATTTGTGCCTCCCTTTGGGAGATCCAAACACTCTGTAAAGGAAAGTCAAGTGTCTCATTTAGGAGATCTGAACACTCTGTAAGGGAAAGGCTAGTGTCTTGTTTTGGGAGATCGGAACACTCTGTAAGGGAAAGGCAGGTGTCTCCTTTTGGGACATCTGAACACTATAGTTATAACCCTCCAACCTATTAGTTCATCTCAAAACCCAGGTTTTGAGATGAAGGGTGGCGGGGTACTTGAACGCAAAGGGGAGAAGACTGCAGGCGGTGTGGGATTAACCCCAACCACAGAACCGCGGAGATATTCCGCCACAAGGGGCCCACCGGGGTCAGCACCCAGACCTGAATGCGATGGGTAAGCCAAACACGCAGTCCCACACACACGAGTACTGTTGGATAATATAATCTCAACACACCCCCGCAGCAGGACAACCCGCTCTGATACCAAGTTATAACTCGTCAACCCATTAGTTCATCTCAAAACCCAGATTTTGAGATGAAGGGTGGCGGAGTACTTGAACACAAAGGGGAGAAGACTGCAGGCGGTGTGGGATTAACCCCAACCACAGAACCGCGGGGATATTCCACCACAAGGGGCCCACCGGGGTCAACACCCAGACCTGGAACGCAATGAGGAAGCCAAACACGTGGTCCCACATACACGAGTCCTGCTGGATAATATAATCTCAACATTTATAAAGGAAAGGTTGGTGGTTCCTTTTGGGAGATTCGAACACTTTGTAAGGGAAATACCGATGTTTCCTTTTGGAAGATCTGAACACTCTATAAGGGAAAGGCCGTTGTATCCTTTTGGGAGATCCAAACAATCTGTAAGGGAAAGGTCGGTGTCTTCTTTTGAGAGATTTGAACACTCTATAAGGGAAAGGTTGGTGTCTCCTTTCGGAAGATCCGAACACTCTGTAAGAAAGGGTCGCACAACATCCAGTTATATTAAGAATGTTATTTGTTGCTTGAGTGCATGAACACTGAAAACATAAGATATAACTAAACTTGTTGGGGTTCTTTGACTTTTTGCTGGCGGGGAACGAATCTTCCTTCGAAATAGTCCTGATGGGGATTGCCTCCCTGCTGGTTCATTCTGACCTGGCCAGTTTAGGGCCCCTGTGCTACAGAAATTCTTCAAGATTTGCCTTGTGAATGAGTCTTTTGATCCCTGTCTTTAGTTGCGAACAATCTTTTGTCTCATGCATGTGACCTCGGTAGTTGTTGCAATATTAAGACTGGTCCCAGAGTTTGGAGCGAGAGCCCTTGGCCTCTAGACAGAGGGATGGTCACGTATGGCGAGAAACACCTCCGTTCACAAAATATTGAAGCAACTAAAGGCTTGTTGGTGGTGATGACCCCCGACTCGTCGAAAATTGTCGCGACATGAGTCATTCTTCTTGTGAGCCAACAGTTGTGCTAACTCCTACTTTCGTTGTCTCTTTGAGTTTCTTTCGAACTGTTGGTGGTGTGCTTCAACTGCATTAGCAAGAATAATTTGGGCATCAATCCGACAAACGAGATCAGGATAGTTTGGTACATTCTCCCATATTAGTGCGGAGTGGAGGTCTCTAGGGAGGAGCCCTCCGAGTAAAAACCCTCGTAGGAGCTTCCGGTTTAACTTAGGGATTTATCGCGCCTCAATGATGAAATGCAGAAAGAAATCTTTAAGGGTTTCCCCTTTGCTTTGACGGATCCCAGACTAGGAAGCCACCGCCCGCCTAGGAAGAAAAAAGCCGCCCAGATCCGGCGGCCAGAAGGCCACCCTATCTGGGTGGCCTTCCCCACATTCTGAGGGGTCGGTGCGGGGCGGGTGGCTATGTTGCCACCCGTCTTTGGCGAAGAACAGGCCGCCACTACCGGGGGCAGTGGTTGAGGTCGCGCGGCCTAGGGGTCGCACTGTGGTTTCGGGTACGCCGGCCGACGAGGGGCCGGCCGGACCATGCGGCGGAGAAGACGGCGGTGATGGCGGTTGGCGCGACGGCGACGATGGCGGTTGGCGCGACAACGATGATGGTGGTTGGCGCTGCGGCGGCGGCGACGGAGGTTACTCTTCGGGTGGTTACGTCGGATGAGGTTCGAATATCCGCACCCCATGAATGAGATGCGGCTAACGTGGTTACGTCGGATGAGGTTCGAATATCCACACCCCATGCATGAGATACGGCTAACGCAAGACCCCATCAAACCTCATAAGGTTGTCATTTTTATTGGCTATAACTTTAGTATTCCAATCTTCATCATCTGAAATCAATATAACTTTGGAATTAAGAGCTCCAATAGTGAAAGACTTTTCATCACTCCTAGGGAGCCTCAATATGATTAAAACCTTAAATTTTATCCCAATAAAGACAACTATTGATGAACTTTACATGACAAATTGAATGCCTTAAAAAAGATTTGGAAAATTGTTAATTGAGACAGTTTTATATGATTAATAAATATGTAATTTTGCCTTTAGGACCTACTCATTTTATGGTATCTAGGGGTCTGTTTGGGACAGCTCTGGCGGCTGGAGAAGCTCTTTTCCAGCCGCCAGAGCAGTTACTGGATCTGTTTGGGACAGCTCTCTAATAAAATCACTTTTCAAAAAACAGCTCTGGGAGCTATTTTTAGGAAGCAGTCCACCCCCTGCGTTTCATTTTCCCGAAAAATCGCGTCTGCTCATTCGCGATCCATCTCTTCCGCTTCTTTCCCGATCCCGCGGCGACGACACCCGATCCCGATCCCGCGGCGACGACTCCCGATCCCGATCCCTCTTCGCAGACGCCGCCGAGTCGTCATTCCGATCCCGCTTCGCAGACGCCGCCGGGCGACGACTCCCGATCCCGATCCCGATCCCGATCCCTCTTCGCAGACGCCGCCGCGTCTACTCATCCCGACGCCTTCTCCCGATCGCCGCCGCGTCGACTCATCCCGATCCCGCGGCGACTCATCCCGATCCCTCTTCCAGTACTAGCCGCCGCCTGTTTGGGTTTCTTCCTCCTTCTCCAGCGATTCTTCTTCCGGTTAGGTATACAGTTCCTTCTCTCAAACACAATTTTTTAATGTGATTAGTGTGTGTATATGAATGTGTGATTTTTTTTTTGTTTATGGTTGTATGTATTTGTGTTTGTGTGTATGTATGTATGTTTGTTGTGTGTGTGTGTTTGTATGTGTGTGTGTGTATTATGAGTGTGTATGTGTTTGTGTTGTATGTGTTTGTATGTGTTTGTGTTTGTGTTGTATGTGTTTGTTTGTGTTTGTGTTTGTGTGTGTGTGTATTATGAGTGTGTATGTGTTTGTATGTGTATGTGTTTGTGTTTGTATGTGTTTGTGTTGTATGTGTTTGTATGTGTTTGTGTTGTATGTGTTTGTATGTATGTGTGTGTTTATATGAGTGTGTGTGGTGTTTTTTTTGTCGGGTTTGGGTATGTGTGTTGTATGTGTTTGTGTTTGGGTTTGGGTATGTGTGTATATGAGTTTGTATATGTATGTGTTTGTGTTGTATGTGTTTGGATGCTGGTTACCCGTTAAAAAAGGGTTATCTGAAGCCGTATCCAGAAACAAGATATCATTTGGCTGACTTTGCCCGTGGGAGTCGGCCAGTACAAGGAAGGCAAGAACATTTCAATAAGGCGCATTCATCTCTTCGCAGTGTGATCGAGCGAACGTTTGGAGTGTGGAAAAAGAAGTGGCACATTTTGAGCAAAATGTCACAGTACACCTTCAAAAAACAACGTTCCATTGTGCTAGCGACAATGACACTACATAACTTCATTCGGAGACATCCTTCTCGCTGGGACCCTGAGTTTAATGCTTGTGATGCTGATGAGTCTTCTTTCGTTCCCTTAGAGGGTGAGGAACCTGCGACAGATGATGAAATTGAAAGCGATATGCGTGATGCTGATGGAGAAGAACATATGTCTACAGTACGAGATCACATTGCCGAAGAGATATACAGCGCGCGCAGGTAAAAATTCGATCCAACGCTTACTAAAAATTGAAAGGTTTAAAAATATCAAAAGTTTGATTCATATCAATTTATTTTTGAACAGGTGATCGAAATGATTGAAAAAAGGAGTCGCCGGATGTTGCAAGATCTTTTTTTTCCTATTTGCTATAACTATGTTAAAGACGCATGTTATCAGTTGTTTCTAAATATTTATGTATTTTCGTTTTTTAAAAAACAGCTTCCAAAAGCTGTTTCTCCAAACAGAAAAGAGAGAAAATCGCTCTTCAAAGCGCACTTCTGCACATAACACCCAAACACTTTGCAGCTTTTCAAAACTGCTCCCCAGAAATCTATTTCAAAACAGCTCTATCCGGACAGCAGCTTTTCAATCCGCCAGAGCTGTCCCAAACAGAGCCTAGGTAGGTTAAACAAAAACCTGAAGATAAAAAAGCTATACTTAAGTTAGTAACTCAAAAGCCTTTGAATGGATTAAGAAATGTAACCTAAGGCATATTTATGATAGATGAATGGAAACAATGCAGACATTCTCAAATTTCTTTGCCCATACTTCATGTATGTATAAGGTGTGAAAATTTGTGAAGAGCGGAAACCAGGAACCGGGTCGTAGAAACACAATCAAATCAAGGCAAATTAATCATGTACAAATGAAGGAACATTCAAATTTTGTACTATTACACTTCTTTACAATGTGAGGCATATATGGCGAGACATGATTTGTCAATGTACCCGATGGAAGCAAAAACATACAAGACAAAAACTATCCGGGCGGACAAAACCAGTTACCGCCAACTCTGGCGAACTGAACTAAGGAGTCTGTTGAATCCATCAAGTCGCCAGGTCGCAACCTAATTGCGCGGACATCCCATCATTCCAAGTTGAAGAACTCTGTTCACAATATACAAGTTGTCTAACTGCGAGGTCGCCTAGCTGCAAGATAACCGCGAACAGCTGCTGCCGAACTGAACAGACAGACCACCAGAAGCGGACAACCTTATTGAACTGGGAAGGATTTCCAATGAGAAGACCTCCTGGTCGCAAGCCGCGACCTTCTATAAACCGCCGATTGTATCTGCAGAGCACGCACTGATCTCTGACGCAAGTCAGAACCACGTCTCCGGTTTCTCAGCGCTAGCCACACAATCTACAACAGCAAAACTGGTTAACTTCTCAAACCGTGCAGATACAAAAACTGTCTGCAACAAACAACCCGAGCTCACTTACTGTTCATTCGGCTGTACTTAATGAAGTGACCTGGTCCTATTTATAGGTGCGGAGAGGATTGTACTCACCACTCAAACCGATAAGTTCATCACACTTCTCACAGCTAGCACAAGACCTATCTGCATAGTGCGGGCACAAAGCCAGTCCGCCAAGGTCGCACCATGACGGCTGAAAAAGCCAGTCTGCCAAGGTCGCACCAACAAGGCCGGACAGAAAACCTATCCACCTTGAACACTATCAAGGCGAGAACCAGGACCAGTCCACCACACATGCGGAAACTGCGGACACGGCAACCAGTCAGCAGCACCCTGCGCACACTGCTCCAGTCCGCACACTTCGAGTCTGCAACTAGAGCACAAACCAGGTTGACAGGCTGCCGAACTCGGCAGATAGAGAAGCAGTTCGCGCTACCCGTGCGAACATGCAGATTGAGCACAACCAGACTTGGTACAAAATGTGACCAAATCCACACCTCTAGCAATCACTGGTGCGAACACAACACCAGCGGATACAAGAACCAGACCGCACAAACCGGCGATCTCCGCGGTCTCCACCAGACCGCTCCACCAGAGAACAAGACCATGTCGATCTCGCGTGCTCCAGAAGAGTCCACAACAAGCCAGTCTCGGCGAACTGCATATGATTTCGCAACTCCCCACGGATAACAAACTTATCCGCCCGGTTACAACCTGAGAACAAACTGACCGCAGAAATACTAGCCAAACTGGCTGGTCGCCACTTATTACCACGCGGTCTGCGCAATCAGAAAGCTATCATCTAGCCGTGCGGTCTGCTCGGTCAAACCGTCACTTTCACTTCAAAAAATTCAACACTTCCCTTTGAAGTGAAAAGTGGAAACCAGCCCAAGCAGTCCCCGTAACCGTTCAAATGGCCTCTTCGACAGCGGCTTTGTGAAGATGTCCGCGATATTGTCCTCGCTCCACACATGCTCAACCATAAGAGACCCCTTCAGCACCTTCTCACGATTGAAGTGATGTTCAATCTCAATACGCTTGGTAACAAACTAAGTTGTCAACTAGTTTAAGAGCACATTCGTTGTTACCGCGAAGCAGAGTGGGACCCCGCACTTCTTCATGGACGTCCTCTACTAGCCTCCTAAGCCAGATTGCTTCCCGAGCTGCCAAGGCTGAAGCCTTGTACTCTGATTCCGTAGTATAGACGGACACCGAATCTTGTTTTTCACTGCACCACGGGATACCTGCTGATCCACATGTGAAAACATAACCAAACGTCGACTTATGGTCGTCTGAGTCTCCCCCATAATCAGCATGTGTGTAACCGTACAGGTTGAAGCCCGTGTCTCTCTCATAAAGGAGACTCATATCAAAATTGGTCTTCACGTACATCAAGATATTCTTGACCGCTATCAAATGAGGCTTTCGAGACTCCGTCATATATCGACTTACTCGGCCTACAACACAAGCAATGTCTGGTCTCGTAATTTTCGTATATAAGGCTTCTAACCAGAGCCCGGAACACCAAGGGATCTGGAAGAACCCTACCCACATCACGTCGAAGTGTGATACCAACATCTAGTGGAGTAGAACAACTTTTTCCCTCCCGCATGTCGAACCGCTGAACGATCTGTTCTGCATAGCCTCTTTGGGAACAAGTATGACGCTTTTACTCCTCTCCACCTCAAGTTCAAGGAAGTGGTGGAGTTAACTCAAATCCTTCATTTCGAAACGAATAGCTTGCTCTGACCTGAGCCTAGCTACTTCCTCCTCAGAGTTCTATGTGACGATCATGTCATCAACGCACAACAGCACCAAGACTTTCAGCTCCCCCTTCTTCTTTACAAACAGGCTTGAATCAAAATCAGAAACAAAATATCCGCAGAACTGTAGGTATTCTGCAATCTTCCTATACTACGCCCGAGGCGTCTGCTTCAAGACGTAAAGGGTTTTCCTGAGCTTGTAGACGTGTCCTGGATGATTTTCATATACGTAACCCGATGGTTGAACCATGAATATGTCTTTATTAATTTTTTCATAAAGAAATGCATTTTTTACGTCAAGCTGCCACATCTTCCATCCATAACAAATTGGAAAGAGATCCTTGATGCCGACCACGTGCCATCGAGTCAGAAATCTCATATGCAATGTTTTAGGTCACAGACCAGAAGACACCAATGACCCAGTGTGTGTACTAGCATGAGTAACAAGTCCACTTTATTGACATTGTTCGCGATGATATGCCATAGAATTGTAATAGGATAATAAGTGGGAAAAAATCAGACTGTAAAATAGCACATAAAATGTAACATGGTTACAACTTGGAAAATCCTACTGTAAAATA
Organism: Platanthera guangdongensis; assembly: GCA_039583875.1. Classification (NCBI taxonomy): domain Eukaryota; kingdom Viridiplantae; phylum Streptophyta; class Magnoliopsida; order Asparagales; family Orchidaceae; genus Platanthera; species Platanthera guangdongensis. Next base: position 127,575,408 of record CM077165.1, on the reverse strand, counting down.
ACATAGAAATGTAACTGAATAACAACTAGGAAGAAATCTAACTGTAAAATAACACAGAAATGTAACTGGATAACAACTGAGAATAAATCACACTATAAAATAGCACATAAATGTAACTGTATAAAAACTATGAAAAAATCTGACTATAAAACAGCACATCAATGTAACTGGATAACAACTGTAAAAAAAATTTGACTGCAAAATAATACATAAATGTAACTGGAAAACATATTTAGATGCATATCAAGTTAAACTTAAACAATAACAAAAAATAAACTGTTCAACACCAAAAGGGCAGGAAACTCATACCCTAATGGTCTAGTTGTCCTCCATGAGGGAGCCTTCGACAGGGCCGACAATGAGGTGTAGCCTTCGGCAGCGGAGGCAGTAAACTTGGGGAGGGAGGAATTAGGGTTTGAAAGAGGCGAGTGAACGTAGGCCTCGACGAAGAGGGAGGTGTGGCACTGGACGGAGTTGGGAGAGAAACGATGATAAAATTTGAAAACAAAATAAAGATGGTGGACCGATCCCATTTAAAGATGCAGGGAATTTCGGTGTGTGATACGCACCGAAAATTTTCGCATTAGCCAGTTCCTCATCAGTCATCACATGAAAAAATGAATATAAATATGCTTATAAGTAATACAAATATATACGTCATCTGTTCCTGCACAACAGTACAACCGACCCCATCTTCCAGTCCTCAAATTCTGTCGGTCACTACAAATTGTCATTTAATCTTTAAAAAAAACACGACCCCATCTTCCAGTCCTCACCGCTCCATTACCAACACTCTTATTCTCACCGCTCAAATAAACAAACTCCAAGACAGTACTTCGAAAATGAGAATGGGAGTGGCGCTGCAAGAATCCTTTTATATAGATTAAATACAGGATTTCAAAAAAACCTTGAATTTGTGTATTAAAATGATCAAAAATAAATTAAATTGCATACAAATAGCATTTTTTACATTAAATTATCAGATTATCTTCCTGATTAAATTTAAAGGATTTAAATTCATTTGATGATCAACATAATAACCATATCAAAATTCACTTAAATATAATATATGCATGCATATACCCCTCAAGTGGCATCTATTCAAACACTATCTTATAAATATATATGATGAAATAATTACCCAAATCTTCCCTGTAAACTAGTATAATTAGTGAGAGTATCCCTCTTATTTTCGAAATTACAAAAAACTCTCATTAAGTTTTCATTTCATTACCAAAACCTCCTCTGATCTTCTCATTTCATTGCATTCATGAAGAAAAATACCCCCATGGACACTGTTCACTGAGGGGGATGTTTTTGTGCATAGATGTTATGAAATTAAATCTTCAGGGGAGATTTTTGTAATGAAATAAAAACTTTACAGAAAATTTTTGTAATTTTGAAAATAAGAGGGATGCTGTCAGTAATTTAACAAAGTTAGAGGAGAGGTCCCGGTAAATGGCCCTATATATGATATACCCTGGATAGATCAAAGGGCTTTGCTCTCACAACAATATGATGTAAAAGACTATTGAGGAGCCATTCAGAGAAGGGCCTAATTTGACTTGAGCTCTATTTGGCACAATTAATTTTGCTCTGTGAATTTGGATAAAAAATACCACCCTTTAAGGCAAATTTGTCAAGACAAAGGTTATGGCTGCCACCAAAAAATGAAAACTAGTTTTGAACATAAAAGTGAATGAAATTCCTTAGATGAGGCAAGCATTCACAAACAATAATTCATACCACTGCGTTCACAACCACCACAACTGTGCTAAACAGAGCCTTAATAACGGGCACTATAGGTCCCGACACAAGCACAATTCATTATGATTCCCTCCATTTGAGTGTTTTAGCTCCATCTCCGGAAGGAGAAAACCCCACAAAAACTAACAAGTGCTTTTAAACTTCGCTCTCATTCTAACCACACTTATTCCCAAAAGTCAAACAAACAGAACCTATATACCATAGAAGAATAAAAAAAAAGGAACAGACAAATCGTAACAAATAACTAAGCAGCAGCATCTTTTTAGCTTACAAGAGAACAATGCATGTGGAAGGCTACCAGATGGCAAATACAACTGCACAAAACGTCATCAACAATCAGAACAAACAAAGAGTTCATCACCTCGCGAAGACAAAAGTCCAGTTTTTTTTCCTTTTGCACTCCCAAGTAGATGATGAACAATGGAAAGAAACATCCGGATCAAAACTGAACTTAATACGATCGATTTTAAGCTGAAATCCCGGTGTCCTTGGAGATATCATGCTTTTGCGACGCCTTCTGTTTTCTGCTGTTCCGACGGCCACCGCCGCCCCCTACTCGGCCCCCCAGTGGCTGATCATACGACTGTCGTCAAAGCACACATAATTCGCATTAGACCAAGGAACATTGAAGGCGTAGTACAGTGTTAGAGAGAGGGGAAAAATTAATGTACTTTAGAATAATAATTTTGAACAGCATTTAATTTATTGAACCTGGACTCTAATATTTACGATGAGCTTTTGATCCCAAAATATATAGTTCAAGGAATACAGGATTGTCGCACTCACAGGAGATCTGATAATGGACTTATTTTTTGGGTCCGCTGCTCGCCAGCTATAGAGCCGGAGCAAAGAGAAGCCATTTTTTTGTGAGCAGTCATTTTTTTGTGAGCTGTTGGCCGAGCTGGCGAGCTGTACCACTGTGGGCCCCACAAAATCAATGAGCCCTCTTAGAAAAGTACAAAATGACAGGCATCAACCAACAACTATGGGTCCCCCTTAAAGAAAACAACTTTATTATTGAAGCACTATTATTGTTATATTTACTTATTTAATTATTATTTTTATTCATGTCCTATCCTTTGAGCGCAACAGGAGGCCATCTGTGAGGGTATACTTCATTCCCATTCATCTTTGTAGGCCGTGAACTCCCGGCTGAAGTCCGCCTCCTCCCCAATCACCATCATGTAGTTCTTATACACTCAAATCTTGTTGGATCCTAAATTCATGTTATCATTGAAAATTTGGTTCAGCTTCTGACCAATCTGAGATGCATTACGGACTCTTCCTAATTTGAATGTTAGTTTGTCAGTAGTTGCTTTTGGAACTGTTGGGTTGAATCAGCAGTCAATGATAAAGGATTAACTTTTTCACAGCACCAACAATCAAACTTATTATACCTTCTTTTTAGGCTCACAACAGGAATTTGATGGTTTTTCCTGTGATCAGAAGGGTATCTAAATGGTACTGCATGTGAATCTTTGCATGACATGTGGTTGTGTGCTGGTTGTGACTTGAATTGCACAGTCACTGTCTTGCCCTTTCTTGCAGTTCTCCTGTCAAATGCTCTCTGTCTTTGGTGCGTGTGTTAGCACCAAACACAAAAGGGTCATGATCCTTAATCTCAATTTCATCATGAACTCCTTTGAAGGCACTTTTTTCATAATGCACATCCTTTGTTCCAGTTGTGGAGCATTCATTTTTTCAATGTTCATACACTTTCTTGATTATAGCTATCAGAAGCTAGTAAGATCTTCTGAAAGATGGTTGGGTGCATTGGTGCACCCAACTTGACATCTATCGTCCTTCCTCCCTTATTCTCATACCCTACACCACTTTTATATGGTGCAGAGAAGCTGTCAATAATTGATAGAATTGTTTGTGGCTTAAAAAAATTAGCCACTAGCTTCCTCTTCTCAAGGAGCACCCTTTTCAATTTCTTGGTAGTCCTTTCATTTTGAACCAACAAGTTAGCTCGAACATCGATTATTTTCTTGAACTCAATTATATTGGAGTTCATTTGAAAAAAAAAATCACTTCTCATCAAGTTGAGATTTCAAGAATTTAAGAAGCTCAATTTTTTTCATCCTACTTCTTAGCAAACTTTTCTCTTCTTCTGTGCGCTTCAAGGAGATCATCATATTTCTCAACCAGCTCATCAATCTTATTCTCTGATTCAGAGTCATCCTAATCATTGGATGATGAGCATGCCTCTAACTCAACACCAATCTTATAGTCGGATATTGAAAGAGATAGTGGAGTTTTAATTTTTATCCCATCAAAAGGTGAGTCATCATGATCTTTCCCTTCAGTTATGACCATGAGTCCACAACTGTCTTCTTCTTCACTGTCAGATAGTGATAATGGGGCTTTGTTGCCCACCCTGGCAGCAGCATGTTCCGCCTCTTATGTCTGTGCAAAAATCCCAATATAGGACTATTCTTTCTCAGATTCAGATGATCTTGAATCACTGTCACTCAAGGTCTTTTCCTTCTTTGCCAAGAGGCCCTTCTTAGACTTCTTGCCTGGGTGATACCTCTTCTCCTTAGACTTTTTTTGCCCTTTCTTTTGATGAGCAGCCAACAATCATGTGTCCAGATTTTTTGCACCCAAAATAAATTGTGTCATCATAAATAAATTTATTCTGTTTAGACTCATACCTGTCCCATTTGAGGTCTCTTTTGGATCTAAGTTGTTGTCATGTTTTTTGAAGCTAGACGAAGAAGATGGTTTGTTTTTCCACTGCTTCCTTTTTCTCAACAACTTCTTTAGTTGCCTTGTGAACAAGATCATATCTTCATCTGATAGTACATCTTCAGAGGTGTTGGGTTCAGATTCTTTTGACTCAACCGGTCATCGTGGTGGGGAGGAGGCATTCTCTTTACCTCTTCTGGAATGCTCGGCCTTTAGAGCCATTGATAATTCCCCATTGTTCCCTTCTTTATTTTTCCTGATATTTAGGTGCAGCTCATGGGACAACTTTTCAAACAAATTTTGAGGATGCATATTAAACAGATTTCTCATCTCTCTTATTGCACATATCTTAATGTCTCACTCCTTGGTGAGAGATCTTAAGAATTTGTCATTCAATTCATAGTTGGTGAAGAATCTTTCATAATTATTCAGACCATTCACTATCCAAAAGAACTTCTCATAGCAGTCTGTTATAGTCCTTTTGCTTAAAGGTTTCATACTCTTAGTTCAATAGGGGATTTCATATCATCTGTTATCTCCCTTGTGTCTTCCATGTATAGTATCAAAGTGCCCTGCATCTCCTTGGTTGTTAGTGCGCTTGTGACTGTAATGACAACAGAGAGGGATGAGATACCGACGGCGGTTGCGAAAAAAGCGATGCAGGTGATGGAGACTACGGCGGATTGCGGCAAGGGGAAGGAGGCGATCTGTGCCGAGGCAGTGAGATGCATGGATGTGATGGTGGGGAGGATGATGCAAATAGGGAATGAGGGGAGAGAGGCGATTGTGAGCATGTTGTGGAGTGGGTGTTGCATTGCGGTGGAGATTTGCGGGATAGGGAGGCGGCAACAACAATTTAGTTTGCCCGCATAATTGATTTGCATATATAATTTCTTGGTTTGCCCGGATAATTAGTTTTTCCCTATCCAAAATCGATTTTCCTATAACAGTCACCTTAAATAATATGAAAAGTAATTATGCACAATTTTTAGATTTTTATTAAAAAAAATCTCATCATAATGCATATAACTTCTTGCATGTCTTACTAAAAAAACTTCTTACATGTCAAAATAAGTTTAATAAAGTTGATAAGTTTAATGATAGTTTCACGAAAATATTTGTTGGAAATATTGTGCACAAGATTCCTGATTTAAATAAGCCCTCAAGATGACAATAAACATCTTGTATTTGATACTTGTGTGAGTTTTGATGTAGCGGGTGTAACAGAAATGACTTGGCTAAGTAGTGTTAGGTTTATGGTCACCTAAATAGGGTTTTGTCATTGTAATCACTCAAGGTGCAAAACTCATGTTGATCTAAGACCTAATCCTATATTAGACATATCATTATCATAAGGAAGATCAGTAAAGCTAAGAATTGGTCGGAAGAAGCGAGATTTTGTCTAAGTCAAATGTCGACTCCATCGATTGAAAAATGTCGACTCCATCGACTGGAAGCTAAGTTATTTATTGACTACATCGACTAAATGACTAAGAAAAATGTCGAATGTATCGACTAAAAGGCTATGCAATTTGTCGACTGCATCAACTTAAAGACTACGTAGTTTGTCGACTGCATGACTAAGGAACTGTATCGACTGCATCAACTTAAAGAAGTATTTTATCGACTGCATCATCTGGACAGTGACAGCAAGAATTACTCGTGGATCTACTGCATGAGTGTCAACTACATCAGGACATTATCCTCGGTAATGTCAACTGCATCATGATGAATATAAACATTAGAGAACTTTATCGACTACAAGCTAAACTTATACCTGTATCATTTTTATCGGTCTGAAGAGTGTTCTAACGGACACCAGCTGAAACTTAGCCGCAGATTGCGCGATATTCAAATCATATTGAATTTCGTATTTGCTGCATTAATCAAGGTCGCTGAAGAGGAAAAAAATAATATGTATTGATTTTTATTCCTATCCGTTTGAAGAACAATCCTTATGAATAATTTCTAATAGTCGGAAGATTTTCTTTTCAGCAGCAAGGCCTCTGTCGATCCAATCAACTATAAAAAGGAGTTGCAAAATTAAAACGGCACACGTGCATACACAGATAGAGATTTTTGTGCAGGAACTTTGCAAGTGCTCAAGCACTCAAATTCTTTAGAGAGACAGCTTCCAAGGCTCAACAGATTCATTTTCTTCCTGAAGATTTATCTCTATAGGAAAAAAGATTCTTGATTCAGACCAACACATTTCAAGCAGATATCTTCAAGTGTTGATCAAGAAAGAAGAAGCATTCATAGTGCTTACACAAAAGATTGTTTTAGTCAAATATACTTTAATCTCTGTAATTGTAGAATCCTTGTTGGATCTGAAGGCAGCTGTAGGATTCCAGTTGTAATCTGAGTTCTAGGATTATTGTGATCTTAGGTAGGATCTTTGGAGAAAATCTGAGTGTAGATCTCTGGGTGCAGAGATTGAGGTAGGGTTGTTATTGCCCTGAGCGGTAGGATCTTGTGGTTGAAGGTCTGAGGTAGGGGACTGTTGATGTTCTTGAGTTGTAGCAGTCAAAGACTCCGAGTGTAAGATCATTGGATCTGAGTAAATTGGAGAAGCTGACCGAATCTAGCACTCTGCTAGATAGAAGAATAAGGAAAGTGAATGTACCCATAATTGGGGAACCACTATATATCTTGGTGTACTGTGCTGTGTTGATTCTGTGTTGTGCCTAACTGAAGAAAAATCAATAAAAGTCTAAGAATCTTAACACACCTATTAGAGAACTTTATCGACTACATCAAGACATTATCCTCAGTAATATGTCAACTGCATCATGATGAATATAAACATTAGAGAACTTTATCTACTACAAGCTAAACTTATACTTATATCACTTTTTTCGGTCTGAAGAGTGTTCTAATGGACACCAGCTGAAACTTAGCCGTAGATTGTGCGATATTCAAATCATATTGAATTCGTATTTGCCGCAATAATCAAGGTCGTTGAAGAGGAAAATAATAATATGTATTGATTTTTATTCCTATCCGTTTGAAGAACAATCCTTATGAATAATTTCTGGTAGTCAGAAGATTTTCTTTTCAGCAACAAAGCCTTTGTTGATCCAATCAACTATAAAAAGGAGTTGCAAAATTAACACGGCACACGTGCATACACAGATAGAGAGTTTTGTGCAGGAACTTTGCAAATGCTCAAGCACTCAAATTCTTCAAGTCCTCAACATTTACAAACCTTAGAGAGACAGCTTCCAAGGCTCAACAGATTCATTTTCTTCCTGAAGATTTATCTCTCTAGGAAAAACGATTCTTGATTCAGACCAACACATTTCAAGCAGATATTTTCAAGTGCTGATCAAGAAAGAAGAAGCATTCACAGTGCTTCCACAAAAGACTCAAGTGTTTTTGTCTGAGTCAAATATATTGTAATTTCTCTGTAATTGTAGAATCCTTGTTGGAACTGAAGGAAGCTGTAGGATTCCAATTGTAATCTGAGTTCTAGGATTATTGTGATCTTAGGTAGGATCTTTGGAGAAAATCTGAGAGTAGATCTCTGGGTGCAGAGATTAAGGTAGGGTTGTTATTGTCTTGAGCGATAGGATCTTGTGGTTGAAGGTCTGAGGTAGGGGACTGTTGTTGTTCTTGAGTTGTAGCAGTCAAAGACTCTGAGTGTAAGATCATTGGATCTGAGTAAATTGGAGAAGCTGACCGAATCTAGCACTCTGCTAGATAGATAAATAAGGAAAGTGAATGTACCCATAATTGGAGAACCACTATATATCTTGGTGTACTGTGCTGTGCCTAACTGAAGAAAAATCAATAAAAGCCTAAGAATCTTAACACACCTATTCACCCACCCCCATCCCCCTCTAGGTGATTAGACTATCATTATCTTTCAAGTAGAGTATCAAAATGAGGTTGTTCAAAAAAGGTCTAACAGTAGAACAAGATCTTTAAAGATTTTAAAAGTCTAAAGCATCATGGCTTCTGGAGAGAGCTATAAGGAACTGAGCTATATGAAACTTCTCATCTGCAGGAAGGAGAACTTTGAAATTTGAAAACAAAGGGTTATTAAGCTTTTCATGGAAGCCTCTGATGCTAAAATTTTCACCACTATTGAAGAGGGACCTTTCATCCCCACAAATATCTCAACTATTGATGAAAATCTGAAAGTACCAAAAAAAACTTTCGGATATGACAAAAAATGAATTTATCATGCCTACTATTGATAAAAAAACAAAAAAATATTATAATTTGTGTCATTGATGACTCCACATTTCAAAACCTTATTCACTTTCGTTATCAAATCCGGCTTCCCGACTATCACCGTCCTCACCTTTGAATTCGACAAAGTGGATGTCGAGAGATTATTTTCCAAAACTATAGCAGTCGCAATACGACATGATGATAATTGTCCGCTCCCTTGAGAACCGTCGTCAGAGAAAGTTTCGCCTATATCTGACAATAGAGCGGAGACCAATGCCCGTTTGTGCTCCCTGTCGACAAGAGGGGGCAAAACGATCCTGGTTTGCCCCTATCTATTTCATGTCGTAAAAAGATTACTTATTTAATATTTTAAATTTTAAATTTTGGTTTGCCCTATCCAAAAAGAATTGTCCATAACAATCACCTTAATTAATTGATAGAGTGTTTATTTCAAGTTGCATTAATTAATTGACAGGGGCGGAGCCCCGTGTCTGTTGCGGTGGTTTTTTTTCTTTCATGTGTTTATAGTTAGCAAAGTAGTGTTGATTTGTACACAAATTGGTTGACTTTTTGTGTAGAAAATAAGGTATTCTCTTCCATTCTTAGTTAAACTTTGCTGGGTAGGGTTCTAAACATGCTATAATTTCTCATCCACTGTTAATTTCTTTCAGGTATAAATTTGTATGTTTTTACTGTTTTTTGTGTGTTGTAATGATTTTTCATTGCAAGTGCAACCACTTAGAAAGTGTATATATGATGACCCATCTTGGGGTTATATAAATACAAAGACCCGAACATATACATGTAAATACAGATAAGCCCCTATACATACACACAATCTAGAACACCCCCTCCCCCCCCCCCCCCCCCTCAAACTCACGGGGGATCATACATCGAAAGTTTGGACATAAGGTAGTCATGTTGAACCCTCATCTGGGGATTGGTGAACAAGTCCGCAATCTGATGCTCGGTGGGAACATGCTGGGGAACCAATGTACGTCGACTGTACTGCTCGCGGAGGAAGAAGACGTCGACTCCAATGTGCTTGAATTGGGAAAACTTCACTGGATTCAGAGTGAGCTGAATGGCACCGGTGTTGTCACAAAAGAGAGTGGTCGGTCCGGAGGAGACAATGCCAAAATCTGCAAGAAGCCAACAAAGCCAGATAATCTCCTCAGTCGTAGACGTCATGACGCGTAGCTCAGCCTCACTACTAGAGCGGGAAACACCAGACTGTTTCTTGGACTTCAGGCAAGCAGGGAGGAGCCCAAAAACAGATAGAAACCAGTGACAGAGCGACGATCAGAAGGATCACTAGCCCAAGTAGCATCAGAGAAAGCAGAAAGGTGGAGGGAACTGCTGCTGGAGAAGAACAGACCACGGCCAGGAGTCGCACGAAGGTAACGCAGTACACGCAGCAAGTGAGCATAATGGACTGATGTAGGAGTGCTGACAAACTGGCTCAACACATGGACTGCATGAGCAATATCTGGCCGAGTGATGGTGAGATAGACCAGGCTGCCGACCAAATGACGATAGCAAGTGGGGTCAGCAAGAGGGATCCCCTCATCAGCCTGAAGCTGCAGGTGAAGCTCCATCGGTGTGGCAACAGTGCGGGTGTCGGAAAGAGCAGCCCGAGCTAGAAGATCAGTAGTATACCACTACTGAGAGAGCTGGAACCCTACAGAGGTGGAAGAGAACTCAATGCCCAGAAAATAGCTCAAAGGTCCCAAATCTGTCATCTGAAATTGCTGCTGCAGGTGATGCTTGACAAAGTCAATGAAGGTCGGGTCATCACCAATGATGATCATATCATCCACATAAAGCAGAAGAAGAGTCCGGCCCCGGGAAGAGGTGTGAACAAACAGGGCCGGGTCGTGCTGGCGGGGCTGAAAATCAGCGGCTGTAACTACAGAGCTAAAGCACTCGAACCAGGCTCGAGGAGCCTGTTTGAGACCATAGAGAGCACGACGCAACCGACAAACCATGCCAAGAGGAGCAGCAAAACCGGGAGGAGGAACCATGTAGACCTCCTGCTGTAGGTCACCGTGAAGGAACGCATTCTTCACATCCAGCTGAAACAGGGACCAACGATGGACAGCAGCAACAACAACAAGTGTCCTGATCGTGGTCATGTGTGCCACAGGAGCAAAAGTCTCATTATAGTCTAGACCATGCTCCTGCTGAAAACCCCGAGCAACCAGGCGAACTTTGTACCGCTCAATAAAACCATCAGAGCGAGTCTTGATCTTATAAACCCACTTGCAAGTGATGGGAACAGCACCAGGAGGAAGAGAGAACAAAATCCCAAGTAGAGGTACGCTCACGAGCAGCCAACTCATCAGACATAGCGGTCTGCCACTCAGGAACCTGAGCAGCCTCGCGGTAGGAACTAGGCTCTGGAGTACTGGTGGAGGTAGCAGGAAGAGCAGTGAGGTCGAGCGGCTGGGTGGTAAAACCGAGGCGATCTGGTGGATGTGGATCTCGAAGGGAGTAACGTCTGGCAGTCGGATCATCCACGGGACTCTCACTGAAGACTGGGGGCACCTGGGGGGTACTCGGAGCACGACGAGTGTAATGGTGGAGAATAGGAGGTAGAGGGACAGGAGATGGCAGAACATGAGGAGGTGAAGAGGACTCAGAAGAGGGAGATGACGATGATGGCGGTAGCTCTGCTGGTGACTGGTCTGACGGTGGTGGCAAAACAGGTGGTGGTACGATGGGAAAAATAAGGAACTGAATATCAGTCGGGGTAGTGGATGAGGGTGAAGCAGAGGTGGATGAAGAAAGGAAGAAAGGTTGGTCCTCAACGAAAGTGACATCACGAGAAATGCGAAGACGGCGCGCAACTGGATCATAACAGCGGTAACCCTTGTGCTCTGAGTTGTAGCCTAGAAAAACACATGCAGCAGACTGAGCAGAGAGCTTAGTCCGCTCACGTGGTGGTAATAGGACATAATACAGACATCCGAACACACGAAGATGAGTGTATCGAGGAGGATAAGAGAACAAACACTCACCGGGACACCGACCCTGAAGGAAAGTCGATGGCTGAAGGTTGATGAGATAGACAGCGGTGGAGACAGCCTCAGCCCAAAAATGTGGGGGAACATGGGAAGCCAAAAAAAGAATGCGAGCGGTCTCAATGATGTGGCGATGTTTCTTTTCCGCAGTGCCATTCTGGGAATGAGCACCATGACAGGAGAGCTGCGGGAGCGTGTCATGAGAGGCGAGGTCACGGAACTTATACGATAGGTACTCCCCCCTGAGTCGGGGCGAAAAATACAAACAGAGGCGGAGAACTGAGTACAAACCATGGTGGAGAAAGTAACATAAACCTGAAAAAACTAAGCACAAGAACGCAACATATATATCCAAGTGAAACGAGAAAAATCATCAATAAACAAGACATAATAGCGGTGTTCACCCTTGCATACAAAAGGAGCAGCCCCCCATACATCAGAATGGACTAACTCAAACGGAGCTAAAGACCTAGACATACTAGACTGATAGGGGAGTTGTAGTTGTTTTCCAAGCTTACAACCCGCACAAGAGGACTAGTGTCAACAGATACACGACCCAAAACACCCTGACAAAAAAGAGTTGAGAGACGAGCGCCACTGGGATGACCAAGACGATGGTGCCACTGACGAAAGGAAACAGCGGGAAGACATAAAAGAGGAGCAGCTGAGGACGGTGTGACTGATGGCAGACGAAGGTACTCAAGGAGATATACCCCACTATGGCGACGGCCAGCTCCAATGAGGGTCCCTGTAAGACGATCCTGCACATGACAAACAAACTCATTAAAAACAACAAGGTAACCACTAGAGGCAAGCTGGCTGGCTGAGATGAGGTTCATGGAGAGCTGAGGGATGTAGGCAACATCAGGAATGTGGAATTGAGGGGTGTGAAGAAGGCCACGACTGGTAATAGGAAGGGTGGTGCCATCAGCAATAAGAACACGTAGGTCGGAGGAAACAGGCTGGCAGGCATGGAGATGGGTGTCATCATAGGTCATATGAAAAGAGGCTCCAGAGTCAAGTAACCACGAGAACGAAGAGATACCTGACGGGGCAGAGACCGTTGAGGGATCAGTAGAGGTAGAGGCCTGACCAACTGTGGCTGCAGATGTACTCGGGAAGGTGCCTGAAGACAGCTGCTGAGCCAACTATATGAGCTGCTCAGAGGAGGCTGTCGGAGGAGGCACGGGCAGAACTGGAGCTGCATGATTCTGGGTGTCACGAGACTGGATGTTCTGCTGGGATCGCTGAAGCTTGCGACACTCAGACACTCTGTGGCCCGGTGCATGACAATAATGATAGCGAACAGACCGCCGATGCGCAGCATTGGGACCCTGGGAAGGGGTTCCCTGGGTAGGAAACGGAGCAGACGGTCGCACATGAGTACTGAGCCCTGGAGAAGGTGGAAACGGAGGCTGCGGAGCAAACTAAGGAGCAGCCAAGACAACATGGTGGGAGGTAGTGTGCTGCGTCCCCTCCATGGTACGAAGACGAGTCTCCTCCTCCAGAATCGTGGACAGAGTGTCAGGAAGTGTGGGTGGAGTACCACGATGAAGAAACTGTGAGCGGGCAGACTCAAACTCCGGGCACAGGCACATCAAGAAATCGTAGACACGGCAGGCATCTCTGTACTGAGCGGTGGCAACGCAATGGCAGCAGGACAAGCAATGGGGCGGCGCCATCTCGTCACACTGACGCTAGCGGGAAGTGATCTTAGCAAAAAACTTTTGAACTGAGCGGTCGCGCTGGTAGGTAGCTGCAAGAGTCTGTAACAATGAATACTGAAAGGGCCTGGCTGCAAGGCTGATAGAGATCGGAAAGATGATCCCAGATTGCCTTGGCAGTAGGGAACTCACAGATGGTCAGGCGGATGGGTACCTCACAAGACTGGTCAAGGATAGCAATAGTTGTGGAGTCATCGTCCTGCCACTTGGCCAATGCCTAAGCGGAGGAAACACAGGTGCTGGCTGTGGAAACAGAAGACTCAGTTGAAGAGGCGACATGGAGCAATGGTGCTAGGCAGGATCCATCTAAATGGCTCCAAAGGCGTAAGCCTCGGAGATGCATGCGCATGGTGGAAGACCAAGCCTTGTAGTTCTGCCCGTTGAGCAGCACATCAGGCTTAGGAAGATAGTCACTGGGAGTCGAGGCGGGATCCATTAAAGGCCGACACCGAGATCTGGAGCAGGATCAATCGGTGCAAAAAACGGAGGAAGTAGCCGACTAGGGGAAGTAGCCGACTAGAGGAAGCAGCCGGAGGAAGGATCGAGCGGATCGACGCAGTGGATCGGAGGAAGCACCGATGGAAAGATCGAGCGGGATCGATCGGCGGGTCGATGAGTGGGATCGACGCAGTAGAGGGATCGATCGGCAGCGCAAACAAGCAAGATAGGGATCAGAAGAGATAAACCCTACCCTCCGATACCAACTTAGAAAGTGTATACTTTACTATGATAACCCATCTTGGGGTTCTATAAATACAAAGACCCGAACATATACAGGTAAATACAGATAAGCCCCTATACATAAACACAATCTCTAACACAAACATCTCACGTGTCTCAAACAAAATCCCAACAAAAATCACATATAATTTTGACTAGTGTAAATAGGAAAACTCTTAAACTATCTCCCATCCAAATTAGAACCAACATACATGCATTTTAGACATACTAGGGCAGAATACAACTCAACGTAAAAGTTTTATGCCTGCCATGTATGGAAATGGTTCAAGAATATTTCACCAAAAAAATATTCAAAACCTAAAAATTAAAATTTCTGTTTCGAATTGCGCGCTTCTCCCCATCAAATGATGGTTTTTTGCTCCAACAAAAACTAGTTTCTACCCTATTCTCCAATGTAACCAAGTAGGCAATCTGGAATGTACTTCTACATTTAGTAACTACAGTGAAAATGGTTTACCTGTTTAAAAACCTTTAGGGTCCGTTCGTTTTTACCGAATTGAGCTCCTGAAATTGAAATTGAAGTTCTAATTCCAATTTCGTTATTTGTTTGCTCGCTTGACATTGAAATTTGAATTTTAATGAATTCCGTGGAATTCATTTTGAACTAAAGACAATTCTTTTCAATCTATATAAGAATTGGACAATTCCGTGTGAGACGTATTTTTAAGCTAGCCGTGCGATTTTCACCCGAGAGTGAATGTTGTCGCACGGGCGCGCGATTTTTGCGTGTGAGCGCGTTTTTCGCGGAGGCGAGCATTTTTCGTCATGGTGTCGTATTTCGCCGTGACGGGCGTTTTTTCACTCGGACGCGAATTTTTCGATCGGACGTCAATTTTTTTGGCCAGGAGCGAATTTTTCGCCCTGGCGAGAATTTTTCGCCCGGGCGCGAAATTTTCATCCGAGCACAAATTTCATCTCCAGGGCGCGATTTTTCGCCCGAATGCGAATTTTTCACCCGTGCGCGAATTATTTCGCCCGGGCGTGATTTTTCGGTCGGGTGCGATTTTTTTTCGGCCGGGCGTGATTTTTACGTCAAACGCGATTTTTTTCGCCCGACTGCGCTATTTTCGCCCCACCGCGATTTTTTCGCCTGAGCGTGAATTTTTCGCCGATGCGTGCATTTTTCGTCTGGGCGGCGTATTTCGACTTGGCGCGCGTTTTTCGCCCGAACGCAATTTAACGCTCGTGCGCGAATTCTTCACCCGTGCGCAAATTATTTTGCCCGGGTGTGACTTTTCGACAGGGTGTGATTTTTTTTCGCCCGGGCGCAATTTTTTTTCCCGGGCACAATTTTTCGGTCGTGCGCGATTTTTTTCACCCAGACGTGATTTTTATCCGGGAGTGATTTTTTTCGCCAGACCGCGCTATTTTCGCCTGACCGCGATTTTTTCACCCGAGCGCGAATTTTTCGCCGATTCGCGCATTTTTCGTCGTGGCGTCGTACTTCGCATTGGCGCACGAATTTTTCGCCCGGGCGCGATTTTTTTGCCCGGACGAAAATTTTTTCACCTGACACGCTATTTATCGGACGAGCACAATTTTTTCGCTCGGGTGCGCTTTTTTTACCCGGACGCTATTTTTTCGCCCGACAACGCTTTTTTCGCTCAGACGTGATTTTTTCACTCTGGCGCGATTTTTTCGCCCAACAACGCCTTTTTCTCCCGGGCGCGATTTTTCCGCCCGGGCGAGCTTTTTTCGCAGGGGCGCTATTTTTTAGGCCGGGCGAAAATTTTTCTCCCGGCCGCGATTTTTTCCTTCGGGCACGATTTTTTGCCCCGACCGTGCTTTTTTCGCCCGGGCGTGATTTTTTCGCCCGGGCGCGATTTTTCCGCCCGGGCGCGATATTTCCACCCGGGCGCGTTTTTCCCCCCGGGCGCAATTTTTCCCCCCGGGCTAGATTTTTTCCCCTAGGTGATATTTTTTCCCCTGAACGAGATATTTTCCCCCGGGCGAAAAAATCACGCTCTAGAGACAAACTGTCCCGGGCGACAAAATTGCGCCCGGGCGAAAAAAGCAACCGAACGAAAAAATCGCATCCATGTGACAAATTCGCGTCAGTGAGAAATTCACGCTCGTGAGAAAAAAATCACTGCCGCGCGAAAAAATCTCGTCCGTGCGAAAAAACTCGAGGTCGGGCAAAATTAGCGCTCTCGTACGAAAAAGTCGCGGTTATAACGCATAGTTGTTTATAGTAATTTGTTTATAATATTTTCCAATTTTTATATTGAATTTTATTCAACAAACAAACGAACAAAAGAATTGATCAATTACATAATATTCAACAATATTCTTTATTAGGCGAACACTAGAATTGAAATTAGTCACCAATATTTAATTCCACAATATTCACTAATATTCAATTCCAATAACGAATTCCAATTCCTTGCAAACGAATGGACCCTTAGTGGCAATTGCAAAAGCTTGACCATATCTACATAATTTTAGTGGCAATTTGACCCAAAACGACTTATCTACTCAAATGCTACTTCTAATCGCAATTCCCACTACTCTCCCGAATATGACCTTAGTATGAGATTTGAGTAGCAAAAACTTCTATATACAATAAGGAACAATAGCACTGCCATCAAAAAAATTACTGCTCTTACTGTGGGGAAGCTATAAACATATATAGAAACCAATCACAACTGGAAAACAGCATTTAAATTTTCACCTCCACAAATTTTTCCATTTCAAAATAAATAAACTAGATGTGACAGCTAGAACAAAAAAAAACTCACCCCGCAGCAAAAGGAAGCAGAATCCGCGTCGAACTCATCCACCTTTGCCCTGCCGGCGACTGAGGACAGCACTGAGCCGTGACGTTTTCCTCCGCTGCCACCCGAAACAGAGGCCTCAGGCTCACAAAACACGTTGCTAGAGAAAGACATGGTCTCTCCAGCCAGGCCCGAGCAATGGCTGAAGCCGCTAAGATCAAGGTCAGCCTGAAACATAACCCCAAACAGGTGCTGTAGATCCTCGAAGCTATCCGGGCAGTTCCCCTGCAAAACAACAGTCATGATGTAACACGCTCTCCCATAGCCACAACTATACAGAATTTTTTAAAAAAACTTGACATTACCCACCCTCCAATTAGGAGGTTCTACATAACAACAACAACACTCAAGTCTTTATCCCACTAAATTAGGAGGTTTTATATATTTTCTAAAAATTTAATTTTGGCATTTTGCATCCCAAATGCTTTAGAGTGATTTTAAGCGCAAATCAATTTTAGCTACGTGCAAATTATTGTTATATGCAAATCACAAAATTTTACATGCAAACAACTTATTAAGTACAAACCAACTTGTGAAGTGCAAAACAATTTGTTAAGCTTCTTCTCTCTCCCTATTTTACTTGAATGTCATTGCTACTTTTTCGTCTTCTTTTATCAACAGTCATTGCTACTTTTTCTACTATTTTACTTGAATGTCTTCCAAGATCTATTCTTTAGAGATTGGTTATGAAGCATTGATACCTTCTTGAAAGCCACGTACCCGTACCGGATACGTATCTGGTACTGGTACGTAGCCGATAATTGGCGAATACAGCTATTACTCTAGTCTGTAGATACACTTGGACTTGTCAGATCTTTCTGCATATTGTGATAGAGTATGTTTTCCTAAATTAAACAAAAGACTTTCGTCTTTCGTATGTATTTTACAAAAGAAAAATTGTGATCCATAAATCAACTAGAGGTATTTGTTTATTATAGTAACGAAATGTGTTTCTGAAGAATCTTTCTTTTGTTAAAACTATAAAAATTTATATATTTAAATTTTATTATTTTGTTATTTTACTATATACATGTGTATTAATATCAGTGTTGTGGATATCGGCCGGCATAAAAATTTTATAGACAAAACGATTTGTTTCTGATATTATTTTGCAAAATATTTTTTTGAAATATATCCTCTGATGTCTATTATTGACGGATATATTCGCCGATATATTGACCGATATATCCCGATATTTTATCAATTGGTTTTTTCAACTTATTTTAATTAGTGTCTGTGGTCTAATAAATAATAAACCAAAATTATTTCATTGTTTAGGTTGTTTTTTTCCTTTGGTTTTCTTCCTTGCTCAAGTACATCATCGACTTCAATTATGCATAGTTTTTGAATTATGGACTAAAGATTTTTTATCTTATATTGTTACAGACAACTTTTTGACATTCTACTTTCTCTTGTTTTATTTCATGCATTATATCGTTATTATTACTTGTATAACACAAAATTCTTATATTACATTAATAAATTTAGAAGTTCAATCAATATCAAATTATTAATATACTAATATATATAAATGAAAAAAATAATTAAATTTGTAAATAATTACACATATAAATAATTAAATATTAAAATTTAAAACCCGATATATGAAATATCCCCGACAAATCCCCCGACATAGTAGTATGCTCATGAAAAACCTAAACTGACGTGTCCCTGATATCCGATATCTACAACCGTGATTTATACACACATTAGCATGCATATACATGTATATGTGCATGTATATACATGGACATTGTTGCGGCCAACTTAACTCTTCTGGTAGATCGGACTAAACTAGGTCACCTTAGCCCGTGGAGCGGTCAAGCATGCACACAGTCACAGAATAAATAGAGTCAAACACAATGATTTTAACGTGGAAAACCCTTTAACTGGGTAAAAAACAATGTGATCGGAACGGTGTCGATCAAACTTCACTATTTGCGGCAATTTATAGATTATTAAAGGAATCGAGGGAGACAGACCAATTCTCGTTACAACTTGGAGGTGAGAGAGATTGCATGTGTGTTTGGAGGCCGACAGGCAGCCTCACACGAAGCTCGTTTTTTATCACTTTATGGTAGTGACTGATGCTCTTGGACATCGCTCGTATGTTGAACACGACAACACGGCTGCAATGCATACGGAAATGCGTTGGCGAGGACTTGCGGAATGATGCGCACGTAGGAGATTTCTTGGAGTGTCTGGCTGGCAATCGTCTTCTTTCTCAAAGCATTGTGTACATAGACGAATTTTCGGGTGGCTCGACGGGAGGAGCCTCATAGGATGATTTCAGCAGAGCTCTGACCTGAGGAAGAAGAAAACTGAGAGGAGGAAAAATTAAAAATGAGAGGGGGTCTGGGGTCTTATTTATAGGCATCAGAGGTAGTTACAGTGGTTACGCGACTATCCACACACCATAACCACCAAAATCATTAATTGTAGACGGAATTTGACATAGTTTTAAGCAGTGTTGTGGATATCATCCAACGTGGCCGACATAAAGGTTTCATGAACAAAACAACATGTTTCCGATATTTTTTTACAAAATATACTTTTGGATATATCCTCTGATATGTTTACTATTGACTGATATATTTGTCGATATATCGGCCGATATATCCCGATAATTTATCGACTGTTTTTTTTTCAATTTATTATAATTAGTGTCTGTGATTTAATAGACAATAAACCAAAATTGTTTCATTATTTAGTTTATTTTTTCTTTTCCTCTGGCTTTATTTTTTGCTCAAGTTCGTAATCGACTTCAATTATGCATGATTTTTGAATTATGGACTAATGGTTCCTTATTTTCCATTATCATCGACAACTTCCCGACATATGTTTCTTCTTGTTTTCTTTCTCGCATTATACTATTATTACTTGTGTAACACAAAATGTTTATATTAATTTGATAAATTTAAGAGTTTAATAAATATCAAATTATTAATATATTAATATATATTAAAAATGATTAAATCTATAAATAATTACATATATAAATGATTAAATATTAAATTCTGATATATGAAATATCCCCAATATATCCTCCGACATGAAAAACCTAAACTCATGTGTCCCCGATATCCGACATCTACAACCTTGGTTTTAAGTATGCATTATTTTCATAATATTTGTTATATGCAAGCCGTTAATTAAATAAATAATATTTTTCACTAATCATGGTGGTTAGTAGGAGGTTACCCGCGTAACGGATGGTGGTGATCGTGACAGGACAATCGAACGGTGGCAAAGGCCCATCATGAACGGGCCAACTTAGCGGCGGACCATGCGGAGGAGAAGTCGCGACTGGCGGAACGGCCGGCCGCGACAGGAGAGAAAGAGGTCACCCCTTGCGTGCAGTCCCGCGACCTTGGAGGGCGTCCGCGGGGTGAGGACGGGGGGTGGGGGGGCTTGTGGGTACAGTCTCGCTGCCGCGGGAGGCGGCGGCATTTGCCGACCGGGGCCTCCCCAGCTCGCGGAAGTCGGCCGCCGGAGATGGAGGCTGCGGTCGGCCGTGGGTGGTTTGTGTGTGAATCGCGCGGGGGATCGGGTGTGTCGATCGCGTGCCATGATCCCACCAAGTTAATGGGGATCATTGGTGATGAGCTATCGGCACCCCATTTTCCCTATACAATTTAGGATGGCCTCATCAGACATACTGCACGTGTATTCATATAAGTAAATCATTGGTGATGAGCTATCGGCACCCCATTTTCCCTAAACGCACCCACATTTGTTTTTTTTTTCACGTATCGACGTACCAGATACGTATTGTACCCGTACCAGTGCATCATAGGATTCAGGTGAGGGAGACGCTAACTAATTCAGGTGAGGGAGATGCTGGTTAGCAATGAATTCATAGAAAAACAAGGGAAGTGAGCCGAAAGGCAATTCCTTTTTGTAGAACAATCACGATGACAGAGGTATTTATGCATGGCGGCGGACGCGGAGGGGTCATGGCTGCAGACTTCAGAATAGAAGGATGATACAAGAAGAGACACTGCAAAATACAAGGCAAGGAAGGTGAAGTGTTGGCCATGATTTCACTGAAGAAGCAAGCCGGTAGGTATTTACCTCGACGGAGAGGATGTCGCAGCGGATCGTTCACTCACTGATAGAAAGAAATGCACGGGTTTTTGACACCAAAGGAAGCGGGAGCCTGAAGGGGTTTCGCGTCACTCGTGCAGGCTCGCATGAGAAACTTTGGGCATGGGCTACACTTTGGCCTTTTTAGGAAGCATGGCCAACACGTCAGAGGAAGCATTCGTTAGAAGCTGGAGGGGGACACTCACTGATAGAAATAATTGCACGGGAAGCATTCGTTAGAAGCTAGAGGAAGCATTCGTTAGAAGCTGGAGGGGGACACTCACTGATAGAAAGAATTGCACGGGTTTTCGACACTC
Organism: Platanthera guangdongensis; assembly: GCA_039583875.1. Classification (NCBI taxonomy): domain Eukaryota; kingdom Viridiplantae; phylum Streptophyta; class Magnoliopsida; order Asparagales; family Orchidaceae; genus Platanthera; species Platanthera guangdongensis. Next base: position 127,554,106 of record CM077165.1, on the reverse strand, counting down.
ACTGATAGAAAGAATTGCACAGGTTTTCGTTAGTGGAGGCAGGAGAAGCATTCGTTAGAAGCTGGAGGGGGGCACTCACTGATAGAAAGAATTGCACGGGTTTTCGACACCAAAGGAAGCGGGGGCCTGAAGGGGTTTCGCGTCACTCGTTCAGGCTCGCAGGAGAAACTTTGGGCATGGGCTACACTTTGGCCTTTTTAGGGTCTAGGGACTTTAACCCAATACAAATTTGGATTTTGTTAAGAGTAATTTTATGTGCAAACTCATTTTGTGTACGTGCAAACCACGGTTATGTGCAAACCGAAAAATTTTAGGTACACTTATCTAAAATTGGTTTTCCCTTAAAAAAATTGATTTGCACTTATCACCACTCTTTTTAAATGACTTGCACCACCCGAAAATAGGTTTGCACATAACAACACTGATATTTAATTAGGAGTACAAATATTAAAGCTTTTGAGATACAAAATATCAAATTAAACATTTAGAATGAAATGTGAAAAAAAGTCACAAAAAATTTTATTCTTTTTTCCTATTGGACGAGTTCTTACATTGTTCTTCGTCTGGCTCATCATTTGAACCATCTCGTCCAGAAAGTCCCCCATTTCCTGGAGAGAAATTTTCCAAATTTTAAGAAAAGAGAGAAGAAAAATGTACCAAAATATAAAGAAAGAAAAAAAAGAAAAAAGTTAACGTATTAAGGTTGCATTTAGCCGGGAATACGCTTACGTTTTCGTCATCGTCTCTGTCATAAACTCCCATGTCGTACAAGAATCTCTTGTTGGAATCCGATAGAACTGATCAAATCATATAAAACAGAAACCAAGGCGTTTGTTTAATATTAGCTGAATAAAGAACGAATGGAGGCAAGTAGAAACTGACTTGAATAAGCTTCTTGAATTGCCTGGAACTTCTCTTTTGCTTCCTTCGCGAACTCGGATTTTCCCGACGCAGAGCACCGATCCGGATGCCATCTCTTTCACAGAGAAATCAAGAGCCATAAAGAAGGGAAAAACCAGAAATAGCGAAGAACAGCAGAGCCATGGATCTAAATTAGGCGTCTATGTGCAAAATTAGAAACAAGGAGCGAAATACGATTAAGCCCAGTCCATGTTCAGGCAGTTAGAACTTAGAAGAAGACGATGAGAAAAAAAGGATTGTTGAGTTCTTACCAGAGCAAGTTTCTTGTACGCATTTCGGAGATCGGCATCGGAGCAATCCTTCCTCAGGCCCAGGACGGCGTAGAAGTCGACGTTCTTCTCGCCGCCGGAAGCCATTTATTCCGAGAGAGTTTCCGTCCGTGCTTCCCGCCGGCGAAGAGTTGAATTAATAAGGGGTAATCATGAGATCAATACGGGCACGAAATCGGCCGAGTTTTCAGACACGCAAACCCCAAAGGATTTCGCCAGAAGGGAGAAGTAGGAAGAGGACGACGTGTAAGTGGTGGAGGCTCTCGAGAAGAAGAAGACCCAGAGGCCTTCATTCGAAGAACTCTCTAGAAGCAAATCCCGCCAACCCTACTTGACTCTTATCCTTGCCTATAATTCCAGGAACTCTCTAGAAGCTAATCCGCCAACCCTTTTTTTAATTTTTATTTATTTTTTATCTCGCATTGTAATTTGTAAAGTTCACGTTTACCAATTTATTACTGTGCACGTTGTAAATTTGCAAATTATTTGCATGAAATTAATATAAAATAGAATAAATAAATATCCAAAACATGTATTATTAAATAAATTAGAATTAATATGAATAAATAAATATTTGCATGAAAAAACATCATTTACTTAAACATTTATTTTTCTATTTTTCCCTTTTATTCTATTTTATAATTTTTCTTGTATTTAAAAAATTTGTTCTCATATGAATAAAGTCATCTACAAACAATAAAAAAATGTTTTTCACACCACTCATAAATCTCTTGTACACACTGAAAAAATGAGTGACAAACAAATTATAACGTGTAAGGATTTGCGACCGGCAAGAGCATCATTGTCGTGATCGGAATAATATTGTGAGACACGGGATTTCCTCGTGCATTATTACAGTTGAGGCACTGTAACTGTTGGTTGTAGAGACGGAGCATCGTACTTGTCATTCATCTATAATATATACAAAGAAGTCTTTCTGCCTACCATGTAACGCACCACCTCCTCAAGTCCGGCCGTTGAAATAAAAAAAAATTCAACATCCATGGTTCAATCAAAGTAATAAAAATCCACTTCTTTAAAAACACTGCATCCCTTAACAAACCCTACTCCCGATCTTCGCCTCTCCATCGCACAAGAAGCCGTCCCACTCCCTCCTCGTTGAATGTTACGTATTTTATTATTATGCGATCTGTTGGGTGTAGCGGGTTGTGTAGCCCGGGGGTATATTGTCTTTTACTGCTTTTAGGGTTGGGCTTATGTTGCCGGTTGGGCGGTGAACCGGGTGTGAAGAATTTTGATGTGTTATTGTCGGTGTCTGTCGGGTAGTAGCCACGGGAAATCTCCCCTGCTCCTCTTCAATCTGTTCCGGGTTCTCCCTTCAGATTGTTTATCTATTCAAGTTATTCCTCTGTTTGTACTGGATTGTTGGTGTGTTGTGCACTGTGCGAGTTGTGCTTGCTGCAGGAAGTCGTTGGGGATCCGGTGGTGATCGGTGGTGATTCTAAAGATCCGGCGGTGTTCAAGAAGGGACCGCATCATGATATCAGAACCAGGTTGGTGTCCGGGCAAGATGCCGGTTTCGGATGCCACGAGGTCCAAGGAGGCGCAGTCGGAGATCGATGTACTCAAACACAGCCAGGAGGAGTTGGCGCGGGCCGTGGGGGAAGAGATGCGGACGATGTTTGCAGGACTGAAGGGGGATCGCGGGACGACGTGCAGACGTGGACAATCGCCGGATAACAGGTCTTCGGGGTCGTCGTTTTCATCATCGCATATCGCCACCAGATTTCCGCAATTGGAGTTTCCTCGCTTCTCTGGTGAGGACTTGATGCCTTGGATATACAAATGTGATCAGTTTTTTGAGGTTGATTGAACGCCGGAGGACATGAAGTTCAAGGTGGCTTCAGTGCACATAGAAGGGAATGTCCTATATTGGCATCAGTCATATATGAAGGAAAGGCTGACCCGTTAGTGGCCGAATTGGGAGGAGTATAGCCAAGCACTCCAATGGCGTTTTGGCTCGACCCTCTTGGGGGATCCCATGAGTGAGTTAAAAAATTTGCGGCAACGCTTGAACGTTCAAAACTATCTGGATGAGTTTGACTTGTTATTGCACCGAGTGTTGGTGTCGGGGGATCATCCGATTAGTTTATGCCTTGTCGGCCTCCGGGAGGACATACAATACGGTGTGTGAATGTTTTTCCCAAAGTCCCTACAAAAGACGTATTCGTTGGCTTGTTTACAAGAACAATAGTTGATGTACCGTTACCGGAAGCTATGGGTGCCCATAAAAACCATGCTCGGGGGGTCGGCACGGGCCCAGCCCGGTAAAAGCCTTGCTAGGCGCGGGCCCGGGCTAAGCCTGCACCGGGTCATGGGGCCTAACAAGGCCCCATATATAAGCATTTGCCCGGCCCGGGGTCGGGCCTGGCAAAGCCCGATTTCCTAGGCCCGGGCTAAGCCCGGGGCCGGGCAAAGCCAGATTTTTAGGCCCGGGCTAAGCCCGGGGCCGGGCCGGGCAAAGCACGGTTTTTAGGCCGGGCGAAGCCCGGGGCCGGGCCGGGCAAAGCCCGGTTTTTATGCCCGGGCGAAGCCCGGGGCCGGGCCGGGCAAAGCCCGGTTTTTATGCCCGGGCTAAGCCCGGGGCCGGGCAAAGCCCGGTTTTTATGCCCGGGCAAAGCCCGGTTTTTAGGCGCGAGCTAGGCCCGAGGCCAGGCCGGGCTCGACTCAGCCCCTTTAACCTAATCAACAACTCTAAGAGTCGTTGTTTAACAAAGGCTCTAAGAGCCGTTGTTCCAAATGCTGCCAGCACTATTTAATAGGGCTGACAACTATAATAATTAAATAATTGTTATTAATTATTAAATAATTAATTAATAAATATTAAAGAAATAATTTTTTAAAAGTTTTTTTAAAAACATATAAATCCCCCTCGCTCCCACCCCTCCCAAGTTTCCCAATCTCACCCCTCCTACTCCTAAGTCTCACACTCCCCCCCCCCCCACACTATTTTTTACATCGAATATGTCATCAATGATGGCGTCTTCATTATCATTAGCCGCTCACGAAGTGGTGGAGCACAAGTATACGACGGCAGTTTAAGATTATTTTGACAAAGTGAAAGTCGGCTCCGAGCATAAGGCGAAGTGCAAGCAATGCTCGAAATTACTTACTCTCACTGGCAACTCGACACTCGCAAGACACATTAAGTCTTACACTGCCAAACAAGCTCTTCTCGAGTCCAGTCAGGCACAATTATCTACATTTGGACAAATATGGACATACGATCAAGGTCGGCAGCGGGAGCTGCAGGTGAAGAACGTCATCAGACGTGAGTTGTCGTTCAGTCACTACGATAACGAGCAAGAAACCGAGTACATCCACCAAGAGCTACAACTCAAATATCATCAAGTAAGTCGATCTTCCGTTACACGCGACACACTTAAATATTATTTAGAAGTTAAACAATCTTTAATTAATTATTTTGAAAATTTCGAGGGTTGAGTGAGTTTAATGAGCGACATTTGGACAAGTAGTATTAGATTACGATTATCATATATTTTCATCACTTGTCACTGGGTCGATCCTGTTTCCTGGGATCTAAATAAGTGTATAATATGTTTTGAAGGTTTTGAAGTCCCGCACACCAGTGTAGCGATTTATCAAATTATTTTAAATGTTTGCGAGAATTTAAAATAAAAGATAAAATTATGAGTATTTCTTTCGACAACGGCACAAATAATACCACCGCAATTGAGTGGTTAAAACGTGACTTAAACCCTATGTCAAACGGTGTTTTTTCCATACTCGTTGTGTCTGTCACGTTTTAAATTTGTTCGTACAGGATAGTTTAACATATATGAAAACATACATTAATAAAATACGTTTATTGTTACAATTTATTTATAGTTTTAAACAACGACGACACGATTTTAAAAATTTCGTAAATGTCTAAGGTCAAAATTTTTTGAAACCTTTATTTGACATGCCTGTACAACCCGTATTCGTCGTGGATGAGTCCTACCACATCTAGGTCAGTAGAAGTTAAGGTCAACAAGTCAAGACAGAAGTCGGAGTCAGCGCGCAAGACCGCGAAAGGCCTAAGCCAGTATGACGAGCTCCTCTAGCACACTCGCCAGGTAGGCGACTAGGCCAGATACTCGACCAGCCCGTGCGAGTTCCCCTTGGAAGTCGCCTAGTCGTCAGGGGGTGGGGTATAAATATGACCCCTCCCCCTCCTTTGATTTCCCTATAAATAGGACCACATGGGTACGAGGTTGTAACGCCCCCGAATTTTGATAATTATTTGATGAGGTAATGTCATAGTTATGGCGTCAGGGCGTTACTTTTTAACGTCGAGTTGGCGGCGCGACGTCGTTAAGGCATTTTCGCGTCTGTTCGGTCGAGTCGGTCAAATTCATGAATTCTTGTGGTAATTGGAAAATTTTGCATTTGAAAATTTAGTTAAATAATTTTGGACTTGCTTGACATGTTTCGTCGCGATCCGAGAGATATTCGGGACTCGGCGATTTTCCGAAGTTTTGTAGAATTTATGTTCGCCATAGACTTTTAAAATTAATATATCGGGAATGGCTTGTCGGATTTTTGTTTTGACTTCGCCGTTGGGTTCGTAGCGACAGTGTTCGCCTACGGTACGAGTTTCGTTTAATTCGGAGCACGTTTGGGCCTCCGTTTTGAACTCGTGTTTATTGTTCAAAAAATATAAATATGAATATTTTAATATTAAAACACTGTTCAAAAATGTCATTTACTATTCATCTCTATAGTTTAATTTTTTTGTATATATTTGTAAAAAAATAACTGTTCATGCAAATTTTCTGGTTGTTCTCGGGTGGTGGTCGTGCTGTACTCGAGTGCTATACGTTAATTCACGAGTGTCGCTGGATTTTACTCGAGTAATGCTGCCGTAGTTCTCGGGTAATTTTTTCTTGTTCTCGAGTACCTGTTTTCTTCTTCTCGAGTATTCCGTTTTTTGTTCTCGACTACTGTAGGTCGTTCTCGAGAACTCCGTTCCAAGTGTGTTCTCGAGAATTCCGTTCCAGTCTACATTCGGGTGCCGTTTTGAGGGTCAGAACGGTGTCGTATAAAAAATTTGTTAATATGAAATTTGTTTTTCTCGACGAGATTTACAACTTTCATGTCGAGCACTTTTCGATTTGAAGCCATCTTAAACTTCTGTTTTATTTTTCGCGCGCCCGCACCAAATTCGTCCGTTTTTCTTCCTGTTTAGACAAAATAATTTATAGTCACGTATGTATATATATATAAGTTTATATTCTGATACTTAAGGATAATTAGAAAAGAAAACATCATCTTCTTCCTTACGTTCAGACCGAACCGAAACCAGAGCGACGACTCCCTCCCATTCGTGAATCTTTCGGTGGTCGTCGACGGAGCTTCGATGCTCGAAATCTTCAACTGAATATAGATCTGGAAAGCTCTCGTCGAGAGCTACGCCATCGTGGTAAAAGTTTCCCCATTTTTTGAGTTTTTTGTTAGGGTTTTTGGCCCTAACCTTTATTTCGGTCATTCTTGTTCAAATTTCAACTCCTTCCGTTTTCTTTTGCCTCGATCTGCGACGTGGAGTGGTTTCGATAATTTTTCCGGTAAAACCAAGGCAAGTGGTGGCTTTACTCTTTTTCCCTTTCTCTGTTCTTCCTAATCCTAATGATATGTTGTTAATCTCATTTTATTTAATCTTTTTGTACTATTGTCATTTCAATTTGTAGATATATTAAATTTTTCCTTTGAATCCACTTGTGTTATTAGTTTTTTTCATGATGATTCAATCTTGTAGCACTCTAGTGATTTGATGTAAATGTTTAATTGTTGGCTTTAATCGTTCCTAACTATTATGTAGGATGTGCTAAGAGTTTTTTAGGACTGTGAAATCTTTCCTGGGGTTGATCAACCGCTTCTTAATCTAGAAATGTCTAGTAGAATCCGATGTGTCAAGTTCTGATATATATTTTTTGTTGGGTTTTCTTGATTGCGGGAGTTAGTGGACAAAACCACCTCCGCAATGTTTGTTTCCTTTATTGGTACCTCGTGGAACTCTATCGGGTGTTTGGGGCAAATCCCCCCGCATTTAGACGGATAATTGTCTTTGGGGTTGTGTCCAGCTGAGTTGACTACCCTGCCTATTTTGGATTGTTTGGTGGAGTTGACCACAAGAGACTAGTAGGGGTTTGTTTCTTTTCCGGATGATTTAATCATGACCTTTTCCCCCTTATAGTCTGGTGCATTTGAGGTGCTTTTGTGGTACGTGATGCTTCACGTAAGTGTTTCCTTTGGCTTTTTGTACATTTATGTTGTACTTTAATTAAGTATTTTCTTTTGGTCTTGGGTTGGTACGCCTCGACTTTGTTTACTTTTGGCTTATTTTCTGTCATTACTTGTACATTCTTGCTGAGTTGTTTTGTCTTTGGAATGCCTCAGGTTCAAAGTGTAGCTGGTAGTCGTGCTGGTTTTGGAGTTTCTGAGCAGCAGTGTTGGCTGTCTTCTTTGCCTAGCCATAATGAGGTAGTTTGTTGTTTTTGTTTATTCACTAGTTCAGACATACTTTACCTTGTGGGTTCGTGTCAGTTTGTTGACGCCCCCAAGATTGTTATGTTATTTTTTTGGATACTTGCTAGCTGCTTAGCTTCCTTTTTGCGTGTTTGAAATACTTGCTCTCTAGGATGTTTTATGCTAGGAATGCATGGTAGGTATTTTCAAGTATAAAATAAAACTACTATTATTGGTTCATGCATTGCACGCTTTTAGAATGTTAAGTCACTATATTTAACGACCGTACAAATCTACTTTTATTGTTATTATAAACTTAAAACTTGCATACCTTGAGGTGTCCTTTGGGAACCTCTAAACTCTTGTAGGATGCCTAATCCGATAAAAGAAATATTTTTCCGCAACGTTTAACTACTTTTCTTGTGAACTAGATGAGCCACTAAGTCGAGGGATACGATTATCTACTATACTTAAATTGATTTTAACACTAAATAACATAAAGAACCTTTCTTTATGGTTAAGTAGGAGTTTTGCCTGAGCGTCCGCAGTTATCACCTGCTGACGTGACATCATGACGCGCGTTTTATCTTACTCTGATATATTTATTTGGCGATGAAAAATGCGGGTTGTGACAGTTGGTATTAGAGGGAGGTTGGATTGACAGGTTGATCGAACCAGCCAATCTCGTTTAGTTTGTTTTCTTCCTTCATTTGCATACACACACCGATGTGTCTTCAGTACGCCTTAACCGAAGCATCGACACTACACTCATATCATGATAAGAAGTTTACGGAGCATATTATGTAGTATGTGATGTATAATATGTGTTTGTATATGGATCCACCATAGGTGACAACATGTGACAGTTATGTAGTATTGGATGCATAACCATCATCACATGAGTGCTCCTTTGCACGTTTTCTTTTCTCGTTGCATGCGATGTTATGTAGTATGTGATGCATAATATTTCATATTTACACCGCTCATGCATGCATTAAGGCCTTTTTTAGAATGCATAATACTGCATACATAACATATCATCGCATAAGCACTCGTGCTAAGTTATGATTTACATGATGACACATACACACACATGATTTTAAAGGAGAATAAAGAACTCATGCATTCATATCATAGGCACATGAGTAAATATGATGAGAGGATATCATCCTAAGTAGGACATAGCATCATAATAAAATCTCAGAGCAAGATGCAGCACAAGCAAGTGTCTAAGTATGGTCTAAACTAGTTGTGTGTCCTAGTTGTGGACTGAGATTGTTTTTGACGAGTCGTTCGTTACCTTTTCTAGAATGTCGAGGCGTCCTATGACGAGGTCGACTCCCCTGTCAGAGGGTGAGTCATCTGGTGATCAGAACGAGGTCGTGGTTGAAGGATTGCGACAGAGCAATGAAGCTTTGTTTAGGCAAATGTTGGAGATGCAGTCACAGATCCAAACCTTGTTGCCTGTCGTTGCAGGGCAGCCTCTTAAAGTTCAGGTCCCGGTCATGGGTCAAGGCGTTCCAGTTCCTCCTGCTCCTCTGGTACCCCCAGTTGCGCTGCCATCAGAGATGAACTTCATCTCGCACTTCTAGCAATTGGAACCCCCTACCTATGATAATAGTGCAGACTTTATGGCTTTGGATGACTGGATTATAACCATCGATGAGATGTTCACTTACTCCGGAGTTTCAGCGGACTAGAGGGTAATGGTCGCTGTCTGCCAGCTCAAGGGTTTGGCAAAGAGTTGGTGGCTAAGGGAGAAGGAAACCTTGAAGGATGGATGTTCTTGGGAAGTCTTCAAGGAGCGTTTGATGAAGAAGTTTCTGTCGTCGGTCGAGCGAGACCGTTTGTTAAATGATTTCCTGCACTTAAAGCAGAGGCAGCTCACGGTGAGTGAGTATTAGGTGGAGTTTAGCAAGCTGAGCCGGTTCGCCCCGGATTTAGTAGTTTTTTGAAGATAACAGAGTCAAGCGTTTTCTGGGTAGTCTGAAAAGTGACATCCAGCAGTTGGCGAGTGCTTATAAATCAGAGAGTTATGCTGAAGTAGTCAAAGCAGCTCTTAAGGTTGAGGCAATTGATAATGCCAAGAACCGAGGACAACAAATGAGAGGGGATAAGAGGAAGATTGGTGAGAGTAAGAGTTTCCAGGAATCCGGTGCTGTTTCGAGGAAGAGGATCAAGGAAATTTGCAGTTTCTGTGGCCGGCCAGGCCACCCGTTTGAGAAATATTTCCAGAGGCTAGAAGCTCAGAAACAAGAGCATATCCATGCGATCCAGGTGCTCCTAAGGGAGATTTGGTTTGTATTTCGTGCAAACGGAAGGGACATGATGTTGCCCACTGTTGTGATAAGATTCGAGTCTACTTTCAGTACAGACATAAAGGTCACATCAAGTCAAAGTGCCCGCAGTCTCAGCCTGCGCTGCAGCAAATTCCGCTTCGGGCCTTGCCACCGCCGCAGCCTGCAGACAAAGGGATGGGAAAGCTGAACATGTTATCTCAGGAGGAGGCCAAGACTTCTACCCAAGTGATTTCAGGTTAGTTTTAACCTAGTTTTGTTTCTGTTTTAGCTTGTAGCTATAGTTTCGATTAGTTATGTAAGCATTTTTATAGGGAAATTTAAAGTAAAAAACCGTTGGGCGTGTGTTCTCTTGATTCTGATGCTACTCACTCGTTTGTGGCTACGGCCTTTGTTGAGCGTCATCGTTTGGCTCTCGATCAAGTCGGCAATGCGTTTCAAGTCAAGTTTCCTTCCGGTGACTCGGTGTTGTCGGACCAGGGTATCCGAAGTTGTCTGATTTTGTTAGGCGACTTTCTAGCAGTTGCTGATTTGAAGATGATAGACTTGGAAGATTTTGATGTGATCTTGGGCATGGACTGGTTGTCCAAATATGATGCAGTTATCTAGTGCAAGGTTAAGCGCTTGGACTTCAAGATGGACAACGGTCAACCCGCGAGTGTTTATGGTTTTCCACACCAAGTTTCTTCGATTATATCTGCGGTATGTGCTGGAAGCTGGCAAATTCCTGATGTTTTGCTTGTTTTGTTTCAGTTTTAGAGACCGTTGTTAGCTTGCCGCGTATAGAGGATATTCCGATGGTGCGTGAGTTTCCGGATGTTTTTTAGCTAATTTTCCTGGTCTCCCGCCTGAGAGAGACGTGGAGTTTGTCATAGATCTGGAGCCGGGTACCCGTCCTATTGCAAAAGCGCCATACCGAGTTCGAGGAGCTGCGTACTCAGTTGGATGAGTTGCTCCTAAGTGGTTTTATTAGGCCGAGTTCTTCGCCTTGGGGTGCTCTCGTCTTGTTTGTAAAGAAAAAGAACGGATCATTGAGGCTATGTATTGACTATAGAGAGTTGAATAAAGTCACCGTTAAGAATAGATATCCCCTGCCTAGGATTGATGATCTGTTTGATCAGTTACATGGAAGCTCTGTGTTTTCAAAGATCGATCTTCATTCAGGCTACCGCCAGTTAAGGATTCGTGAGGCAGATATTCCATGGATTGCCTTCCGTTCGCGACATGGGCATTTTGAGTTTCTGGTAATGTCCTTTGGTTTGACCAATGCTCCCTCTGCCTTTATGGATATGATGAACCGTGTGTTCAAGGATTTTCTGAACCGTTTTGTGGCCGTGTTTATAGATGACGTTTTGGTGTATTCCTTGTCACAGCCCGCATTTTCTCCGAAATTTAAGAGGTATCAGAGTAGGAGAAAATACGCGTTGTGATGCCACGTCGAGCAGGGGAGAACTGCCGACGCTCAGGCAACCACCAACTACTAAGACTATGAAAAAAATCATAAGCTTTAATGATGTAAAAGTCAATTATATTTTAGAGGCCGTACCCCTCGGCTCAGTGGATCAGCTAGTCCACAATTAAAAACTATACTTATACGCAGTGAAAATTAATTTAGTTACATTTGACATCCTAGAAGAGAGCATAAGTGTCCCCAGGGGACAACTTATACTAAGCATACCCTACATTTATGTTATACCATATATACGAAAATAATTTTTTTTACGTCGCTTGGAAAAGTAGTGTTGAGTTTCATAAAGCATGCTGATCATGAGATATACATATAGTAGTGCTTTTAGATTTTAAAAGTAACTAGCAACCTAACATAAATCTTCCCAAGAGCAATGTGAATAAACTCCAAAACAAGAAATCTAGCAGTATAAGCAAAGTACAAAGCATCTAAAAGAGAACCACCAGTGGGCGTCAACGACTGACACGAACCCACTGGTGAGTAAACATATCTGTACTACTAGTCTAAAGAAACTACCTCCCAAGAGTGAGGAAGAGAAAACTCAGCAGCAGCTATAGCACTAGCAAGCTTCAAAGAAACCTAGCCGCACAGTCGGCTATACACCTGAACCTGAGGCATTCAAAGAAAAGAACACCTCAGCAAAGCAATTTATTAATAGGAAAATGAGATAATAGTATAAAGAAGAAGTGAAACAGGTAAGGATAAAGTAAACAGGTGAAGGAAAAATACTCGCCAAAAGTGAGTAAAAAGGGGGTGCACCAAGTACACGGATGAAGTCAAGCTTCATAAATCTCTACAAGAAGGATTAACAAAATAAATAAATCCTAGCATAAAGCTAGAGCAGAAAGAGTCACATAATACTGGAGATAGACAAAATCAGTAACCAGGGCCTAGGCTGGTGGCAACGGTCCAACCAAGTCTATCAGGCCTATATATCTCAAGGTGTCGTGGTGGTGGCATCAGTCCAACTCAACCAAACAACTCATATTGTCTTAATAAGACAAGAAGTAAAACAAGGGCGGCGGCATCGGTCCGACCCACCTCAAAATCACATCCTACTCTAGCACTAAGTGACTCGGGAAAACCCTTACTAGTGGTTCCATGAACCACCAAGAAGTCACACTGAACCCTAAACACTCTAGAGCAACCCACCTAAGAGACTTATACACATACCAACGGACTAAACGCCGAGTTTCCCCAACCAAGTAGTTTGGCACAAATAAATTGAAAGCGATACGACACTAAATTTATGCAAGAAGCTCGATACTAAACGCTTAACAACAGTGTAATATTAAATATAACCAAGCAGTTTGGTCTCCAACTAAACCTAAACGATTAGCTTGGTACAAAACCCGAATAATTAACTTGCTACAACCATGAACATTTAGCTAGATTCGACCCCTAAACAATCCACTTGGGTGGTTTGATGCCAAACATTAACAAGGGGCTTGACACTAATTTCAAACAAGAGGATTGACCCACACAAAAAATGAGAATGACAAGGGATTTGAGTGGTTTGATACCGATCCGATTTTATAACAACCATGGGGCAACTATTATAAAACTCTTGAACTAATTAAAACAAAACCATAACAATCATTTACACCTAAGGAAGACCGCAAGTTAACAAGGGGAGGAAAACCAAATGATGGAAATAAAACACTGATATTAATTTCATATACAAAACAAGAACAACCAACCACTCTCATGGAATCAAGCAACCAAATTTAAACACGGAAAAGTTACTTTGGCAAGTGGATACTTGCCTTGGCTTTTGAAAAAATTCGGCCAACAGCACTCCTCCCAACAGGACAAGATCGCAGCAACAACCTATGAAAAATCTGGACAAGAAAATCTGGGCGATCAAAGCAAGGAAAGAACAAGAACCCTCTACGCCCGATCGGAAAAGGAGATGCGAAATCCCAAAATAGTTACCTCGGAACGAAGGTCTTGCCTAGAGGAGCACGGATCCGGCCTCAAATAGAGCTTTCGACCTCTGCTGGGCGGGGAAATGGCCGGTCGGTGAGCCTCCGGTTTCCGCCCTTTTATGTCTTCCGCTCGGGCTGCAGCAGTCGTCCGCCGGGTTTGGGGAAAAGAATACCTAAACCTAATGAAAACCCTTATATATATAACCTACTAACTACTAAATTAATTTAGTAAAAGGTATAATGGCAGCCAACCTATAACCCACACTTATATATATTCAGCACATAATTAGGCATACACCCTTATATAACAGCACGCAATATGCGTAAATCAACATTTATATGCACACTAATACTAATAGCACACTAATATGCATAAATTAACATTGACACGAAATTATATATTAACATTAGCATTAACCGTCATATACTAGTACACACATGAAAATCTACACTTATAAATATACATATATGATGACGACGGTGATGGTGACGGTGATGACGACGGTGATGGCGACGGTGATGGCGACGGTGATGGCGACGGTGATGACGACGGCCACCAGGACGGCCAACTTGGGAATGACTATGTTGAAGATGTGCCGGCAAAGGACGTGCGACTTCATAGCGGTCATGGTTACAAGCTTCGCCCTCGCAACAAGACTCATATTTGATATTTTAGCTTTGGTGTGCTAATAGCCGTTTCATGATGGCTCTTTAAAAAAAAACTTTATTTAATTTCTGCATTTTCTTTATGTGGTGTGCCTTTAGCCACTTGTTATTTTCTTTGAGATGTAAGCCTATATAAGTCCTTGAACTTTTCATTTGATGGTAGAATGAAATTGAAATCAAAACTTGAATTTTGCCAACCCTAATTTTTCCCTCTCTTCTTCTCCTAGCCGCCCCCTCTTTCTTCCTTCCTCCAAACCGCCGGCCTCAAGGCTCCCTCTTTCAAGAGTTTGGCCATCTCCTCTCTCCCCCTTGCTCTCGGTCGCCCCCTTCTCTTTAGCGCTCGGCGACTCTCCTCTCCCTCTTGCTCACGGCCACCCGAGATCCTCTCTCTCCAAGGATACTTTGGCCCATGCATGAGAGGTTGTTTGCAAGGAAGAAGATAGGGGTTTCCTCCACGGCGTGAAGTGAAGGAGATTAGCACGTTCGTCATCCGTAGCGCGCTTCCCGTGGACTTTCAACAGAGGAGCGATCAAACTTGGTGGATCCACGCATCACGGATCTACAAATCCGAGAGGGGTAACGAAAATTTCTACCAAGAGTTTTCTTTCTCTAGATAGTTCTTGTGGTGGACGAATTTTGCGTTATTTTCCGATTCGTTTTTCTTCGCGGTTAATCCCCTAATAGATCGGTATTTTTTCGTTTGGATTTCCGAAAGATTCGTAAGAGGATTGGCGATCCTTGTTATCTTTTTGTTGGGATAGATCCTACCATCTTTCGAATCATTTTGTTTTTGGTGGATCTATTTTGGTACAACCCAAAAGCTCGTTCGGGATCAAGATTATCCCATTTAGCCGGAAAGAGTTTGGCCTATAGCCAACACTCGATCTATTTGCGGAACGGCGATCCGTATCGTTAGCGCGAGCGATAAATAAAATAATTGTTGTGGCTGCGTTTTCGTCAACGTGTGGAATAGAGAGCGTTGAGAGTTGCGAGCGTCGTCGTCACGCCGTCCGTGTAGGATCTTTTAGGACGGGCCTACATCAATTTGGTATCAGAGGGAGGTTTTCGTCAATTTCCTAATTGGCACTCCTCCCCCTCTTCAAAATAAAACAAATAAATTTCAAATTTTAAATTTCAAATTTCAGATTTCAAATTTCGAATTTCAAACTTCAAATTCAAATTTCAAATAACAAATTTCAAATTTCAAATTTCAAAATTTAAATTTTGAATTTCAAATTTCAAATTTCAAAATTTCAAATTTCAAATTTCAAAATTTCAAATTTCAAATTTCAAATTTCAAATTTCAAAATTTAAATTTCAAATTACAAATTTCAAAATTTCAAATTTCAAATTTCAAAATTTAAATTTCAAATTTCAAATTTCAAATTTCAAAATTTCAAATTTCAAATTTCAAATTTTAAATTTCCAATTTCAGAAATCCAAAAAAAAAAAATTTATTTTTCATTAAATCATTATTTTTATTAAGTTATTTTAAAATTTAATAGTTGGTCTGCAAATAACGGCCTATATTTTTATATTTTCAGCAAAATTCAAAAATAAAATTTTTTTAATAATCCTCATATTTTTTCCAGCAAAAAATCTATTTTATATAATTATAATCTTAGTGGCTAAGCGGGAATAATTCTATCTTTCCTAGAATTAGTTGTTCAGGTACCCTTTCTTTGCATTCGCATAAAATCCGGATCGAGTGTCCTCTCCGGTTCACCCTGAAATGGCTTTCGACGTTAACGCTTCCAATCGTCTCCTGACTTATCTACACACTAATATTTCTACCTATGATGGTTATGGGGATCCCAAGTATTTTAGATACTGGCTTGAGGGGGTAGAAACCTATTTTGATTATAACAAATTGGGCGACTACCAAAAGGTTAATGTAGTCCGAGAGCGGTTAAGAGGTCGAGCCCGTGTGTTTTGGCTGAACGAAGAGCGCGGAGCTGGTAGCTATCCATATGCCTAGCCCCACATGCGAAGAATACTCTCGAAGAAATTTGATTCTCCCTACTGCCTTACTACTAGCCCGACATCCACTAACCAGTATAGTTATGGCACCTTATCCAAGCCTGATCATAGGGGTGACCTATTCACCCAGGACAGATCCTTTCCCATGGCTGGGGGAGCTACCCACAGCACACCTGCACCTACCTATAGAGGAAAGGAAATAGTGAGGTCCCCTATCTCGAGTTCGGTACATGTGACTGCGAGGACTGTCATTAGCCCGCGGGGTGAGAGTAGTCCTATCTGTAGGGGCAGACAGACGACTACGACTTGTGAGTCTAGCGGCGTATCTGACCATGGCTATATTGAGTATCCTACACTGATTACGGCCATAGACGCTTTTAAGTCTTTCCCCGAGTTGCCTGAATTAGTCGTTGACTCTCCTGTTGAGTTTGAGGCGGTGTCTAGGACTGTGCCTGTCACTGAGGACGAGGTTGAATACGCTGGCGATTTGAGTGACGATGAGGAGTTTGGTTACCCTAGTGACCTGGACGAGGATTTCTCCTCTGAGGAATCGTCTCCTCTTCCTTTCGACGATGTTTCTGAGGCGTCTCCCTTGACAGTTATGGAGTCTTCTGATGACCCTGAGTCAGAAGACATTCCGGCTAAGTCACCCTATGTTGAGAGCTTACCTATTACTGATTTAGGTGATGACCTGCTTGAACGCGAGCTAGTTCCTTCTAGCCCGGAACATATTGAGGTGCCCATTTCTTTAGCTTCACCGGTAGGTCAATCCAGTCGGATCAGTGCGAGTGAGGATCACAATATTATACTGATTGATCCCGGTTTGGTCGATGGTTCAACGGTGTTGGAAGAGTCACCTTGGGATGGATGTTTATCTTGTGATAATCTTAGTGGTGCACATCCGCGAGATAGTTCATTGATATTATCATCGTTGCTTGAGGGTCATAGTAATTTAGATTCTTCCCGGGATTCGATTTGCCCAACCCTCCATCATGATTTAGACAATGTACCTACTTCGTGGGAAGATTTGGTTAGCGAAGGATGTGATGTTTTGGAAGAGTTACCCTGTGTGGGAAGGCTATTTTTGGATGACGGTAGCACTGAGGACCCGATAAACATTTCTTTGATGTTAGCTCCTTCGCCAAAAGCCCAAAATGGATTAGGAATTTTGTCGAGTACGATCTTTCCTACTTTTGAGACCAATACTGATTCTGATTTGGACGAATTATCTAGTGGGTTGGAAGACATGTCGGCTGATTTGGTAGAGTCACCCCGTGATGAATGTTTATCTGATAGTGAGTTAGATGATGACGATCCGGCTGAATTTTCGGTAAGGACGAATCTACTGTTTGATTTTTTCTTTGATTTTGATGGCTTGCTCCCGGAGGATTTTTGTTGGACGTTAAATCCATGTTTTGATGGTGAGTATGATTTAGTTCCTCCTCCGGAATCGCCCATGTCGACTCCTCCTCCGGTTCACTTGACTCGATTAGATGACTTGTTAGGGAACGAGCTTGTCATTTCTAGCCCGAGATATTTGGAGATGTTTATTTATCCAGCTTCCCCATTCGACTTACCCAGACGGATGTGTGTGAGCGATTTGTTAGTTGTCGCGTTCGGTCTTTCCACTACTTTTCATAGATCTGACTATATTGTTCCTAGGATGGACCGTTCATCTGACCGCTTGGCGTTGGGTAAGGCTTCTTTTTGGACTGCTAGTGATTCCATGGCGATGGTATGTTTTGATGTGGTGTCCCCCAGACACAATTATTTGCCAAGCCCGGTCGCTTGCATTTATCCTCCGCCTTTTGATGATCCGTGCATGCACACGTTAGTGAACATAGTTGGGTATGTTGAGTTGTGTCTCCCGCACTACCTTTCAACTCCAGGAGCATCCAACTCTATAGTTGGTGATGAGCATTTTCCGCAGGCATTTTTTTGTGAAATTTTTAAATCAAAATTTAAATCTAAATTTAAAACTATGGCGTTGGACTCCACGGAAATCGTTAATGAATTTAAAGCACCCATGCCACCAGACTTAGTCCCATTATTTTCTACTGTTAACTCAAGTCATGTTGCACATGGGTTCACCCCACATGGTTCATGGGACCTAATCCTTCCGCATGCTCAACTAGCGTACAATAATTCTAAGAACAGGTCCACTGGGTTGTCTCCGAATGAGATAGTGCATGGTTATAAGGCGCCAATGCCTCTTGACTTGGTTCCGTTACCGCCTTCTTTTAAGTCAAGTCAATTTGCACAGGACTTCGCTTCACATGTTCACACTCTCCATGAGCATATTGGCAAGACGTTAGCTAAGCAATATTCTATCTATCAATCGAATGCTAACGTACATAGGCGAGCAGTCTCCTTGAACATTGGCGATTTGGTTATGGTTCGTCTTATCCCTGAACGGATGCCTTCGGGCACCATAAAAAAATTAGCGAACAAGAAAGCCGGTCCTTTTCGAATTTTGAAGAAATTAGGCGAAAATGCTTATTTGTTAGAATTACCCGTTGATTGGGGAATCTCCCCTGTGTTTAACATTTCAGATTTAACGCTTTTTATTGCTCCACCACCTGAACTGTCTGTCTCTCCGTTTAATAATTCCACTATACAATCTAATGGGGTGGGGGGTGAGCTCAATTCTGGATCGCTTTCTCCTTCGAAATCTACGGGAGGTATGCCGTCTATTGATGATGAAACTTGTTTTTCTGCTTCACCTAACGTTTTTCTGAGGTTTCCCCGGACGGATTTCTTGCCTGACAGGATTTTGTAGGATGATGTGTTTCCCACTCCCGACGGCGACACTCACAGGTTTTTGGTTCGTTGGCGTGGTCGTCCGGCTTCGGACGACTCTTGGCTCTCTGCTGCACAGGTGGATCTTCTTGACGCGGACCTCGTACGCCGTTATATTTCAGCCCGCTCATCGGAGATGAGTCCTTTTGAGCGGCGGAGGATTGATGACGACGGTGATGGCGACGGTGATGGCGACGGTGATGGCGACGGTGATGGCGACGGTGATGACGACGTCCACCAGGACGGCCAACTTGGGAATGACTATGTTGAAGATGTGCCGGCAAAGGACGTGCGACTTCATAGCGGTTATGGTTACAAGCTTCGCCCTCGCAACAAGACTCATATTTGATATTTTAGCTTTGGTGTGCTAATAGCCGTTTCATGATGGCTCTTTAAAAAAAAACTTTGTTTAATTTCTGCATTTTCTTTATGTGGTGTGCCTTTAGCCACTTGTTATTTTCTTTGAGATGTAAGCCTATATAAGTCCTTGAACTTTTCATTTGATGGTAGAATGAAATTGAAATCAAAACTTGAATTTTGCCAACCCTAATTTTTCCCTCTCTTCTTCTCCTAGCCGCCCCCTCTTTCTTCCTTCCTCCAAACCGCCGGCCTCAAGGCTCCCTCTTTCAAGAGTTTGGCCATCTCCTCTCTCCCCCTTGCTCTCGGCCGCCCCCTTCTCTTTAGCGCTCGGCGACTCTCCTCTCCCTCTTGCTCACGGCCACCCGAGATCCTCTCTCTCCAAGGATACTTTGGCCCATACATGAGAGGTTGTTTGCAAGGAAGAAGATAGGGGTTTCCTCCACGGCGTGAAGTGAAGGAGATTAGCACGTTCGTCATCCGTAGCGCGCTTCCCGTGGACTTTCAACGGAGGAGCGATCAAACTTGGTGGATCCACGCATCACGGATCTACAAATCCGAGAGGGGTAACGAAAATTTCTACCAAAAGTTTTCTTTCTCTAGATAGTTCTTGTGGTGGACGAATTTTGCGTTATTTTCCGATTCGTTTTTCTTCGCGGTTAATCCCCTAATAGATCGGTATTTTTCGTTTGGATTTCCGAAAGATTCGTAAGAGGATTGGCGATCCTCGTTATCTTTTTGTTGGGATAGATCCTACCATCTTTCGAATCATTTTGTTTTTGATGGATCTATTTTGGTACAACCCAAAAGCTCGTTCGGGATCAAGATTATCCCATTTAGCCGGAAAGAGTTTGGCCTATAGCCAACACTCGATCTATTTGCGGAACGGCGATCCGTATCGTTAGCGCGAGCGATAAATAAAATAATTGTTGTGGCTGCGTTTTCGTCAACGTGTGGAATAGAGAGCGTTGAGAGTTGCGAGCGTCGTCGTCACGCCGTCCGTGTAGGATCTTTTAGGACGGGCCTACATCAATTTGGTATCAGAGGGAGGTTTTCGTCAATTTCCTAATTGGTTACCTCGGAACGAAGGTCTTGCCTAGAGGAGCACGGATCCGGCCTCAAATAGGGCTTTCGACCTCTGCTGGGCGGGGAAATGGCCGGTCGGTGAGCCTCCGGTTTCCGCCCTTTTATGTCTTCCGCTCGGGCTGCAGCAGTCGTCCGCCGGGTTTGGGGAAAAGAATACCTAAACCTAATGAAAACCCTTATATATATAACCTACTAACTACTAAATTAATTTAGTAAAAGGTATAATGGCAGCCAACCCTATAACCCACACTTATATATATTCAGCACATAATTAGGCATACACCCTTATATAACAGCACGCTATATGCGTAAATCAACATTTATATGCACACTAATACTAATAGCACACTAATATGCATAAATTAACATTGACACGAAATTATATATTAACATTAGCATTAACCGTCATATAATAGTACACACATGAAAATCTACACTTATAAATATACATATACCCATACCGCACACACCCATATAAACACGCACATAAATATTTTTTTTTATAAAGCTACGCACGCACGTGCACGTATGTATTTATTCACCGGCACGCCCAAATCACTCCACAAGCCAAAATGCGTAAATATATATACACGCTTAAATAAAATGACTACCCGCTAACAAGCCACCGTCGAAACGACGCAAAAATAAACGATCTCGGATTCGACCAAACTCGCACCGTAGCTAAACACTCAGGCTACGAAAACAATGGAGAAGTCGGAAACAACCTCCGACAATCAAACACTCGGGCTAACACCTCCCGAAGCCAAAGCACAAGGATTCCCTAAGAGGCTCAGCCGGGCCTCCAAAACAGACGCCGGCTAGCTGGGGAAACCATACAACAGGCTATAACCTCTAAGAACACCTAACGAGGTACTCTAACAATGGCACGAGCTGGAAATGTGCCAACGTAACGCCAAACGAGGATTTAAAAAATTGCCGAAAAATCGGGGGCGTTACAGTCACTCCCCCTAAAAGAAAGTTTCGCCCCGAAACTTTACGTACACTACTTCTACTATAGAAGAAAAGTAACAAAACAAAAGTTACTAGAAAGAAAACATACCCAACAAATCAGGAGAACAGGCGAGGGTGAGCCTCCCTCATAGCCGACTCTAGATCCCAAGTCGCGCTTTCCAAACCTTGATTCTTCCAAAGAACCTTCACCATCGGGATAGACTTTGACCGCAGCACCCGATCCTGAGTATCCAAGATGCGGACCGACACCTCGACATATGAGAGGTTAGGCTCCAACTGGGGCACGACATCCAAGACTTGTCCACTGCTCCGCACACACTTTCGCAGCTGGCTTACATGAAAAACATTATGCACGCCTGGGAAGTTGGCTGGTAGATCCAACCTATATGCTGCCACACCAATAGGCTCCAAAATTTTGAATGGGCCCACATACCTCGGATCCAGCTTATGGTTCTTGCCGAACCTCTTCACTCCAACCATCGGAGACACTTTCAAGAAGACCAAATCCTCCACCGAAAATTCCAAATCGGACCTACGCCGGTTGGCGTTCTTCTCATATCTCTCCTGAGCTAACCGAAGCTTTTCCCGAATGAGCTTCACAGCAACCTCCATTTCCTCGAGTGCATCAGGACCCAACAAAGGCCTCTCACCAGCCTCAGTCCAAAACAATGGAGTTCTGCAGCGCCTCCCATACAATGCCTCGAAGGGAGCCATTTGCAAGCTCTCTTGGTAACTGTTATTGTAGGCAAACTCCATGAGCCGCAAACGCTCATCCCACGCTCCACCGTGGTCTAGAATGTAGCACCTGATCATATCCTCCACAATCTGGTTCACACGCTCTGTCTGGCCATTTGTCCGTGGATGGTAAGCGGTAGAATACCTCAAATCTGTACCCAGACCCTCTTGCAAACTCCTCCAGAAGCGAGATGTAAAACGAGAGTCTCGATCAGAAATGATGCTAACAGGCACACCGTGCAATATGATAACCTCGTTCAAATACAACTCTCTTATCTTCTTCATCGTGTAGTCGATCTTATAAGGTACGAAGTGCGCACACTTTGTCAATCGGTCCACGATCACCCAAACTGAATCAAATCCCCTTGGAGATCTCGGTAAGCCCGTAATGAAGTCCATAGAGATACTTTCCCACTTCCAAGTCGGGATCTCCAAAGGGGTCAACTTGCCACCAGGCCTCCCATGGTCGGCCTTCACCCGCTTGCAAGTGTAACATTCAGAAACATACTGAGCTATATCCCCCTTCATACCATACCACCAGTCGATCTGCTTCAAATCATGATACATCTTGGTGGATCCTGGGTGGTAGGCAACACTGGATCCATGAGCCTCTTTGCATACCATACCCCTGATGTCTCCAACCGCGGGGATGCAAAACCTGCCGCGGTACTTCAAAGTGACCGAATCATCGATAGAGAAATCCGGCAACTCCCCTCTCTTAGCCCTGAGGTACAGGTGTAACAAATCCGGATCATCCTTCTGGTGCAACCTGGTGAGTGAAATCCAAGATGGCTCTGCCACTGCCAAACTGCTTTGCAAATCACAGCATCCCACGGAGATGTCCATCAACAAGAACTCTTCCACTAAACGGTCTGCCGTGAGGTTGAAGATCTTCCCTGTCTTGCGGCTCCGGGCGTTGGCCACCACATTGGCCTTGCCTGGATGGTACTGGATCTCCACGTCATAATCGGCCACAAACTCTAGCCACCGCCGCTGGCGCAGATTCATCTCCTTCTGTGTAAACACGTACTTCAGGCTCTTATGATCTGTAAAAATCTTGCACTGAGCCCCATAGAGTAGATGCCTCCACAGCTTCAACGCAAAAATCACCGCCGCAAACTCGAGGTCATGCGTAGGGTAATTCCACTCATGAGTCTTCAACTGCCGCGACCCATACGCAATCACCTTCCCCTCTTGCATCAACACGCCTCCGAGCCCAACATGCGAGGCATCCACATATACATTATAGTCCTGGCCCTCCATAGGCAACGTCAAAACAGGAGCAGTGCACAATCTCCTCTTTAGCTCCAGAAAGGCCTCCTCGTATTGCTCTCTCCAAATGAAGGCCGCATTCTTCTGCGTCAGCTTGGTCAAGGGCGCTGCCAGAGTAGAAAAGCCCTCCACGAATCTTCTATAATAGCTGGCCAACCCCAAGAAGCTCCTAATTTCCTTGGGTGTGCTCGGCCTATGCCAATCCATCACTGCAGAAATCTTCTTCGGGTCCACTGAAATGCCATCCTTGTTCACCACATGACCCAGGAAGGAAACATGAGGCAACCAGAATTCACATTTACTCAGCTTGACGTACAATTGATGATCCCTCAAGGCAGATAACACCAACCGCAAGTGCTAATCATGCTCAGCAGCATTCCGTGAATAAATCAGAACGTCGTCTATGAATACGACCACAAACTTGTCCAGAAAATTTTTGAACACCCGGTTCATCATGTCTGTGAATACTGATGGCGCGTTGGTCAACCCAAAAGACATAACTAGGAATTCGAAATGTCCATGCCTCGATCAAAAAGCCGTCCGTGGAATGTCCGACTCCCGGATCCTGAGCTGATGATATCCTGATCGAAGGTCAATCTTGGAGAACACAGAGCTACCACGCAACTGATCAAATAAGTCGTCGATTCTGGGCAGGGGATACCTGTTTTTGATGGTGACTTTGTTCAACTCCCTATAGTCGATGCAAAAGCGCATCGAACCATCTTTCTTCTTCACAAAGAGAACAGGTGCACCCCTGGGAGACGAGCTCTGCCTTATGAAACCCTTCTCCAATAACTCATCCAGCTGGGTACGCAACTCCTCCAGCTCTCGCGGGGCCATCCGGTACAGTGCCTTAGCAATAGGACGCGTACCCGGCTCCAAATCAATCACGAACTCGACATCTCTGACAGGAGGAAGACCGGGAAGGTTGCTAGGAAACACATCAGAAAACTCACGAACAACAGGAATCTCATCCAATCGCGGAAAACTGCTAACAGTCCCCAGTACTGAGACTAAGCAAGCAAAACAATCAGAACTGAATAACCTTTGGACACATACCGCAGAAATCACCGGAGAGACCTGGCGCGGATCGCCATAAATACTCCCAGGCTGACCGTTGTCTTTCTTGAAATCCAAGCGCTTACCCCTGCACTGGATCACCGCATCATATCTGGATAACCAATCCATACCCAGGATGACGTCGAAATCTTCCAAGTCTATCATCTTCAGATTTGCCTTAGCCCGAAAATCCCCCAACATAATAGGACAATCCTGAATGCCCTGATCTGATATCACAGAATCACCCGAGGGGAACTTGACGCAAAAGGCATCACTGACACGATCTAGATCCAACTGGAACCGCTCTACAAAGACCCTAGCCACAAATGAGTGGGTAGCACCTGAGTCGAAGAGAACGCGTGTCCAGTGGTTCTTTACCTTAAAACTCCCTATATAAATATAAAAGGGAAAAATTGCACAATCATTTAAGAAAACAATAGCCAAACTAATCTGCAATGGAAGTAAAATACTAGCAAGAAGGTTTACCTGAAATGACTTGCGTCAAAGTTTGAGCCTCCGCTGATGATATCACATTCAGCTTCCCTTTACCTTTATCCATAGACTGAGGCGGTGGCAACGCCTGAAGAGGAACTGGTCGGAGCACAGACTGGAGCTGCTGGCATCGGGCCTTGGTATGAGCTTTTTGTCCGCACTGATAGCAGACCTTGTCCTTCAACCAGCAACGGGCAACCTCATGCCCATATTTCTTGCACAGAGTACACACCACATCCTGCCTGGGAGCACCCTGAATAGCATGCACATGCTCCTTCTGCGCCGCCGCCCTCTTGAAGCATCTCTCAGCAGGATGGCCCGACCGGCCACAAAAACTACAGACCTCTTTGCTCCTCTTCCTCGAAGGAGCACCGGGCATTTGGGGGCCCTTTGCTTCAACACCTTTCCTCTTCTCATTCCTCGCCTGCTGCCCTCTTTGCTTAGCATTTTCGATGGCCTCTACCTTCAAAGTGGCCTCAACTGCCCCAGCATAACTCACTGCTCCATGAGCCACCGCTAACTGCTGAACATCGCTCCGCAGGCCACCGAGGAAACGCTTCGCTCTATCCTCCTCTGAGCTCACCAAACTAGGGACAAAGTGACTGAGTTTGCTCAACTCAATCTCATACTCGCTGACAGCTGCCTCTGCTTCAGATGCAAGAAGTCGTTCATCAGCCTGTCTCGCTCCACTGACGGTAGAAACTTCCGCATCAAGATCTCCTTGAAGGAAGCCCAAGTGCTTCCTCCTACCATTCCCTCCTTCTCCCTCATCCTCCAGCTCTTCGCTAACCCCTTCAGCTGATAGGAGGCCAACATCACCTTCTGATCCTCAGACACTCCAGAATAATGAAACATTTCCTCTATGGAAATCAACCAGTCATCCAATATCATGAAGTCCTCCTTACCATCGTAGGTAGGGGGTCGCAGTCGCTGGAACTGTGTGATGAAAGCCATCTCCGGGGGCACCACCACTGGAGGCACCAAAGGGGCTGGGGGTGCAGGAGGTGCAGGAGGTGCGGGAACAACTATACCCACAGCAGGATCCTGCGCTCTCGGGGCTAGTCTTGCCACCACAGATATCAGGGACTGGATCTGAGACTGAACGTCCACCATCTGCCTCGATAGAGCCTCATTGCTCTGCCTCAGACTCTCCACAACTGCACTGCTTGGAGAACTAGAAGACTCACCCTCAGATTGGGGAGTCGACCTCGTCACTCTACGCTTAGGCGCCATACTACAAAGAACAAACAAGCAATCATCAGAACCTAGTTCAACTATTAGGACAAACAAATAAGTACAGACAAACCTACATAAGTACTTGCTTTAACTGTCAACTTGCTCTGGAGTTATATATATATATATTTATATAGAGGAAATAATGTCACGCTTAACCTAAGATGGTTCACCACCATCACACTAACTCTTGTGCCTATATCGGGAATGCATGAATTTATATTCTTTTTGACTCAAAACCATGTGTGTACATATGTCATCCTGCAAGTCTTTAGCATGACACGTTGTGCTTATGCAATGTTATGATATGCATGATTGTGCTATACATTCTAAAAAGGCCCTAATGCATGTTATGAGCGGCGTACACATGAAAATGTTATGCATCCCATACTACATAACATTTCCATGCAACGAAAAGAAAAACGTGCTAGTCACATTCATGTGGTGAAGTTATGCATCCCATACTACATAACCCTCACATGTTGCCTCATATGGTGGATCTATATACAAACACATATTATGTATCTCATACTACATAATATCCCCCGTATACTTCATGTTATGCTATGAGTGTAGTGTTCGTGCTCCAGCCAAGACGTGCTGATGACATATCGGTGTGTGTATGATATGATGCTAAACTTCTAATACCTACAAGGAAAGGTTGCCCGACAAATTGTCAAGCAACCTCCCTCTAATACCAACTGTCATAGCCCGCATTTTATCCGAAATTTAAGAGGTATCAGAGTAGGAGAAAACACGCGTTGTGATGCCACGTCGGGCAGGGGAGAACTGTCGATGCTCAGGCAACCACCAACTACTAAGACTATGAAAAATCATAAGCTTTAATGATGTAAAAGTCAATTATACTTTAGAGGCCGTATCCCTCGGCTCAGTGGATCAGCTAGTCCACAATTAAAAACTATACTTATACGCAGTGAAAATTAATTTAGTTACATTTGACATCCTAGAAGAGAGCATAAGTGTCCCCAGGGGACAACTTATACTAAGCATACCCTACATTTATGTTATACCATATATACGAAAATAAGTTTTTTACGTCGCTTGGAAAAGTAGTGTTGAGTTTCATAAAGCATGCTGATCATGAGATATACATATAGTACTGCTTTTAGATTTTAAAAGTAACTAGCAACCTAGCATAAATCTTCCTAAGAGCAAGTTGAATAAACTCTAAAACAGGAAATCTAGCAGTATAAGCAAAGTACAAAGCATCTAAAAGAGAAACCACCAGTGGGCGTCAACGACCGACACGAACCCACTGGTGAGTAGGCATATCTGTACTACTAGTCTAAAGAAACTACCTCCCAAGAGTGAGGAAGAGAAAACTCAGCAGCAGCTATAGCACTAGCAAGCTTTAGAAGAAACCTAGCCGCACAGTCGGCTATATACCTGAACCTGAGGCATTCAAAGAAAAGAACACCTCAGCAAAGTAATTTATTAATAGGAAAATGAGACAATAGTATAAAGAAGAAGTGAAACATGTAAGGATAAAGTAAACAGGTGAAGGAAAATACTCGCCAAAAGTGAGTAAAAAGGGGGTGCACCAAGTGCACGGATGAAGTCAAGCTTCATAAATCTCTGCAAGAAGGATTAGCTGTTGGGTACATTGGTTTAAATGTACCTGATTTGAAGAAGCCTCACCCTACTCAATGATATACATCAAAATGTATTTGATGTATTTTGAGTTTAGTAGTGCAGGTCAAGTGTTCACAGGGAAAAACTGAAAAGATTCTAAGTCCATGTGTCGACACCCATGAGCAAAGTGTCGACACTTAAGAAGACTTGTGTCGACACCCAGGCAAGCAGTGTCGACACTTGGAGTACTTGTGTCGACACCAGGGATGCAGAGTCGACACCAGACAGAAAGTGTCGACACAAGGAGCTGTGTCGACACTCAATGAAGAAAAGTCCAGTGAGGCTGTGTCGACACTTAGCAGTTGTGTTGACACCCAGTGAAACTGTGTCTACATCAGAAAGTGTCGACACTTGGAGGCTGTGTCGACACTCAGCAAAAGTAAGCAGAGTCTAAGTATAAGTGTCGACATAATAAAGAATGTGTCGACACTCAGCAGAAGACTCAACACTTGAAGATGTGTCGACATAAGAAAGAATGTGTCGACACTCAGTAGAAGACTCAACACTTGAAGAAAGTGTCGACACAAGGAGCTGTGTCGACACTTAGCAAAGTTCAACAAAATTCTAAGTACAAGTGTCGACACAAAGGAGATGTGTCGACACTCAGCCAAAGTCTCAACAGAAGAAGAATGTGTCGACACAAGGAGCTGTGTCGATACTCAGCAAGTATCAACACAGAAGGCATGTGTCGACACCAGGAAGATGTGTCGACACTGAACAAGTTCAACACATGAAGATGTGTCGACACAAAGGTGTTGTGTCGACACTTACAAGATTAAACTAAGTGCTGAAGAACAAGGAGTTGTGTCGACACTCAATATCAGTGTCGACACATGATGAAGAAGCTATGTCGAGAAGTTAATTCTACAACACAAGGAGTTGTGTCGACACCTTGAAGGCTAGTGTCGACACTTTGTCAACTTGTGTCGACACTTAGTCTATAAGTGTCGACACTTAAAGACAGACAGTCTCGATACTTTCAGACAGTTACAAATTTTTTCAAGAACTGACTAGATGACTTGACAGCTGCCATTCCAGCCGGTCTACTGCACCTGTCAGAGTTGTCAGAAATCAGTTATGAACCGGACCAGCCGGTTACCATGAAGAAGGCCTATATATAGGCTTACACTGTCTACAGAAATAGATGATTATTCACAAGAGAAACACATAAGAAGATCTAGCTATTCCTTGAAGAATCAAGTGAAAATCTAAGTAGTTGGAGAGAGAGAGCTCCATCCAAGAAGACAGCCGTTGGAATCAGGCTGAGAAGAAGGGTTCAGACTTTGTTCTGAATCTTAAGTTGCAAAGATCAAAGATCAGCTGCAGAGAAGATCAACCATATTGTGTTCTACATTCAAGAAGCTTTGAAAAAAGCCAAGTCAGGTTGATCTCAGCAGAGTTCTTCCAAGAACTCATCAAGAACCTATCAACTCATCTCTCTTCTCTCTGAGTTGTAGGTATAAACTTTGTATCTTAAATTTCTTGTAGGATCCATAGTGATCTGAGTTGTAAGCCTGCAATTATAAAGGCTGAGTGTAGGGCCTGTGTGCCTGAGTGTAGGAGATCTAATTCTCTGAGTGTAGGCCTGTTGTGGCTGAGTGTAGGCCTGTTGTGGCTGAGTGTAGGCTTTGTGAAGAAGCTGAGTGTAGGTCTTTGAAGAAGACTGAGTTGTATGGCCTTGGGCCTGAGCTGTAGGAACCTGTTTTTGGGTTCTGAGTGTAAGATCTGAGGATCTGAGATAGTGGAGGAGTTTGGCCGAATCTAGTACACTACTAGATAGACGAAGGGGGAAAGTGGATGTACCCAAACCTTGGGGAACCACTATAAATTTGTGTGTTCACTGTGTGCTTGATTGATTGCTGTGATTGCAGATTGATTGCTGTGAAACATAGTTAAAATTCTGTGATATAATCTGAATTCTGCCTAAAAAGTTAACAAGATTTAAGTCACCTATTCACCCCCCTCTAGGTGATTAGGTACAATATCTTTCAAGTGGTATCAAAGCGAGGTTACTCAAAAAGGGACATAACTGTCTGAGTAGATCCTGTTGGCAGATTCAGTCTAAGTAACTTGCAGAATCAAGAAAATCAAGAAACATGGGTTCAACTGAGAATCATAAGGAACTTGGATCCATGAAGTTACCCATTTGCAGAAAAGAAATTTTTGGCATCTGGAAGGAAAGGGTGAGACTGTTTATACAAGACTCAGATCCTAGAATATATATAACAGTGAAAGAAGGGCCATATGTGCCTATGAAGGTTTCAGTCCTTGATGCAAATCAGAGAACACCTAAGGATTTCTCTGAAATGACAAAGGATGAGATAATTCTAGCCACAATGGACAAAAGGGCTCAGAATATCATTGTGAGTGCCATAGATGATGCTACCTTTCAGAATTTGATACACTGTAAGACATCTAAGGAGATGTGAGATACCTTGATAGTGTATATGGAGGGTTCTGAAGAAGTGATGCAAGACAGAAAGTCTTTGCTAAACCAAGAATATGAAAGTTTCAGGCAAGGTAGGACTGATAGCATAACAGAATGCTATAAGAAGTTCTATATGATTGTGAATGAGCTAATGTCCTATGGAAGAGAGTTCAGTAATTATGAACTAAATGATAAGTTCTTGAGGTCTCTTACAAAAGATTGGGACACCAAGATTTGTGCCATAAGGGAAATGACAAAGTTAGCAGATATCCCTCCACCAACACTGTTTGGAAAACTGCTATCCTATGAGATGCAGTTAATGGTGAGAAAAGAAGAGGAGAAGACTATAAGAAGTGAACATAAAGAAAGGACTGTGGCATTCAAGACAGAAGCCACCAGAAAATACAGAAGTAAGTCACCAACTCCACCTCCAAAAGCAGCTGAGACTGAGTCAGATGATTCAGAAAGCAGAAAGTCTGATAGCAGTGAAAGTGATGAGAACTTTGCAGCCTTCACAAGACACTTTCAGAAGTTCTTAAAGAAGAAACAGTGGAGGACAAAGCCATCTACTTCACAGGGTAAAGAAGACTATTATCAGAATAAAAAGTCATCAAAGAAAGACAGGAAAAAGACCAAGTCAAGCAAAGCAACTCTATCAAAAATTGTTTGCTATTGCTGTAACAGACAAGGACATGTTATTGCAGACTGTCCTGAGAAAAGGAAAGAGTCTAATGATAAGAAAAAGACTCAATTCAAGGGCAAGAAGGAAAGGTCTTTTGTTGCCAAAAATGATAAGAGCCTGTCAGACTTATCTTCATCAGAAACTGAGTCAGATGCAGAAGCATACATAGGACTGTTTGCTGAGGAAGAAGAAGAGGAGTTCATCCAGATAATGAACTCTATATGTTGGGTATTGTATCCACAATGTACCTGATTTGAAGAAGCCCCTGGACAAGCTAAGGTCAATAGACAATGTATTTGATAAACTCTTTCAAGTTGTGCTTGCAGTTATTCCACGCTAAGTGCACACCAATGTTAGGGTGCAGTAGGTCAATATACACGGGTCTGCACGACGTAATCACTCGTTGAGCAGATCAGTGTGTTGGCCTACGTGTACTCTCTCTATTGGAGTGCACTTACTTTCAAGTACATGACCGTGTTTATACAAGAGCAGACAAGGAGCAAGGATGGGTCAAGGAGCAGCTCTTGGGTGGAAAGACGAAAATTCGTCTAAGTACAATTCGACGAGAATCACCAAGTGATTCTCGCCGATTCGGCGAGAATCACTAGTGATTCTCGCCGAATCGTCGAGAATCACTAGTGATTCTCGCCGATTCTTTCCGGCTACCTCAAAACGGTGCCAAGTAAGATTCGGCGAGAATCACTAGTGATTCTCGCCAAACCCATCACTGAGCAGATCATGAATACCAAGTAATATTCGTTGAGAATCAACAAGTGATTCGGCGAGAATCACTAGTGATTCTCGACGAATCGTCGAGAATCACTAACTGATTCTCGACGATTCGGCGAGAATCACCTGCGATTCTCGCCGATTCTTACTTAGCGATTTCTCTGGAAGCTGCTGGACCGGACTCTGCCGCTGGACTATTTTGAACCGGATTTCGGGATTCTTCTTGTGGGTCCCACAACGGTCAAATTGAAAGTATCTACAGTATATATATGGGTATTTTGAACAGTAGACTTACGAAGAAAAGAAGCCGAGCACGATCTAACCCTAAAATCGCGAGTTCCGCTCCGCCGCCGCCGTCGTCGCTCGAGCAAGCTGGTCGCCGCTGTTGATCGCGTTTCTTCCCGATCTCCGGCGACAGAAGCTTAGCAAAGCTTAGAGTCTCACGCGTCTATCCAGAGATCCCTTGTCTCTCGATTTGTTGATCGGGAAAAACTTCCCCGTCCGAATCGATCGAGACGACCGATCCTCGAGTGACCGTTAGTAGACCTAGCTAGCTTCGCTACGAAATTTGGATCTCTAAAGAACAGCAGCCGTACATCGTCGTCGCCGCC
Organism: Platanthera guangdongensis; assembly: GCA_039583875.1. Taxonomy (NCBI): domain Eukaryota; kingdom Viridiplantae; phylum Streptophyta; class Magnoliopsida; order Asparagales; family Orchidaceae; genus Platanthera; species Platanthera guangdongensis. The sequence goes on along the minus strand of CM077165.1, from coordinate 127,521,980 downwards.
GATCTCGTGAACCTAGCCGCCGTCCTTCTTGCCGCCGCCGGTTCCGGGGAGATCCTCTCCAAGAGAGACCAAGGTCGTGGACTCTTTGTAGACTTCAAGATCACGTCGTCAACAAAGAGGGACACCGTAGTCTCCTCACGTAGTTTGTATTTCTTGTACATTCTATTTTACTTTTGTTGTAAAGGAACGTTGGTTCCGTGTTGTAAGGGTTGGGTGCAACCCGGTTTGTGGGAGTGTTGACTCCCACATGTGGAAGGGTTCCTTCCGATAGTGCAGGGATTGGATTTCAATCCCGTTGGAGAAGTGACCGAGTCGTCCCTTGTTGGGAGATAGGTCGAAGGGGGAAAGTGGATGTACCCAAGTCGGGGAACCACTATAAATAGCTTGTGTACTCTGTTATGATGTGTTGTTTTATTTTCGTGTGCAGGTACAATTTAAATTCCGCAAAAGCGCTGCACGTCACCTATTCCCCCCCCCATAGGTGAACATAGTTGACACTAGGTGGACTTTCAAGTGGTACCAGAGGTAGGTTGCTCATCAAAAAGGTTAACACCTTGAGTTGAATCCTGCCACTAGTGTCAAGAAGGAGGCAAACATCTACTATGGACGGGCTCAAGTTCTCCGGCAAGATCCCAGTGTGCACCAGGCTCAACTTTCCTATCTGGAAGGAAAGGATCAGGTTCTACATGGAAGCAGTGGATCCTCGACTCTTCATGATCGTGCAGGAGGGACCTTATGTCCCTACTAAGGCCTCCACCATTGATCCCACCAAGAAAGTGCCGAAGACACTTTCTGAAATGGACAAGGACGAGATGGTGCTAGTGGGACTTGACATGAAGGCACGGAACATTCTGGTCAGCGCAGTTGATGACTCTATGATGCAAAACTTCAGCAACTGCAGGACAGCTCAGGAGATCTGGCAGTGCCTGATCATCCTAATGGAGGGCACAGATGAAGTGAGGGATGATCGAAGATCCCTCCTGAACCAGAAATATGAGGCCTTCAGACAAGGGCCTAAGGAAGAGATCGGAGTCACCTACGAGAACTTCCTCAAGATTGTCAACGCCCTCAAAGGCTACAGAAGAGTGTTCACTAATGGTGAACTCAATGATAAATTCCTTAGGTCCCTTACTAAGGAATGGGACACAAAGATCTGCGCCATCAGAGAGTTTGGCAGACTAGCTGAAACTGATCCACAAATTCTGTTTGGGAAGCTGATGTCTATGAGCTTCAGCTGAACACCAGAAAAGCAGAAGAAGAAGCAGAGAAGGCGGCAACCAAAGAAAAGTCTGTGGCTCTAAAAGCCAGTCACTCCAGAAAAGGCAAGGGTACGGTTTCATACCGTGCCAGGAAAATGGATGAGGAGGAGGACTCCAAGCCATGCTCCTCCAGCTCAGAGCTGTCGGAGGAGGATTTCTCCCTCATCACTCGAGAGTTCAAGAAGTTCCTCAAGATGAGGAATCAAAGAAAGAGAGACGGCTCCTCCTCCAGGCATCAGAAGAAAAATTATTCTTCTGACAGGTATGCATCTAGACCGAACAAACATCGCTCCTCTGATATTATTTGCTTTGGATGCAATAAGCCAGGACACGTCGTGGCCGACTGCTATCAAGGCAAGAGAGAAAAAGGGAAAGAAGATGAGCACAAATCCTCTAGAGATAAGAAGAAGGAGCGGAGCTACATCGCCAAAAGGCCAAAGACACTGAGTGAGTCTGATTCCTCAGACTCCAGTGATGATGAGGAAGCCTACTTCGGGCTGGTGGGTCACTCTGACTCAGAAGGAGAATGCCCCCCTTTTACTGGGAAGGTAAAAGCTCACACTCCTCTCTCCGACTCCGACTCTGACCCTGAGTCTCAGGATGATGAACCTGAGGATAGCCCTTCGGCCCGTGAAGCGGAGCTCCTCGAGAAATATGAGCTTCTGCTCAACACTTTCGAGGAGTGCCGTAAGAGACTGAAGGCTGAGAAGAAGGAAGTGAAATTCCTTAAGGGTGAGTGTGTATCCCTAAGGGAAGAGGTCACTAGCTTGATTTCTCTCCGACAGGAGCACCTTGACCTGACTTCAAAGCATTCAGAGTCTTTGAAGCTCCTTAATCTTAAGCAGGAGGAAGTCGACAAGTTGGAAGAACAACTTGCGGCAGAAAGGAAGATCGTCAAGAGCTTCTCTATGCCAAAAACAGTTCTTCCAGTCGTTGATACCTTCTCTGCTCAGGCCAAAGGAGCTGGCTTGGGGCATGTAGGGGTATCTGGTTCCTCATCCAGGAGAAACAGGAACCAGAGGAAGAATAAGGCCGCCAAGAAGGCCTCTGCTGATGAAAAGGGAAAGGCTCCGCTTAGTCCTGTTGCATTCAGAAAGCCTGGCTTTCCTTGCAACCAACATGACTTTGAGTCAACATTTGGCCATCATTTCCGGCCCTCGGTTGCAAAGCCAAAGAGCCGATATGACGGTTGAACCTTTCCCCGGAACTTCGGTGAGAGTGCCTTCAAGGAACCTTATGAGGAAATCCACATGGGAAATTGTGGTCTGTTCTCTAGCGGCCATAATGGACAGCAGGCACCAAAAGCCAAGCCTGTTATACAGAAGGTGACGAAGTCATGTGACTGTTGTCACCATGAGGCCTCCACCTCCAGATCCAAGGCCCCAGCTGTACCCACCGTTCCCAGGGTAAGGCAGGAGCCTAGGAAGAGGTACAACAGATTCGACTGTTGGTGCTGTGGCAAAGTCGGTCACTTTGCCGTGGATTGTTGGTTTAATCCAAGGTATTACGAGACTCCCTATGTTAGCACTGCGAGACCGACCACTCGTAGGGTTAACCAACCGAGGGGGAGTGTGCTAACCAGGAATCTAGGACCCAAGTTCGATTGAGTTCCTAAGGAAAATTAATTTTGTTTTGCAGGAATGTCCAAAGGCCACCAAAACGCCGATCTGGTATTTGGACAGTGGATGCTCCCGGCATATGACTGGGACAAGAAGCCTGCTGCGTGATTACACTCCAGTCGAGAATGGACCCAAAGTCATCTTTGGAGGGTCAGATCGAGGAGTCACCAGAGGTTATGGTATGATTTCCAACGGTATAATCTCTATCACCGACGTGGCTTATGTTGAAGGGTTAAACCATAACCTGATCAGTGTAAGTCAGTTATGTGATAAAGGTTATGACGTTAAGTTCTGCAAGGATAAATGTCTGATAATTTCACGTACCTCTTCTGAGACGGTATTATCAGGCATTAGGAGCAGAAATATCTTCTGCTTAGATTTTCTCAGTTTAGATTCATCTACCCCCGTATGTCTTGTGGCAACAGGCAGTGCATCTCTTTGTGAACAATGACACAAGAGATTGGCACATATTAATTTCAAGACAATTAGTATGCTGTTTTCTAAGAATTTAGTAAGGGATGCTCCCAGTATCAAGTGCATCAAAGATAGCCACTGTCCTGCATACCAGATGGGCAAACAGACTCGTGCTACCTTTAAGAGCATTGCAGACAAAGACTCTTCCCGATGTCTTTACCTTTTACATATGGACTTGTTTGGTCCAGTGCAAGTTCATAGCTTGGGAGGCAAGTCCTATACGCTAGTGATAGTTGATGATCACTCACGGTTTACATGAGTGTTCTTTTTGAAACGAAAGTCAGATACGTTTGACATCTTCACTAGTTTTGTCAAGCAGGTCCAGAACGAATTTAACTGCTCAGTGGTCAAAATCAGAAGTGACCATGGAACAGAATTTGAATCTGGTGCTATGACAGAGTTTTGTGAAGAATAATGTATCTTTCATGAGTTTTCCTCCCCGCGCACTCCTCAGCAAAACGGAGTTGCGGGGAGGAGAAATAGAACTCTCATTGAAGCCTGCACGATAATGTTGAAAGATGCTTCTCTCCCAGAATACTTCTGGGCAGAGGACTGTCAATACAGCTTGTCATGTACAAAACCGAGCATTGATCAACAAGCATCATCATAAGACGCCTTACGAGCTACTGAAAGGCATGAAACCAACCATGTCCTACTTGAGGCATCTTTGGTTGCAGATGCTATGTACTGAATAATGGGAAGTACCCGCGTACTAAATTTGGTGAAAAATGCTTCGAAGGCATATTCACGGGCTATAGTTCCCACAGTCGGGCATATAGGGTCTTCAATAAGAAAACCCTAGTGGTAGAAGAATCAATAAATGTTGTATTTGATGAAGGAAGTTTGCTTAACAGCAATTCTTCCAGTGGTATTCTTGAAGATGCAGGTGCACGACTGGAACAGCTGAGTCTGGATGAGACCGCTAAAGATGACACTCCTAAGTACGTCAAAGTTTCCACCTCCACGTCATCTGAAAATGTTGAAGATCAAAATGGAACAAATCTCTTAGAAGAAGGAGAAGCCTCAAGAAGTAGTCGAAGCTCCAGACGCCAGACTTCTAGAACTCCGGCACGTGAGGGATCATCCTAGAGATCAGATCATCGGAGATCCTCGTGTCGGTGTCAGAACTCGAAGAGGTACTATTAATGAAGTATTGCATCTTAGCTTCCTGTCACAGGTTGAGCCAAAGAAGTTCGACGAGGCGAACAAAGATGCGGCATGGATTTTTGCCATGCAAGATGAACTACATCAATTCAAACAATGCAACGTCTGGACGCTGGTTCCCAGACCACACAAGCAGAATGTGATTGGCACCAAGTGGATCTTCAGAAACAAACTGGATGAACATGGTGTCATCGTAAAGAATAAGGCCAGGCTGGTGGCTCAAGGTTACAAACAGGAGGAGGGGATTGACTTCGACCAGACCTTCGCACCAGTAGCAAGGCTCGAGGCAATCAGATTGTTCCTGGCGTATGCTTCACACAAAGGATTCACAGTCTATCAAATGGATGTGAAATCAGCATTCTTGAACGGAGACCTGAAAAAGGAAGTATACGTTGCTCAACCCCCAGGTTTTGTCGATCCTACTTATCCCAATCATGTTTATTTTCTTAATAAAGCCTTATATGGGTTGAAACAAGCTCCACGAGCTTGGTATGAGACTTTATCTAGTTTTCTTCTTGAGAACAAGTTCTCTAGAGGTAAAATAGATAAAACATTGTTTCTCAGGGAAGTCAAAGGCAAGATTTTGCTGGTGCAAATCTATGTCGATGACATAATATTCGGCTCAACGGACAACAATCTTTGCAAAAAGTTTTCTAAACTTATGCAAGGAAAGTTTGAAATGAGCAGTATGGAGAGAGCTCAAGTATTTCTTAGGACTTCAAGTGAAACAGTCTGAGGATGGAATCTTCATCTCTCAGACGAAGTTCACAAATGAACTCCTTAAGAAATTCGGTATGGAGTGTGCAACCTCTATGAGGACTCCAATGGGATCCACTATGTCTCTGGATAAGGATGAGAAAGGTAAACCTTTCGATGAAACCAAATACAGAAGCATCATTGGATCCCTGCTCTACCTTACTGCCAGTAGACCAGATATTATGTTCTCCACATGTGTCTGTGCCCGATATCAGGTGAACACTAAGGAATCTCACTATGTCGCTGCAAAGCGAATTCTAAGATACCTTAAAGGTACTCCTAATCTTGGCTTGTGGTACCCGAGAAACAATGATGTCGAGCTAATAGGCTTTTCAGATGCTGATTTTGCAGGGAGTAGGGATGACATGAAAAGCACTTCCGGGACGTGTCAATTCCTCGGAAGAAGGCTTATCTCATGGAACAGCAAGAAGCAGAATTGTGTAGCTACCTCCACAGCAGAGTCTGAGTACATCTCGGCAGGCAGCTGTTGCGCACAACTCCTATGGATCAGAAACCAGTTAGCCGACTACGACCTTCAGTTCAAGGAAGTTCCAATGTACTGCGACTCCTCCAGTGCAATTTCCATTACCAACAATCATGTATCGCACAGCAGAACGAAGCATATTGAAGTGCGCTACCACTTCATTCGGGAGCACGTGGAGAACAAGGACATCTCTCTCTGTTATGTCCCCACGGGCAAACAGATTGCTGATATATTCACAAAGCCCTTAGACGAGGCCAAGTTCAATCTTTTCAAGACTGAATTGGGGATGCTCAATTATGAGGAATGAAGACTACAGAAGCTCCAGGCTCGTGCACGATCTGAGGGGGAGCAAGGAACTCAAGTGTGAGCATAGACGCAAGAACTAAGGGGGAGCAAGGAGTCAAATGCTACCGACCCCGATTTGCAGAAGCCGAAAAGGGGGAGATTACCCTCTCGGCTAAGGCTAAGGTGGCTCCAAGCTTGCTCCCAAGAAATTGGTATTGGTAATGGACAACTCACTCAACTCAATTTTAAGTTTATGGTTTTGGTGGCTCCAAGCTTGCTCCCAAGAAATTGGTATTGGTAATGGACAACTCACTCAACTCAATTTTAAGTTTATGGTTTTCATTCCCACTTGCTCTATTCACCTTAGCTTGTAGGGTTTAGGCTTCTTCAAATAGGGGGAGATTGTTGGGTATTGTATCCACAATGTACCTGATTTGAAGAAGCCCCTGGACAAGCTAAGGTCAATAGACAATGTATTTGATAAACTCTTTCAAGTTGTGCTTGCAGTTATTCCACGCTAAGTGCACACCAATGTCAGGGTGCAGTAGGTCAATATACACGGGTCTGCACGACGTAATCCCTCGTTGAGCAGATCAATGTGTTGGCCTACGTGTACTCTCTCTATTGGAGTGCACTTACTTTCAAGTACAGGACCGTGTTTATACAAGAGCAGACAAGGAGCAAGGATGGGTCAAGGAGAAGCTCTTGGGTGGAAAGACGAAAATTCGTCTAAGTACAATTCGACGAGAATCACCAAGTGATTCTCGCCGATTCGGCGAGAATCACTAGTGATTCTCGCCGAATCGTCGAGAATCATTAGTGATTCTCGCCGATTCTTTCCGGCTACCTCAAAACGGTGCCAAGTAAGATTCGGCGAGAATCACTAGTGATTCTCGCCGAACCCATCGCTGAGCAGATCATGAATACAAAGTAATATTCGTTGAGAATCAACAAGTGATTCGACGAGAATCACTAGTGATTCTCGACGAATCGTCGAGAATCACTAACTGATTCTCGACGATTCGGCGAGAATCACCTGCGATTCTCGCCGATTCTTACTTAGCGATTTCTCTGGAAGCTGCTGGACCGGACTCTGCCGCTGGACTATTTTGAACCGGATTTCGGGATTCTTCTTGTGGGTCCCACAACGGTCAAATTGAAAGTATCTACAGTATATATATACGGGTATTTTGAACAGTAGACTTACGAAGAAAAGAAGCCGAGCACGATCTAACCCTAAAATCGCGAGTTCCGCTCCGCCGCCGCCGTCGTCGCTCGAGCAAGTTGGTCGCCGCTGTTGATCGCGTTTCTTCCCGATCTCCGACAATAGAAGCTTAGCAAAGCTTAGAGTCTCACGCGTCTATCCAGAGATCCCTTGTCTCTCGATTTGTTGATCGGGAAAAACTTCCCCGTCCGAATCGATCGAGACGACCGATCCTCGAGTGACCGTTGGTAGACCTAGCTAGCTTCGCTACGAAGTTTGGATCTCTAAAGAACAGCAGCCGTACATCGTCGTCGCCGCCGATCCCGTGAACCTAGCCGCCGTGCTTCTTGCCGCCGCCGGTTCCTGGGAGATCCTCTCCAAGAGAGACCAAGGTCGTGGACTCTTTGTAGACTTCAAGATCACGTCGTCAACAAAGAGGGACACCGTAGTCTCCTCACGTAGTTTGTATTTCTTGTACATTCTATTTTACTTTTGTTGTAAAGGAACGTTGGTTCCGTGTTGTAAGGGTTGGGTGCAACCCGGTTTGTGGGAGTGTTGACTCCCACGTGTGGAAGGGTTCCTTCCGATAGTGCAGGGATTGGATTTCAATCCCGTTGGAGAAGTGACCGAGTCGTCCCTTGTTGGGAGATAGGTCGAAGGGGGAAAGTGGATGTACCCAAGTCGGGGAACCACTATAAATAGCTTGTGTACTCTGTTGTGCCGTGTTGTTTTATTTTTGTGTGCAGGTACAATTTAAATTCCGCAAAAGCGCTACACGTCACCTATTCCCCCCCCATAGGTGAACATAGTTGACACTAGGTGGACTTTCACTATATATGAACAAGAAGACAGTCAGTGCCAAGGACTGATGGCATTGACAGAAGGTGACAAAATCCAGGAGCAGCCTGAACCTAGTAAGGTACAAAATTGTTCTTTAAGTTCAATTTCTTGTGCTAGTCCAGAATCAGATACATCATCATCAAGTGATGAGAGTGCATCTGAGTCTGAAGAGGATATTCATCAATTGATAGATGAATATAAAGTTCTGTTGCAAGCTTTTAAGAAGAGCAAGTCCCTAGCCAAGAGTCAGATAAAGGAAATTTCTAGTCTCAAAGTTGCTGCAACTGATTTTGAGAAGTTGTTTGATCAAAAACTTAATGAGATAGCCAGACTGAAGCACATAACTGTGATTCAGATGGGGACTATAACATATAAGAATGATCAAATCAGAAGTCTGGAGATTAGTCTTCAGAAGGAGAAAGATTTAGTTGCTAGGTTTTCTAAACCAAAGTCAGTTCTACCCTTAATTGATGAATTTGTTCATCAAAAAGGTAAAGCTGGACTGGGGTTTACTAAATCAGCTAGGACTGTTCAGTCCAAGTCCAAGGGCAAAGCCCCAGCCCTCAACAAGCCAGCTGTAGTTAAAACAGCTAAGGATGTACCTAAACAAAGGTACAATAGGTTTGAGTGCTGGTGCTATGGCAAGGTAGGCCACTTTGCTATGGACTGTTATCACAATGCAAGTGCCAAAGTGAGTAGCAAACTGCCTGTTGGAAAACCTGCAGGTAGCTTTGTTAGGAAGCAAACTAACCAGTACCAAGGACCCAAGAATTCTTTGGGTTCTAAGGTTCACTAATCTGTTTTGCAGGTGAGTCCAAGTGGCCATGCCCCAATATGGTACTTGGACAGTGGATATTCCAGACATATGACTGGAATAAGAGGATTGCTAAAGGACTACACACCCATCAAGGATGGTCCAAAAGTCACCTTTGGTGGTTCTGAAAAAGGGATCATCAAGGGTTTTGGTAACATTTCTAGCTCCCATATAACTATTATACAAGTGGCTTATGTTAAAGGTTTGAAACATAATCTTATTAGTATAAGTCAATTGAGTGATTTAGGATATGACATCTCATTTGTCAAAAATGGTTGTCATATTAGGAGATCAAATGATCAAGAGATCATTTTGACTGGTTATAGAAAAAGAAATGTCTATTGCCTAGACATTATGTGTGAGAACAATGGTTCTCCAGTGTGTCTTGTAGCTGATGAGAGAGTCTCTCATTGTGTCAAATGGCACAAGAGGCTAGCCCATCTCAACTACAAGACAATTGGCCAAATCTTTAGCAAAGAGTTAGTGAGGAATGGTGCTCAAGTTAAGTGTATTAAAGATGGAATATGCTCAGCTTGTCAAAAGGGCAAGCAGACTAGATCCACCTTTAGTAGCATTGAAAACAAAGATGCTGTGAGGTGTTTATACCTCTTGCATATGGATCTCTTTGGTCCTATGCCAGTTCACAGCCTAGGTAGGAAGGTCTATACCTTTGTAGTTGTAGATGACTACTCAAGGTTTTCCTGGGTGTTCTTCCTTAGACAGAAATCTGAAACACTTAGTATCTTCTATAGCTTTGTCAAACAAATTCAGAATGAACTAGACAGTACAATGGTCAAGATAAGAAGTGACCATGGTACTGAATTTCAGTCTGATAGTATGGCAAAACTATGTGAAGAATTTGGGATATTTCAGGAGTTTTCTTCACCAAGAACACCTCAGCAAAATGGCATTGCTGAGAGGAAAAATAGAACCTTGATTGAGGCTGGTAGAACCCTATTAAGTGATACATCACTACCAGAATATTTCTGGGCTGAGGCAGTGAATACTGCATGCCATGTAATTAATAGGGCTACCATTACTAAAAGCCACAACAAGACCCCCTATGAGATTGTGAAAGGCAGAAAACCAAACCTATCCTATTTCAGGATCTTTGGTTGTAAGTGCTTTATACTTAACAATGGAAAGTCTTACTTGACCAAGTTTGCTGCCAAGTCCCAAGAGGGGATCTTTGTTGGGTACAACAACAATAGTAAGGCTTATAGGATCTACAACTTGTCTACTCAAGTTGTAGAAGAGTCTGTACATGTAGTATTTGATGAAACTAGACTTATTAACAATGAGTTGTCTAGTAGTATTTGCAGCTCCACAGGTGTGACTGAGAAGATGGACAAGCTCACTATAGAAGAAGGACCTACTGCAAGACAGCAGGTAGAAGATAGTGGCTGCTGTCCAAGGGGAGTACTACATGTACCTAATGCAGAAGAAGTTCAAGGAGTGCAACAAGATGAAGAAACTGAAGAAGTTCAACCTGAAGCCAGGATGCCTCCAGGCAATAGGCATCTAAGAGATCATCCAGCAGATCAAATCATTGGTGATCTAAGACAAGGGGTACAAACAAGGAGCAGAAATCTGAATGAAGCACTCTACTCCAGTTTTCTATCCCAAGTAGAGCCAAAGAAGTTTGAAAAAGCCATCCTAGACCCTCATTGGATTGAGGCAATGCAAGAAGAGCTGAATCAGTTCAAGAGATGCAAAGTCTGGGAGCTTGTTCCTAAACCAAAAGACCACAACATAATTGGAACCAAGTGGATCTTTAGGAACAAGATGGATGAACATGGAGTAATTGTCAAGAACAAAGCTAGATTGGTTGCTAAAGGATATAGGCAGGAAGAAGGTATTGACTTTGATCAAACCTTTGCTCCAGTAGCCAGACTGGAAGCCATAAGAATGTTCCTGGCCTATGCAACCTATCAAGGATTTAAAGTCTACCAAATGGATGTTAAGTCAGCCTTTCTTAATGGTAATCTAAAGGAAGAAGTCTATGTGGAACAGCCATCAGGTTTTGTTGATTCAACTCAACCTAATTATGTCTATAGACTTAGGAAGACATTGTATGGGTTAAAGCAAGCCCCTAGGGCTTGGTATGAAACCCTGTCTAGTTTCCTCATTGAGAATAAATTCACAAGGGGGAAAATAGACAAGACTCTATTCCTTAGGGAATCTAGAGGCAAGATAATACTAGTCCAAATATATGTAGATGACATCATATTTGGGTCTACTGAAAGTAGTCTTTGCAAAAAGTTTGCAAAACTAATGCAAGGACAATTTGAGATGAGCAGTATGGGGGAACTTAAGTTCTTCTTGGGTCTCCAAGTTAGACAGACTGAGAATGGATTATCCATATGCCAGTCTAAGTTCACCCTAGAACTCATAAGGAAGTATGGTATGGATTCATTCAGTACCATGAAGACTCCTATGGGGTCAAGTATGTCTCTTAGCAAGGATGATGCAGGGAAACCTGTAGATGAGACTTTGTATAGAGGGATAGTTGGCTCTCTTTTATATTTGACTGCAAGTAGACCAGATATCATGTATGCTACATGTGTCTGTGCTAGGTACCAAGCATGCCCTAAAGAGTCTCATTTGACAGCAGTCAAAAGGATACTGAGATATCTAAAGGGCACTCCTTATCTAGGCCTTTGGTACCCTAGGAATGAAGACTTTGATCTAACAGGTCATTCAGATGCATATTTTGCAGGCTGCAAAGAAGACAAAAAAAGTACAACTGGAACCTATCAATTCCTAGGTGGAAGACTGATTTCATGGAGTAGCAAGAAGCAAATAAGTATGACTATCTCCACAGCAGAATCAGAGTATGTGGCTGCAGGAAGTTGCTGTGCTCAACTTCTATGGATACAACATTAGCTTGAGGATTATGGAATTCAGGTAAGTAGAACACCACTGTTTTGTGATTCTACTAGTGCTATATCAATTGCAAACAATCCTGTTTCCCATAGTAGAACTAAACATATTGAAATAAAATATCATTTTCTTAGGGAACATGTAGAAAAAGAAGATATCTCACTAGAGTATGTTAAAACAGATAATCAACTAGCTGATATGTATACTAAGCCCTTAGAAGAAACTAAGTTCAATAAGTTTAAAATTGAACTAGGTATGATAAACTTAGAATAAGTTTACAGAAATGGCTAAGTAAAATAGTGTCGACACACAGAGTTGTCTGTGTCGAGACAGAAAAGTGGTGTCGACACTTCAGGGAAAAGGTGTCGACACATCAAGGAAGTTGGTGTCGACACTTCAGAAAATTAATGTCGACACATGACATGTAGGTGTCGACACATCTAAGGTGGTGTCGACACTTAGACTTTATGAAGAATTAGTAAAGTAATATCTCGACTATGTGTCGAGCTAAGTGGTGTCGACACATAAACAAGTGTCGACACATATATTCTGTTGACTAAACTTGTATCGACACATAGGTGTCGAGACATTATAAGTCAGTGTCGACATTTTTCATCAGTGTCAACACAATTTAAGTTAGTTAACCCGCCCTTTCATCTTCAATCTTAGAAAGGTATAAATAGGATTTCTCCATTGTCTGTCGACACGATCACTAAAGTTTCGAGACCAAACTTGTGTGTCGACACCTCTCTTCTCCCAATTCAAATTCTTCAAACCCTAATGGCGCCAAAGCTCGAGGAGAACGTCAATGAAGGCTATGAACTAGTGCGGTATGCGTTTGATGATGCAGACCCGGAGATCAAGAATGTGGTAACCCTAGTTGCAGACTCGGGGTTGGATTTTCTTATTTCAGAGCCAACCAAGATCTGGAAGAAAGAAGTTCTGGAATTCCTGAATGGAGCTAAAGTAGACGATTCTGGATTCAAGATAAAGTCTAGGGTTCATGGTGAAAAGGTGAAGGTTTCACCAAAAGTTTGAGAAACGTATTAAACCTCCCAAGAACAAAGGAAGAAGATGAAGTTACTGCTTCAAAAACCAGAGAAGCTTTAACTTGGTGTGGACTGGATTCCAAACTGAAAATTGGATCTGTATTCAATAGGAAAAACATGAACAGCCAGGGGAAATTTCTCTCAGAAATTGTTGGAAAAGTTATCCTGTGCAAGTCTGGAGGACATGACAGGATTTCAGCTTATATGTTCAACATTATGACAAAGATTATCTTTCAACTAACTACTGATTGGTCTGCAGTATTATTTGAGAAGATTAAGGAGAGTCTGAAGAAACCCAATTTGGGTAGAATACTAAGTTTATACCTTACTGGTAGTATACCAGAAGTTATGAGTCAAGCTGCAGGCACTAAGATCAACCATATGAGAAAGATGGACATGAGGATATTCTCTAGGTGGGACAGAGTTTTAACTAAGGAGATGCCTACTCCTGAGAAAGTAACACCCCTAAAGAAGAAGAAAACAGCCCCAGTGGCTCAAGAATCATCCAGCAGTTCAGAAGAACAAGTTGTCTTCACTCCTGATGAAGAAGACACTGGAGATGCTGGGAAGTCTCCAGTTCAACAAGATGCTGCAGAGAGGCAGGGGGAGCTACCACCAGCTAGCCCCTTACACCAGGATTCTATCCAGGGGGAGCCTCTAGTAGTGGAAGAACCAACTCCACTAGAAAGTGAGCAAGCTACAAACATCATCCTTGAGGTAATCACTGAGATTAATGCTTTAGATTTCCATATAGAGGATAATGTTTTGTATGATTCCTTAAATAATGTTAATCAGCAAACTCAGATTGATAGCCAACTCCCAGATGTTGTCATGAAGGACACATCTGTTGCAGCTCAAGTTGTTGATGAGCCAAGGGAATCTCCTGCCGATTCTCCACAAGAATATACAATGGAAGATCTTTTCCTCAATCTAGATCAAACAGATTTTGAGAAGGAAAGTGCTGCTGCTGAGGGGGAGAATGCTCAAGTTCAGGGGGAGCAAGTGGAAATTCTAGAAGAACCTACAAGGAAAGAGCCTGAGAAGCAAAAGGATGTTGAGGAGCTACCAAAGGAGAGGGTAGACATAGCCAGCACATCTGCTTCTGAAGATGAGGAGGCTACAAGGGCAAAGAAAAGGAAGTTCCAAGTATTTAAGAGAAGGAGCCAGAATTACAAAAAGGCCTTGCAAACTATAGTACCACAACCTGTACTACAGCCAGCACCAACTATAGATTACAGTGCTTTGATGGTTGCTATACAAATCAAGCTTGATGAGCACAGGAAAGCCATAGAAACCTATGTGGATGAGGGGCATAAATCTCTACAGTTTGATCTAGCCCAAGATATTAAGTCTATTAGATTTGAAATGAATCTAAATAAGAAAGAGATGACTGACTGCTTCCACAAGGGAGGGAATGCAGTAGTCTACTTAGCTACTCATCAAGAGAAAATAAAAGCTCAAGTGGATGACATTGCACTGAAGCAAGGGTATGTTCTTGAGAACCAGATCAGAATGAATGACAATTTGACTGCTTCACACAATGCAATTGTCACAGAGATGAAGAACATAGCTACTGGACTGACAACTTCTACTGCTACTGCTAAAGCAGAGTTTGATAAAACATTGCAAAAGAGTTTAACTGATGTTACTTCTGCAATTCAAGACTCTCAGAAGTTGATAACTGAAAAACTCCAAAGGTTGAAACCTTTCTTTAAAGATGGAGTCAACTATTTGGATAACCAAGTCAGATTTCAAAAGGATGATCTAAGAGATCACATGGAAAGAGAAGTCATAAAGGGGGAGAGGGTGTTAGTCAAAGCCAGCTCTGATCATGCCAAGTGGATTTCTAATTCTATCAGAGCTACTCTTGGTTATCCTCCTTTATGTGATGATGACAATGTTACAGAATCTGGGATACATCCTGCATATCTAGGAGGGGAACAACCAAAAGTGGCTCAAGTACTCTATCCTCCTCCAGATTTTGATATGATACAAGCTGATATCCAGACAATGTATAGCCCATCTGAGGGTAAGCAAAATGTTATTCTAGAAAAGGTGGTTCAGCCAGTATCTGAGGCTATGCAAGAAGCTTTGCTGAAAGAACAGGAAGCTAGATTGTCTAAGAAAAGGTTCAGAGAGCAAGCTGAACAAAGACCTGACTTTGAGCAGTGGAGCCCCACTTCAAGAAACATTATCTTAACTGCATGGAAGGCTGCCAAAGATAACATTCAAGATAGAAACAAATGGTTTTCTGAACTAGAATGGAGGAAGCATGAGACTAGGCAAGAAGCCATAGTGCAATATAGAAGAAAGGCCAAGATGGGAAAGCTACCTCTTACTGCTCAGGAGCCTAGCAAGTACTTTCCCAAGCCATATCATTACTTTGAGAGGCAAAAGATTAAAGCTGAAGAGCTAAAGAAGAAGGATCTGAAAGGGAAAAAGCCTGCTGATACTGAAGTTGCTGAAGCCCCTGTACAAGCCAAAGTACAATCAGGAAAAGGAATTGTGATTAAGGAGGCTGATCAGAATTAAAATAGATTTATCTTAAGTTTACAGTTGTAATATTTTGATTTTAACACACTCTGTAAATTTTTGTATGATGAATTTGACAAAGTGTTAGAATAATGTGATGTGTTATAAATCTATTTCATAATTATTCTGAGATGATATCTGAGTATACATATTTTATTTGATACATGTTTATGTTTGTCCTGTTATATAATCCTGCTTTACATCATGCTATGATTTTATTCTATATGGTGTATATCATTGACTAAGGGTTATGACTTCTCCAAATAGGGGGAGATTGTTGGGTGCATTGGTTTAAATGTACCTGATTTGAAGAAGCCTCACCCTACTCAAGATATACATCAAAATTTATTTGATGTATTTTGAGTTTAGTAGTGCAGGTCAAGTGTTCACAGGGAAAAGCTGAAAAGATTCTAAGTCCATGTGTCGACACCCATGAGCAAAGTGTCGACACTTAAGAAGACTTGTGTCGACACCCAGGAAAGCAGTGTCGACACTTGGAGTACTTGTGTCGACACCAGGGATGCAGAGTCGACACCAGACAGAAAGTGTCGACACAAGGAGCTGTGTCGACACTCAATGAAGAAAAGTCCAGTGAAGCTGTGTTGACACTTAGCTGTTGTGTCGACACCCAGTGAAACTGTGTATACATCAGAAAGTGTCGACACTTGGAGGCTATGTCGACACTCAGCAAAAGTTAGCAGAGTCTAAGTATAAGTGTCGACATAATAAAGAATGTGTCGACACTCAGCAGAAGACTCAACACTTGAAGATGTGTCGACACAAGAAAGAATGTGTCGACACTCAATAGAAGACTCAACACTTGAAGAAAGTGTCGACACAAGGAGCTGTGTCGACACTTAGCAAAGTTCAACAAAATTCTAAGTACAAGTGTCGACACAAAGGAGATGTGTCGACACTCAGCCAAAGTCTCAACAGAAGAAGAATGTGTCGACACAAGGAGCTGTGTCGACACTCAGCAAGTATCAACACAGAAGACATGTGTCGACACCAAGAAGATGTGTCGACACTGAACAAGTTCAACACATGAAGATGTGTCGACACAAAGGTGTTGTGTCGACACTTACAAGAATTCAACTAAGTGCTGAAGAACAAGGAGTTGTGTCGACACTCAATATCAGTGTCGACACATGATGAAGAAGCTGTGTCGAGAAGTGAATTCTACAACACAAGGAGTTGTGTCGACACCTTGAAGGCTAGTGTCGACACTTTGTCAACTTGTGTCGACACTTAGTCTATAAGTGTCGACACTTAAAGACAGACAGTCTCGACACTTTCAGACAGTTACAGATTTTTTCAAGAACTGACTGGATGACTTGACAGCTGCCATTCCAGCCGGTCTACTGCACCTGTCAGAGTTGTCAGAAATCAGTTATGAAGCGGACCAGCCGGTTACCATGAAGAAGGCCTATATATAGGCTTACACTGTCTACAGAAATAGATGATTATTCACAAGAGAAACACATAAGAAGATCTAGCTATTCCTTGAAAAATCAAGTGAAGATCTAAGTAGTTGGAGAGAGAGAGCTCCATCCAAGAAGACATCCGTTGGAATCAGGCTGAGAAGAAGGGTTCAGACTTTGTTCTGAATCTTAAGTTGCAAAGATCAAAGATCAGCTGCAGAGAAGATCAACCCTATTGTGTTCTACATTCAAGAAGCTTTGAAGAAAGCCAAGTCAGGTTGATCTCAGTAGAGTTCTTCCAAGAACTCATCAAGAACCTATCAACTCATCTCTCTTCTCTCTGAGTTGTAGGTATAAACTTTGTATCTTAAATTTCTTGTAGGATCCATAGTGATCTGAGTTGTAAGCCTGCAATTATAAAGGCTGAGTGTAGGGCCTGTGTGCCTGAGTGTAGGAGATCTAATTCTCTGAGTGTAGGCCTGTTGTGGCTGAGTGTAGGCCTGTTGTGGCTGAGTGTAGGCTTTATGAAGAAGCTGAGTGTAGGTCTTTGAAGAAGACTGAGTTGTAGGGCCTTGGGCCTGAGCTGTAGGAACCTGTTTTGGGGTTCTGAGTGTAAGATCTGAGGATCTGAGATATTAGAGGAGTTTGGCCGAATCTAGTACACTACTAGATATGCGAAGGGGGAAAGTGGATGTACCCAAACCTTGGGGAACCACTATAAATTTGTGTGTTCACTGTGTGCTTGATTGATTGCTGTGATTGCAGATTGATTGCTGTGAAACATAGTTAAAATTCTGTGATATAATCTGAATTCTGCCTAAAAAGTTAAGAAGATTTAAGTCACCTATTCACCCCCCCTCTAGGTGATTAGGTACAATATCTTTCATTAGCAAAATAAATAAATCCTAGCATAAAGCTAGAGCAGAAAGAGTCACCTAATACTGGAGATGGACAAAATCAGTAACCAGGGCCTAGGCTGGTGGCAACGGTCCAACCAAGTCTATCAGGCCTATATATCTCAAGGTGCTGTGGTGGTGGCATCAATCTAACTCAACCAAACAACCCATATTGTCTTAATAAGACAAGAAGTAAAACATGGGTGGCGGCATCGGTCCGACCCACCTCAAAATCACATCCTACTCCAGCACTAAGTGACTCGGGAAAACCCTTACTAGTGGTTCCATGAACCACCAAGAAGTCACACTGAACCCTAAACACTATAGAGCAACCCACCTAAGAGTCTTATACACATACCAACAGACTAAACGTCGAGTTTCCCCAACCAAGTAGTTTGGCACAAATAAATTGAAAGCGACACGACACTAAATTTATGCAAGAAGCTCGATACTAAACGCTTATCAACAGTGTAATATTATATATAACTAAGTAGTTTGGTCTCCAACTAAACCTAAACGATTAGCTTGGTACAAAACCCGAATAATTAACTTGCTACAACCATGAACATTTAGCTAGATTTGACCCCTAAACAATCCACTTGGGTGGTTTGATGTCAAACATTAACAAGGGGCTTGACACTAATTTCAAACAAGAGGATTGACCCACACAAAAAAAACGAGAATGACAAGGGATTTGGGTGGTTTGATACCGATCCGATTTTAGAACAACCATGGGGCAACTATTATAAAACTCTTGAACTAATTAAAACAAAACCATAATAATCATTTACACCTAAGGAAAACCGCAAGTTAACAAGGGAGGAAAACCAAATGATGGAAATAAAACACTGATCTTAATTTCATATACAAAACCAAGAACAACCAACCACTCTCATGGAATCAAGCAACCAAATTTAAACATGGAAAAGTTACTTTGACAAGTGGATACTTGCCTTGGCTTTTGAAAAAATTCGGCCAACAGCACTCCTCCCAACAGGACAAGATCGCAGCAACAACCTATGAAAAATCTGGACAAGAAAATTTGGGCGATCAAAGCAAGGAAAGAACAAGAACCCTCTACGCCCGATCAGAAAAAGAGATGCGAAATCCCAAAATAGTTACCTCGTAACAAAGGTCTTGCCTAGAGGAGCACGAATCCGGCCTCAAACAGGGCTTTCGACCTCTGCTGGGAGGGGAAATGGCCGGTCGGTGAGCCTCCTATTTCCGCCCTTTTCTGTCTTCCGCTCGGGCTGCAGCAGTCGGCCGCCGGGTTTGGGGAAAAGAATACCTAAACCTAATGAAAACCCTTATATATATAACCTACTAACTACTAAATTAATTTAGTAAAAGTTATAATGACAGCCAACCCTATAACCCACACTTATATATATTCAGCACATAATTAGGCATACACCCTTATATAACAGCACGCTATATGCGTAAATCAACATTTATATGCACACTAATACTAATAGCACACTAATATGCATAAATTAACATTGACACGAAATTATATATTAACATTAGCATTAACCGTCATATAATAGTACACACATGAAAATCTACACTTATAAATATACATATACCCATACCGCACACACCCATATAAACACGCACATAAATATTTTTTTTATAAAGCTACGCACGCACGTGCACGTATGTATTTATTCACCGGCACGCCCAAATCACTCCACAAGCCAAAATGCGTAAATATATATACACGCTTAAATAAAATGACTACCCGCTAACAAGCCACCGTCGAAACGACGCGAAAATAAACGATCTCGGATTCGACCAAACTCGCACTGTAGCAAAACACTCAGGCTACGAAAACAATGGCGAAGTCAGAAACAACCTCCGACGATCAAACACTCGGGCTAACACCTCCCGAAGCCAAAGCACAAGGATTCACTAAGAGGCTCAGCCGGGCCTCCAAAATAGACGCCGGCTAGCTGGGGAAACCATACAACAGGCTATAACCTCTAAGAACACCTAACGAGGTACTCTAACAATGGCACGAGCCGGAAATGTGCCAACGTAACGCCAAACGAGGATTTAAAAAATTGCCGAAAAATCGGGGGTGTTACATTCCTGCAGTGCTGATCAGCATGTACAGCACTTGCGTTTACGTTTGTCTACTTTGAGGGAGCATAAGCTATATGCCAAGCTAAGTAAGTGTAAGTCATGGTTGCCTCAGGTATCCTTCTTGGGTCATGTGGTAAATAAATATGGAATTTTGGTTGACCCTGAGAATGTGACTGCTGTTATGGATTGGAATAAGCCCACCACCCCAAGGGTATAAGGAGCTTCCTAGGGTTGGCTGGCTATTATAAAAGGTTTGTAGAGGGTTTCTCTACATTATCTGCGCCTTTGACTAAACTAACGCTGAAGAATGCAGATTTCAATTGGAGCGATAAGTGCAAGGAAGCATTTCTGGAATTGAAGAGGAGACTATGCACTGCACCAGTTTTGTCTCTGCCTACTGAAGGGTTAGAATATG
Source organism: Platanthera guangdongensis (assembly GCA_039583875.1). Taxonomy (NCBI): domain Eukaryota; kingdom Viridiplantae; phylum Streptophyta; class Magnoliopsida; order Asparagales; family Orchidaceae; genus Platanthera; species Platanthera guangdongensis. The sequence goes on along the minus strand of CM077165.1, from coordinate 127,501,800 downwards.
CGATGTATGTAGACGCATCGCATGTTGGTCTGGGTTGTGTATTAATGCAGGAAGGCAAGGTAATTGCGTATGGGTCGAGACAGCTAAAGGTGCATGAAAATAACTACCCAACGCATGATCTAGAGTTCGCAGTAGTGATTTACGCCCTAAAGTTGTGGAGGCACTTGCTGTATGGTGCAATATGCAAGATTTATACCGATCATAAAAGCTTAAAGTACGTTTTCACTCAAAGAGAGTTGAATCTGCGCCAGCGAAGATGGTTAGAGTATGTTGCTGATTATGATGTTGAGATCTTGTACCATCCGGGCAAAGCTAATGTGGTAGCCGATGTTCTGAGTAGAAAGACAGGAAAAATTTTAAATCTTTCTGTGGGTTTGCTGGTAGAAGAATTTCTCTTGATGAATATTTTTGTTCGGAGGTGTAATTTGTCAAGTAGTTTGGAGGTAGCTGAGCCTTCATGGATTGTACTCACAAGATTGTATCAGATGGAAGACCCTGAGTTATCGCACCTTTACAAGAGAACTTAGAAGGGAGAGTTGCCAGATTTTTCGATCGATGACGCGGGTACCTTGGAGTACCGTGATAGATTTTGCATCCCCAATGTTGAAGATATTCGAGTTAAGTTGTGTAGTGAGGCTCATGGTTCCAGCATTGCCTACCACTCAGGTGATCAATCTCAGGATCGCGAGAGGCCCTCAAGGTGCGAACATCAGAAGCTGGCAAGAGGTACTGGATAGGCGAGAGAGACCACGTGGTCCACTCGCAGGAGGCGGGACGGGTGGTCTCTACAGTGGGTGAGACACCCTTTTGGGACGCGAGTACGCCCTTAACGGCGAGAGGGCCCCATAGCGAAGGATGCCTGCGAGACGAGCAGGAGGCCTCATCTCGCCCCTGGGTGCTTCCCTACTCACCATATAGAAAGAAGGTCGTTTTTACATTTCTATACCCATGGGTGATTTTACTCTTCTACCCCGGGTAATTTTACACTTTTGCCCTCGGTGGTCTGCATATAACTCTTCAGAACAGCGGAGTTTGGCTGTTGGCAGACCAAACTAGGGGTATTTTGGTAATTTCAGGTCGGTTCAGTTTGGTTATTGGCAGTTCAAACTCAGAAAACTATAAATAGGCTCATAGGGGTTCTTCAGAAGCACTTTTTTTCGGGACTTTGGAAGAGTTTTCTGTGCTTTTTGAGGAGTTCCAAGCCCAGCTTTTGGCTTTGGAGAGGAGGCTCTCAGAGATCTTCCGGGTAAGCGGTGGGACCTCCCTGCTGAGGCTTTGGGTTGGTTTCTAGTCCTTCACGACCAGTTGGAGGTCAGATCTTGGGACGAGTAAGTGTTGGCTATGCCCCTATTTTCGAACTTTCAACAAAGTCAGATTTTGGATTCAACAGTTCTGGTGCGGTGAACGTGGAAGGTAGCTGATACAAGAAAGGATTGAGTTTAGTCCTGTGGTAGGAGGTGAAGGTGAAGGATATGGTTCAGAAGGTTCCCCCTCCCAGGGAGAGGAGGCGATAAGAACGATGTTGAAGGACTTCAGGCGGGAGGTCCTGCAGACTATTAGCTTGGCCTTCTCTGCAAGGAGCTAGTGGGCAACGCCTCAGGTCCCGATAGAGGCGGTCCCGCTCTTGGGCGAGAATGCCCTTGGGCAACATCCCGGGAAGGAGGTCCCGACGGAAACGGGTGAGAGGGACATAGCGGCGCGAGAGCTCTTCCTAGGCTAGCATCGCGGGAAGGATGTTCCGACAGAAGTTAGCGAGAGGGAGGCGGCTGTGCGAGAGCTCTTCCCTGGGCATGGTCTCGCGGATCGGGCTAGCTAGCCGAGGCCGCGAGACGTGCCCACTTGACAGATAGGTGGCGAGAGCCCTTTCCGTGAGCTCATCATCTCGGCCCCTGTGCCGGAGGGGTTCCGGGAGCCCAACATGTCCTACTGCTCGAGGAAGGATGACCTTGTACATCATGTCCAGTGGTTTGAAGATGTTGTTTCGATAAGGAAGTTGACGGATGCCTTCAAGTGCAGGCTGTTTGCCATCACGTTAAAGGAGAAGTCGCGGGACTGGTTCCACCAGTTGCCAGCAGGTTCGATCTACAGTTTTGAGGACCTGCGTCGGGGGTTCCTGTTGAGGTTCTCGACATCAAAGAAGCGTAAGAAGGAGACAGAGTGCCTGTTTGCGGTGAGGCAGAAGCAAGATGAGAGGTTGGGCTATTATGTGGACGGTTTCAGGAAGAGATCCTTCTGGTCCAGGAGGTCCCAGGATATGCACTGATGCTCGCTTTTACCCTGGGGCTGAGGCCGGGATTCTTTAGAATGAAGTTGAAGAGAGTGCCCCCCTCTCTTTTGAGGAGCTCATGGAGAGGGCGACGAAGGAGATAGACTTTGAGAGGGCCAACCTGACCTTTGCTAGGAAGCTGGCCAGGTTGGCGGAGGATGACGTGAAGGAGCTGGGAGCAGGAAGACAAAGGGAGCAGAGAGAAGAAAGAAGGAGGGAGGAGCCCCGAGGACAGGGGCAGCAGGGACAACATCAAGGACGGGGTGCCAGGGAGCTGAACAACCGATTAGTTTGGAGGCCTCAGGAGGGTCTCCCCCAGGAGCAAGGAGGAGGCTTTCAAGGAAGAGACAACTTTCGCGAGCCGAGGAGGTTTGATCAGCCGACATGGAGATAGGGGCCGAGGGATCATTTTCCACAGCAGTAGGAGGAAATGGAGGTCGACAGAGGTAGAGGAGGAAGGAGAGGAGCTTGGGGAGGAGTCGAGAGAAGAATAGTTGGAGAAGAAAGAGGGGGCCGGGTGGCGTTGCTTTTCTGTGACTTCCACCAAGAGGAGGGTCACGCGATGGCCACCTGCCTAGAGTTCTTGGAGATGAGAGAAGCCAGGGGGGTTGGGGAGACAGGATCCGCCGGTAAGGATCGTAGAGGTGCAGCGAGGGGAGGTGGAAGATAAGTGTGAGGACTGGGCGGACGTAGGAACCCGGGGAGGGATCAAGGTGATCTACGGAGGAGTTGGGATTTAGGCAACTCGAAAGGGGAGCCTCCATACCATGTTCCGAAGGGGGGGGTAGCCTCGACCTCCCAGGCTCCCCCTCCGGAAGAAAAAATTACCTTTTCTTCAGCAGATATGTCGGATTATGAGGACCCGTTCTGTGACGGCTTGGTGATCCAGACGGAAGTCAAGAACTTCACGGTCTCCAAGATCTTGGTAGATAACGGGAGCTCCGTGAACGTGAACTTCAAGAAGGCCTTTGATGAGATAAAGGTCGAGGGCAAGAGGATACTAGCTTCGGACGGACCGCTATTTGGTTTATCAGGAGAAAGAAAGGAGGTAGAAGGAGGGGTAGGGTTGCATGTGAAGTTGGGGGGCGTGTCACAGAACTGCAGGTCCGTGATCGTGGATGCCCCGAGAAGCTATAATGCCATCTTTGGGCGCCCCCTCATCAGTGTATTTCACTGCGTCCCCTCCTCGTTTCATCAATGCTTTAAGTTTAACAATGGAGGGGTGCATATTAGGATCAGGGGGACCCGAAAGTGGCAAGACAATGCTACGTGATGGCGGTCAATACCATATCTTGGATGGAAGAAGTGGAAGAGCTGAAGAGGGAGATGACGGAGCAGGAAGAGGTTGTTGGAGAGGAGGAGGTGAGCCTAGAGGAGGCGAGGGAGGAGATAGAGGAGGTTGTCGGAGAAGAGGAGGTGAGCCTAGAGGAGGCGAGGGAGGAGAGTGAGGAGGAACTAAGAGGAGGAGGTGTGCATGAGGTCCGGAGGGACGGAGAGTTGGAGCCGCAAGAGGGTCGACAGGTGGAAGGAGTAGGAGAAGGAGCTGAAAAGGAGGCCCTGAGGGGCGCGGAGGTCGAGCAGCAGCGGTATGAGGGCCTGGGGGAGGCAATGGAGTTCGAGAAGGCAGGAGGGGAGGAAGAGTTTGGGCAAAAAGAAGAGGCAAGGACTGGCTGGGAGCAGTCGCAGCTAGAGCCGACTGAGGAAGTGGTGGAGATGGAAGTCTTCACCAGCGCCAGTCAGGTGCATAAGGTACGGATCAGCGGGGGCTTGAGCCCCGAGGACCAGGAGCGAGTGCGGGCTTGCATCCAGAACAACGTCGACATCTTTTCTTGGAGCGTGGGTGACATGCTGGGCCTCGATGCAGACGTGGTCTGTCATCTCCTGAACCTGGATCCCCAGACGCGCCCCATCCACTAGAAGATGAGCGCCATCACTACCAAGCTGGAGGAGCCCATCCATGAGGAGTTCAAGAAGCTTCTGGAAGCTGGCTTTATCTCGGAGATCCAGTATCCAGGCCGGGTCTCCAATGTGGTAATGGTGAAAAAAGGGGGAGAGAAGTGGCACATGTGTATTGACTTTTCCTTATTAAATAAATCATGCCCCAAGGATTGCTACCCACTGCTTCGAATCGACGCGCTGTGTTGGGAACCATGTCCACACTAACCCAAATTTGATGAAGTCACCCTGGAACTAAGATGAATTAGGTTGTATTTGATGGTTTGTTTGAGTTATGTGTTTGCAGGACTCCAATGGGAAGTGTAGACCAATGTCAGTCTACAATGAGTCACCAAATACAGGACCATACAGTGTAATCGCTCATTGTGTGTTCCAAAGTGTTGACTCATGTGTAGCCTCTCTATTGGGATACACTTCATATTCAAGCTATAAGACTGTGTAAAGACTTGGTGCTGATTCCCTTCTAGTAGAAGAAAAATTGCTGACAGAAATTTTTCTAAGTGTTTCTCTCTAGTAGGTCTTTAACTACTCGAGTAGATTACTTAAGATATACTCGAGTAAAACTTATGCATACTCGAGTAAGAAAATTCCTCTCGTGAAGTTAAGTAAAACACTCGAGTAGTTCACTAACATACTCGAGTAGCTTACTTAACTACTCGAGTAGATCTCTCTTCCTACTCGAGTTGCCCAAAATTTAGTTTCCAAGTTTTTCTAAGTAAAACACTTGAGTAGTACAAGTCATATACTCGAGTATCTCATTCTGTCTCGAGTAGTTCATACTCGAGTAGTATATTCTTCCTGTTCTTCAAAATTTTTCTAAGTCATTTACTCGAGTATGTACTTTATATACTCGAGTAGTTCTCGACACTGTGTCGAGTATCTCTCTTCTCAGTGTCGAGTAGTTAAGAACTACTCGAGTAGGCCATTCATATACTCGAGAAGATTTCTTTCCTCTCGAGTAGTTCAATCTGACTACTCGAGTAGCTATTTCTCCCGTGTGCAGAATATTTCTAAGTGTTTGTCTCGGGTAGTTTTTTCTAACCACTCGAGTAATTCAATTCTGCCTGCTCGAGTAATATAACTTGTACTCGAGTAGCTCAACTCCTTCCCGAGAAACTTTTCTGTGTACTCGAGTAGATCTTCTAAAGTACTCGAGTAGTTGATTATATGCACTCGAGTAGTTGTCTTCTACATACTCGAGTAGTCTTGAATTATATACCCGAGTAACATTTCTCTGCTTACTCGAGTAGCCCTTGACCTACTCGAGTAGTTTTATACCTACTCGTGTATATGACCTCATTTTCTCTGAAATTTCTTCTAAGTCCAGATTTGATAGATTTTCAAATCCCGTGACATGATTGGTCCACGTGTACGTCATTAAAACCAATTATGACCGTTATTAGTACTCCTATAAAAGGTCTTGTCCAATCGACAAACCCTAATCAGAAAATAAATCTTTCAAGAAGAAAATTATTCTAAGGTTTGCAGCCGCCGCTTTCCAAAAAGAATCGCTGTTTCCTCTCTCTCTCTTCACGGAACGAAAGCCGCCTCCGCCTCTGTTCTTCTCCGGCAAGGGTTTCAATCTTTAGAGGAAATAGACTGAAAAAGCTCTCCAGATCGAGATCGATTTTCACATACTCATCATCTATCCGATCGTGGAAGCAAGAAGTTCAGATCTACTGTTGCCGAGAATCTTTCTTCAACTTTTCTGATAAAGCCGCACGCCAAGAAGAAGATTACAGTCCATGTTTCATTTTCAGATCTGAACCAGACAATATTACTGTTTGTATTTTTCAATACTTGTATTTCATTTCTGTAGGAGAATTTTTCTCCGAGTGTAGGAGATTTCCACTCCGAGTTTGTAGGAAGGTGTTTCTTCCGAGTTGTAGATCCAGTTGATTGGACTGAGATTGTAGGAACTTTGTTCCTAGGGTAGGATTGATTTTCAATCCGAGATAGTGGAGTAGCCGAGTCTAGTTCATTGCTAGATCGGTGAGGGAAAGTGGATGTACCCAAGATCGGGGAACCACTATAAATCTTGTCTCGTCTGTGCTTGTTTGGTAGATAGATCTGTTCTGTATTCTAAGATTTTTTATTCCGCAAAAGACGCACAACTCACCTATTCACCCCCTCTAGGTGATTTAGGTTGACAACTATTATCTTTCAATTGGTATCAGAGGGAGGTTGATCGTTAAAAGGTTAACACCTTGATCAGTTCCTGCATATAGTTGTCATTTGAGATCTATCTATCATGGACAAGGCAAAGGATTTCACCAAGCTTCCCCTGTGCAACAAGAACAACTTTCCCATGTGGAAAGAAAGGATCAAATTTTTTATGGAAGCTGTGGATCCAAGGATCTTCATGATAGTTGAAGAAGGTCCTTATATCCCTATGACTGTCTCCACTATAGACCCTACCAAGAAGGTTCCAAAGAAGCTGATGGATCTAGACAAGGACGAGATTGCACTTGTCTCACTAGACAAGAAAGCCAAAAACATTATAGCAAGTGCAGTTGATGACTCAATGCTGCAGAACTTAATCCACTACCAATCTGCAAAGGAGATATGGCAGTCCTTGGTTACCTTAATGGAAGGAACAAAAGAAGTGAGGGATGATCAGAGATCCCTCCTCAATCAGAAGTATGAAGCCTTCCGACAAGGAAGCAAAGAGACCATTGCTGATACATTTGAGAACTTTTTCAAGATAGTGAATGGCCTAAGAGTCTATGGCAGAGTATTCACTAATGGAGAACTGAATGACAAGTTTCTGAGATCCCTGACCAAAGAATGGGACAACAAGGTCGGTGCCATCAGGGAGTTTGGGAAGCTGGCTGAGACAGACCCACAAAATCTCTTCGGGAAGCTTATGTCATATGAGCTTCAACTCAACACCAGGAAAGCTGAAGAAGAGAAGAGCAGGTCTGCTCTCAAAGAAAAGTTTGTTGCTCTAAAAGCAGACAACTCCAGAAGGACAAAGGCTGCCTCCCCTGCTCCAGCTCTAAAGATTAGTGAAGAAGAAGAAACTTCAGAGCCAATCACCTCAGGCTCTGAGCTATCAGAAGGAGAGTTCTCATTGCTCTCACGTCAGTTCAAGAAATTCTTGAACAAGAAAAAGCAATGAAAAGGCAAGGATGCCTCCTATAGAAGATCACGACACGATGGTGATCGACAAAGAAAAGGCTCAAGCAGCCATGACAGGTACAATACTAAACAGAACAAATATGTTTCGACTGACATCATTTGCTATTGTTGTAATAAGCCAGGTCACGTCATTGCCGACTGCCCTCATAAGAAGAAGGAGGGTGGTAGAAGAGAAGAAAAGAAATACTCACACAACAAGAAGAGGAAAGAGAAGAGCCTCATAGCCAAAAAGAGCAAGACTCTCAGTGACTCCGACTCATCTGAGTCAAGTGAAGAAGAAGAAGCTTATTTTGGGCTAATGGCTCAAACAGATGATGATCAAGAGCCCCAGTTCACTGGGAAGGTAAACTCTCATACCCCTCTTTCAAATTCTGAAGTCTCTGAGCATGATTGTGAGGATAGCTCCTCTGACGATGAGTCAGAGCTAATGGCCCAGTACAAGGAGTTAATCATGGCTTACGACAAATGTCGTCGAGTCGTGAAGACTCAGGCTAAAGAGATCAAATCTCTAAAAGCCGAAGAGAGCATCTTGCGAGAGAAAGTCGCAAAGACTAACTCCCTCGAAGAAAACTTCAATAATGCTATTGAAGAATATAACAAGGCTCTTGAGCACCTTGACCTTAAGGAGAAGATCATAAAATAGTTGGAAGCCCAACTTGCGGCTGAAAAGAAACTTGTTGAGAGTTTCTCGAAGCCCAAAACAGTTCTTCCATTCGTTGCTGAATTCTCAGCAAAGGCCAAGGGGGCTAGACTAGGCCATGAAGAAGCTCCTAGTAAATCCTCTAGGAGAAACAAGAATCAACGAAAGAATAAGGCCGCCAAAAAGGCCTTAGCCAAAGAGAAAGGGAAAGCCCCTCAAGATCAAACTACATTCAAGAAAGTCATCTTTCCATCAAATGAGTTTGATTTTGACTCATCCTACGGGCACTTTGCCAGGCCTACCTATGTAGAGCCAAAGTCCCGCTATCAAAGATGGACTCGACCCAGAGACTTTGGCAAAAGTGTCTTTAAGGCTCCTTATGAAGAAGTTGTTCTTAAGAGCTATGGCCCTTTCAATCATGGGCATAACTTCAAGAAGGCACCAAAGACAAAGCCTGTTGTAGAGAAGCCCATAAAGGAGAAGAAGCCATGTGATTGCCATCATCATGAGGCATCTTCCTCCAAGAATGCTGCCCCTGCTAGACCACAATTCCAAAAGGTCAAGAAAGAGATCTTGAGGCAAAGGTACAATAGATTTGACTGTTGGTACTGTGGCAAGGTTGGTCACTTCACCATAGATTGCTGGTTCAATTCCAGAAATGCTGCAACCCCTCATGTCAGCAATATGAGAAAGACCGATCATAATGCTAACACTCGTAGGAGGAGTACTCTAACCCGAGACCAAGGACCCAAATGTGTTTGGGTTCCTAAGGCAAACTGATTATGATTGCAGGTATGTCCAAAGGCCAACAAAATGCCTATCTGGTATTTGGACAGCGGATGCTCTCGACACATGACCGGACTAGAAGCCTCATTCAGAACTTTACTCCAGTCGTGAACGGACCAAAGGTCATCTTTGGAGGTTCAGACCGTGGAATTACTAGAGGCTATGGTATGATTACTAACGACAATGTATCCTTCTCGGATGTGGCTTATGTCGAAGGATTAGAACACAATCTCATAAGCATAAGCCAACTCTGCGATAAAGGATACATAGTTGAATTTCATGCTGATAAGTGCCTGATAAAATCCATTGACAATATGGAAACGATTCTATCCGGCACTCGAAGAAGGAATATTTTCTGCTTAAATTTCATTTGTATAGATTCCTCTACACCAGTGTGTCTTTTAGCAAAAGATAGTGCGTCTCTTGGTGACCAATGACACAAGAGACTAGCACATATTAATTTCAAAACTATTAATAAATTATTTTCAATGAACTTAGTACGTGATGCCCCAAATGTCAAATGCGTCAAAGATAAACCTTGTCATGCATGCGTAAAAGGCAAGCAAACAAGGGATACTTTTAAAAGCATTATTGGCAAAGACTCTAATAGATGTCTCCATCTATTGCACATGGACTTGTTTGGTCCACTGCAAATTAGAAGTTTGGGAGGTAAGGATTATACGTTGGTAATTGTTGATGATTACTCGCGCTTTGCGTGGGTGTTCTTTCTGAAACACAAGTCAGATACCTTCGATATCTTTTCTAATTTTGTCTGGCAAGTCCAGAATGAATACAACTGCTCCATAGTCAAAATCAGAAGTGACAATGAAACAGAGTTCAAATCTGGGGCCATGACATAATTCTGTGAAAGCTTAGGTATCTTTCATGAGTTCTCCTCTCCTCGTACTCCACAACAGAATAGAGTGGCTGAGAGAAGGAACAGAACACTCATAGAGGCCTGCAGGACCATGTTGAGTGATGCTTCACTACCAGAGTACTACTGGGATGAAGCCGTCAACACTGCATGCCACGTGCAAAATCGAGCACTCATAAACAAAGACCACGATAAGACACCTTACGAACTTCTGAAAGGCAGGAAACCAACAGTCTCATACTTTAGAATCTTTGGCTGTAAATGCTTCGTACTTAACAATGGTAAGTATCATACCACCAAGTTCAGCAAAAAGAGTTTTGAAGGTATTTTTGTAGGCTATAGTAGCCATAGTAAGATATATAGGATATTTAATAGCAAAACACTGGTGGTAGAAGAATCGATACATGTTGTATTTGATGAGAAGAGCTTGCTGCGAAGCAATCCGTCTAGTGTGCTCATTGAAGATGCAGGTGAAAAGCTGAAAGAAACTAACTTGGATGAACCGTCCGAAGACAAAGGCGAAAAGTTCATTAAGATCACCACTCCAACTCCTATTGGAGAGGCTGATGATCAAAATGAAGAAGCCATCCAAGATGAAGAAATCACTCCAGTGATTGAAGATAATCCAGACGCAAGAACTCTAGAGCTCAGACATCTGAAGGATCACCCCATGGAGCAGATCATAGGAGATCCCCGGGACGGTGTCAGAACTCGAAGAGGTACAACTAATGAGAATCTTTATTTAAGTTTTCTCTCGCAGGATGAACCAAAGAAGTTTGAGGAAGCAAACTCAGACGCATCGTGGATAATGGCAATGGAAGAAGAGCTAAATCAGTTCAAGCGTTGTAATGTGTGGAAGCTTGTTCCAAGACCCAAAGGAAAGAACATCATTGGAACAAAATGGGTCTACAGGAACAAGATGGATGAAGACGGGACGATCATAAAGAACAAGGCCAGACTCGTCGCTAAAGGCTATCGTCAAGAAGAAGGAATTGACTTCGACCAGACATATGCTCCAGTGGCAAGACTGGAGGAAATAAGGTTGTTCCTAGCATATGCTGCATTCAAAGGCTTCACCATCTATCAGATGGACGTGAAGTCTACCTTCCTAAATGGTAACATAAAGGAGGAAGTGTATGTGGAACAACCTCCAGGTTTCGTTGATCCTAACTTTCCTAATTACGTCTATTTACTACACAAGGCTCTATATGGTCTGAAACAAGCTCCTCGAGCTTGGTATGAGACACTGTCTAGCTTTCTACTTGAGAACAAGTTCTCAAGGGGAAGATAGAGAAGACATTATTTCTTAGGGAAATTAAAGGCAAGATTTTGCTAGTGCAAATCTATGTCGACGACATTATTTTTGGCTCTACAGACGACAACCTCTGCAAAAAGTTCTCAAAACTTATGCAAGGGAAGTTCGAAATGAGCAGTATGGATGAGCTGAAGTATTTCTTAGGGCTTCAGGTGAAACAATCTGAAGATGGAATTTTCATCTCGCAGAACAAGTTCACCAAAGAGCTAATTAAGAAATTCGGAATGGAGAACACAACCTCTATGAGGACTCCAATGGGCTCAACTATGTCTCTGGACAAGGATGAAAAAGGGAAACCTTTTGATGAAACCAAGTACAGAAGCATAATTGGATCCTTGCTCTACCTTACTGCCAGTAGACCTTGACATAATGTTTTCAACATGTGTCTGTGCTAGATTTCAGGTGAACTCTAAGGAATCTCACCTATGCTGTTGCAAAGCGGATTTTGAGATACCTTAAAGGTACACCAAATCTTGGCTTATGGTACCCAAGAAGTAATGACAGCGAACTAATTGGTTTTTCAGATGCAGATTTTGCAGGTAGCAAAGACGACAGGAAAAGCACTTCAGGGACTTGCCAATTCTTTGGAAGACGACTTATCTCCTGGAGTAGCAAGAAGCAGAACTGTGTCGCAATCTCAACGACCGAGTCAGAGTACATCTCTGCAGGTAGTTGCTGCGCACAGTTACTTTGGATAAATAATCAGTTCGAAGACTACAACATGAAGTTCAAGGATATCCCTCTATTTTGCGACTCTTCCAGCGCAATTGCAATAACCAACAATCCAGTCTCGCAAAGCCGGACAAAGCATATCGAGCTAAGGTATCATTTCATCCGAGAGCATGTAGAGCATGGGGACATAGATCTCCAATATGTCTCCACAGACAGGCAAGTCGCAGATATCTTCACGAAGCCGCTGGACGAGACCAAGTTCTCATTCTTCAAAACTGAACTTGGAATGCTCAACAAGGAAGATTAGAGAAGTTTGGATTTCATGAAAGCAAAGGAAATTAAAAGGTTAGTCAAAATCTGGCTTTTCAAAGTTCTCTTCCTTCTCTGACTCAAGTAAAACCTGACCTACTCGAGTACTCAAAGTATCTACTCGAGTACTCAACAGACCTACTTCGAGTAGTCCTTTAACTTACTCGAGTAAGGCAATTAATGTACTCGTGTAGTACACTTCATCTACTCGAGTGAGTCAATTCTTCTACTCGAGTCATTGCAGATTCTATAGACCTACTCGAGTACCTTCTATAGACCTACTCGAGTACCTTCTATAGACCTACTCGAGTACCTCCCTATATACTCGAGTACCTCTTTTACCTCTCGTGTATATGCCTCTTGGCTTTCAAATTTTCCCATGCCGCCTTTCCTTTTAAATTATTTTATTCTCGATGATTAGACATAAACCTAGGGTTTATAAATTCGAAATTCCAAATTACTTCTACACGAAATCATTTCCAAGCACTCGAGTACCCGTCCGCCGCTTCGTCTCCACTCGATAAATTGCAGAGCCGCGACTCTTCCTCTTCCCCGCGACAGAATTATTTTTCCAATTTCTGGATCATGGCCGCCGTCTCCAAGATTGGTGTATGATCGGAACTCGTTACCGTCGGGATTGCCGAGCTCTCAGACGACTTTCACAACCTGCTGATTCTTCTAGACAACGCAGGGTTATCCTTCATCCTACAAGAACCCTGCCGGATTCTCTTCCCGGAAGTCGCCGAATTCTTCTCAAATCTGAAGGTTAAGCGTCATGGACATGTCCTGAAATCAAAAGTGAAAGGTTTGAAAATCAAGCTCAACAAGACCTCTGTCTCTCAGCTTCTCCGATTGCCGCTAGTAGACGAAGAAGATGACTTAGATGATGAAGACTCTGATAGAACAGCCCTTTTCTGTGGCATTTCGGCTGATGCCCAGTACATCAAAAGGTCAGACATGAACGCTGAAGGCAAATTTCTGGTTGATATTATTGGCAAGATTCTGCTGTGCAAGACCAACTCCATAAGAGACATTCCTCTATATTTCTTCGACATAATGCAAGCCATTGTCTGCCGCAAGAAATATCAGTTTAGGATGCTAATTCTGGACAAAATCAAGGATAGTTTGAAATCCCCCAACTATGCCAGAATTATCTCTCTGCTCCTCCATGAAACAAATCCTCAGGTATTCGACTTCTCCAAATGGACCCCTCTTCATCACATGAAGAAGGTCTCCATTTCTTCTATTCAGAGATGGGAGCTCAAGCTGAAAAATCTTGCCCAAGTTGCAAAGATTTCAGAAGCTCCAGAGGTTTCAGCTCTAGAGGACAGGACTCCATCTCCCTCTCCTCATCATGTGGCCAGCTCCTCTGGTGCACTAAGTGAGGGGGAGCCTGCTCCTTCTATTCAAGTCAGGCAGCCCTCTCCTCAGCCAGTAATTTCTTACCTACCTCATACTCCAAAAAGTCCAGCAACTCCTTCAGATCAGATACCTCAAGAATCTCTTATGTCCACAGCTTCTGCCATAGATGCTATGATTGCAGAGCTCTCTGAAGAAGTGATGCATATTCCTCCTCTATCTCCTCCAGCTCCATCCTCTGAATGTCACAAGGACCCAACTCCAGCACAGTCTCCTGAACATTCTCTAGCCAGGACTCCAGCTCAATCTCCTGCTGCCCTCAAAGACCAGCAAGATACAATTCTTATTTCTGATGAGCCCTCTCCAGAGCTAGCAGAAGCTCCTCTCAGAAACCTTTATTTCTCTCTCCCTCAGGTTGACAACTATTATCTTTCAATTGGTATCAAAGCTCACAGAGCTCACAGCTATCCTTTCTACCACCAAAGCTCACAGCTCTGTCATCATTGAAGAAATAGCCCCCTGGGTAGCTCCTCCTCTCCCTTCTGCTGCTCCTCCTCCTGCTGCTGCTACAGTCTCTTCCTCCTTAGATTTGCTGCAACAAATTGCACTTCTTCTTCAAGAACAAAGAACTTATTTTGATACTTCTCTAAAGACTATCACTGACAAAGTAACTGCTCTCGAGACTGAGATGAGAAGAGGCTTTGCTGAAATTCAGCATAATACTGACAAGCTCAAGTACTTATTTCAACTTGGTGGCAAAGCCCTATACCACACTATCACTAGTGTTGGAGAAGTTATGGAACAAGGTGTCACCCTTACAAATAATCAAATTGAACTGGACAAGATAACTGAAGCAAACAAAGTGAAAATCTGTGAAGAAGTTAGTCTTTTCAAAGAAGATACTATAGAGAAGTTATCTGTTGAAATCAGAAAGGGGAGGGATTGATCAAAGAACTCAAAGAACAAGTAGAAAAATCAGCTGCTCAGAAGTCAGATGTATGAGAAGCTCATGTGAAGATAATTCATGATGATGTGCTAGCCCAGATACAGAGTGTCAAATTTCATACCTATGACACTGCTGTCTGGATGCACAATCAGATTCTGCCAGACCTTGCTGTTGACCCCAACATCATTCCTCATCATTTAAATCCTCTAGCTACAGATACCTCTGCCCTAGCTGCTCCTCTGCAACCTACCTTCTCTCCCAGGCCTGGAGACTCAGTTGTTCCTCCAAACACCTATATTCAAGGCTGGGAAGAAGATCCTGCTGATATTCTCCTTCAGGCTCCTCCAGAGATCAAAACTTACAAGAAGAAAAGGAAGTATAGTGAAGGCCCTCTGCTAGCAAGACTGCTCCTACTAAAGCTACTGAACATGCTGAAGTTTGGTCTCCAACCTCCAAATCCCTGATTTTGGAAACTCTCAGATTAGTTATGGAATTCCATGAGAGCAGGAATATTCATTACAGCTCATATGAATGGGAACTTTATGAAAAATCCATGACCAAGAGAAGAATCTATGACAGAGAATATGGGAGGAACAACCCTGCAGCCCCTCCTAGACCTCCCAAGTATTATCCAAAACCCTACTGCTACCAGAGGAGACAATAAGAAAAATTGGACAGCCAACAGAATCAAGGCTGACTTTCAAGGATTTTTGAGAGTGTGGAATGATTGACTGTAGAATTGATAATGTTGGATATTCTTATTTATATAATTCTAAGTTTTTGCTCTTATTATCCTTTCTCATAGTCTATTGATTGCTTGCACATTTTCTACTTAACTTCTTTTTATGTCTATAATTCACCTTAGTGTAAAGGATTCTGACTTCAACAAATAGGGGGAGATTGTTGGAAACTATGTCCACACTAACCCAGATTTGATGAAGTCACCCTGGAACTAAGATGAATTAGGTTGTATTTGATGCTTTGTTTGAGTTATGTGTTTGCAGGACTCCAATGGGAAGTGTAGACCAATGTCAGTCTACAATGGGTCACCAAACACAGGACTATACAGTGTAATCCCTCATTGTGTGTTCCAAAGTGTTGACTCATGTGTAGCCTCTCTATTGGGATACACTTCATATTCAAGCTATAGGACTGTGTAAAGACTTGGTGCTGATTCCCTTCTAGTAGAAGAAAAATTGCTGACAGAAATTTTTCTAAGTGTTTCTCTCGAGTAGGTCTTTAACTACTCGAGTAGATTACTTGAGACATACTCGAGTAAAACTTATGCATACTCGAGTAAGAAAATTCCTCTCGTGAAGTTAAGTAAAACACTCGAGTAGTTCACTGACATACTCGAGTAGCTTACTTAACTACTCGAGTAGATCTCTCTTCCTACTCGAGTTGCCCAAAATTTAGTTTCCAAGTTTTTCTAAGTAAAACACTCGAGTAGTACAAGTCATATACTCGAGTAGCTCATTCTGTCTCGAGTAGTTCATACTCGAGTAGTATATTCTTCCTGTTCTTCAGAATTTTTCTATGTCATTTACTCGAGTATGTACTTTATATACTCGAGTAGTTCTTGACACTGTGTCGAGTATCTCTCTTCTCAGTGTCGAGTAGTTAAGAAATACTCGAGTAGGCCATTCATATACTCGAGAAGATTTCTTTCCTCTCGAGTAGTTCAATCTGACTACTCGAGTAGCTATTTCTCCCGTGTGCATAATATTTCTAAGTGTTTGTCTTGAGTAGTTTTTTCTAACCACTCGAGTAATTCAATTCTGCCTACTCGAGTAGTATAACTTGTACTCGAGTAGCTCAACTCCTTCCAGAGAAACTTTTCTGTGTACTCGAGTAGATCTTCTAAAGTACTCGAGTAGTTGATTATATGCACTCGAGTAGTTGTTTTCTACATACTCGAGTAGTCATGAATTATATACCCGAGTAATATTTCTCTGCTTACTCGAGTAGCCCTTGACCTACTCGAGTAGTTTTACACCTACTCGTGTATATGACCTCATTTTCTCAGAAATTTCTTCTAAGTCCAGATTTGACAGATTTTCAAATCCCGTGACATGATTGGTCCACGTGTACGTCATTAAAACCAATTATGACCGTTATTAGTACTCCTATAAAAGGTCTTGTCCAATCGACAAACCCTAATCAGAAAATAAATCTTTCAAGAAGAAAATTATTCTAAGGTTTGCAGCCGCCGCTTTCCAAAAAGAATCGCTGTTTCCTCTCTCTCTCTTCACGGAACGAAAGCCGCCGCCGCCTCTGTTCTTCTCCGGCAAGGGTTTCGATCTTCAGAGGAAATAGACTGAAAAAGCTCTCCAGATTGAGATCGATTTTCACATACTCATCATCTGTCCGATCGTGGAAGCAAGGAGTTCAGATCTACTATTGCCGAGAATCTTTCTTCAACTTTTCTGATAAAGCCGCACGCCAAGAAGAAGATTCCAGTCCCTGTTTCATTTTCAGATCTGAACCAGACAATATTACTGTTTGTATTTTTCAATACTTGTATTTCATTTCTGTAGGAGAATTTTTCTCCGAGTGTAGGAGATTTCCACTCCGAGTTTGTAGGAAGGTGTTTCTTCCGAGTTGTAGATCCAGTTGATTGGATTGAGATTGTAGGAACTTTGTTCCGAGGGTAGGATTGATTTTCAATCCGAGATAGTGGAGTAGCTGAGTCTAGTTCATTGCTAGATCGGTGAGGGAAAGTGGATGTACCCAAATCAGGGAACCACTATAAATCTTGTCTCGTCTGTGCTTGTTTGGTAGATAGATCTGTGCTGTGTTCTAAGATTTTTTATTCCGCAAAAGACGCACAACTCACCTATTCACCCCCTCTAGGTGATTTAGGTTAACAACTATTATCTTTCACGCTGGTTGATTTAGCTGTCGGTTTTTCTATTATGAGTTTTTTGGATGCTTTTTCAGGTTACCACCAGATCTGAATGCACCCTCCTGACGTCAAGAATGTCTCCTTCATCACAAGGGAGGGATGCTTCAGCTATAAGATGATGCCCTTTGGGTTGAAAAACGCAGGGCTACATACCAATGCATGATGGATCGAGTCTTCCAGGGTCAAAGGGGGAGGAACCTGGAGGTCTATGTTGACGATCTAATGGTCAAGAGAAAGTGTGTGGACTCGCACCTTCGGGACCTAGAGGAGAGGTTTGCCACCTTGCAGAAGTTCAAGATGAGGCTGAAATCCTTGAAGTGCATCTTCTTGGCGAGCCGTGGGAAGTTCCTTGGGCATCTTCTGACCCCGACAGGGGTGGAGCCTAACCCAAATAAGGTGAAGGCTATCCTAGAGCTGGAGTCACCACGCAATGCTGAGGAGGTCTAACACTTGACAGACAAGCTGGCCGACCTAAGTAGATTCCTCTCCAAGTCGGGAGAAAAATGCTCATCATTCTTCAAAGTTCTGCGGGGTACCCAAAGGTTCGAGTGGACCGCCGAATGTGAAGAAGCTTTCCAAAGGCTAAAGAAGCAGCTCTCCCTGGCTCCTCTACTTCAAATCCCAAAGGAGGGGGAGGACCTAGCCTTGTACCTCGGAGTAGGAGCAGAGACCATGAGCTCGGTCCTTGTCAGGGAAAAAGGGAAGAAACAATTGCCAATCTACTATGTTAGCAGGATCCTGAAGAAGGCGGAGCTCCACTACCCATCTTGGAAAAGCTGGCGCATGCTCTGATCGTTTCGGCCAGGAAACTCCGGCCGTACTTCAAGCACATTCAATCAGGGTGGTGACGGACCATCCCCTTCGAAAGATTTTTGAAGGAGTAGAGCACTCATGCAGGTTGGCCAAGTGGTATATTGAATTGAGTGAGTTTGATATCTCATTCTTACCAAGACTCTCCATTAAGGCACAGGTGGTGGCCGACTTCTTGGCAGACTACGTTGTGGAGGTCGAGGCCGAGGAGTCGCGGCCACAGGAGGCGTGGAAGATGATGATTGATGGGGCATCGGGAAAACACTCCCTCAAAGTAGGGGTGGTATTGATAAGCCCTCAAGGGGTCACCATAGAGCAAGCAGTGGTCTTGCACTTTCCGGCAACTAACAACCAGACGGAGTACGAGGCTGTGATAGCGGCCTTTGTTTGGCAAAGGAACTTGAGATCCAGGATGTGGAGGCTTTTACGGACTCATTGGTGGTGGCATCGCAGATCCGAGGAGAGTTCGAAGCTCGGGAGCCCACCCTTGTGAAGTACTTATCCAAGGTGAGGGCGATCATGGGGGGGGGGGGGGGTTCCAGACATTCTCAATTCAACATGTTCCAAGGGAAGAAAGTATAGCTGTCGATCGATTGGCTAAGTTTGGACCTCGGGGAGGAGGGACCTTGACGGAGCTATTTCGACCGGCTATCGAGGAAGGAGAGTTGATGGAGGTGGATCAGCGACCCTCATGGTGGATCCATTGGTGACCTTCCTAACCACTGGTGAGCTTCCGGAGGGGACCAAGGATGGAAAAAGCTTCTGACACAAGGCGACTCACTACCTAATGCTGGAAGGGGGGTTACACCGAAAGATGTTGTCAGGGCTCCTGACAAGGTGCGTGACTGAGGAGGAGGTCCCGAGGATCCTGGAGCAAGTGCATTCAGGTGAATGCGGCAGTCACTCAGGGGGGAGAACGTTGGAAGCAAGGGTAGTGAGGCAAGGGTATTTTTGGCAGACCCTGAGGAAGGATGCGGCTAAGTTTCAGAGGAGGTGCCGAAAGTGTCAGCTATACGCCCTCTCTAGCTCTTGCCCGCTCAAAGGCTCTGAAGCATCACAACACCATGACCTTTCGCCATCTGGGGGATGGACTTGGTCGGACCTTTCCCTACGAGTAGTGGGCAGAGGAGGTTCCTCCTGGTCATGATTGATTATTTTTCAAAGTGGCTAGAGGTCAAGGCATTGGCCAAGGTCACCTCACAGGTCATCCAGAATTTTGTCTGGGGGTAGATCATATGCAGGCATGGGCTCCCTCAGGCGATCGTAACAGACAATGGACCCCAGTTTGCCAGCGAAGAGTTCATCATCTTCTGCACTTAGCTGAGGATAGACCTTAGATTTGCCTCCGTACACCACCCCAGGAGAAACGACCAAGTGGAGGCGGCCAACAAGATCATCGTGAACCTACTCAAGAAGAAGGTGGAGAACTTGAGGGGAAGCTGGGTGGAATAACTCCCTCAGTATTGTGGGCCTTGCGTAGACAACCCCGAACACGGCCACCGGAGAAACCCCATTCAAACTTTCCCATGAGTGTGAGGCAGTCCTGCCCGTGGAGTTCTAGGTTCGATCCCCACGAGTCGCGGCCGTAGGTGACGGGGATGAGGCTTGGAGGTTGGAAAACGAAGGGGGGATACGCCTTTCATTGGATATGGTGGAAGAGCTACGCGATATCGGAGCTATCAGGCAGGAAGAAATCAAATGGTCGGATGTCAAAATACTTTGACAAGCATATCAGGATCAAGCAGTTTGTAGAGGGAGATCTGGTGCTGAAGAAAGTTGATGCTGCGGGAAGATTTGCCCCCGTGGGCAAGCTCAACTCAAATTGGGAATGACCTTATATTGTCGAGAGGGTCCTAAGAACGGGAGGTTACCATTTCCAGAATGTGGAGGGTAGGTCCATGAGCCACACCTGGAGCGGCGACGAATTGAAGCGCTTCTACCCATTAGAAGGGAAAATAAAAATTGTATACTCAAATCAAGTTTATTGTAATATATTCCTCAAATTGCTTCTTACTTTTACTTACTGTGAAATTCTAACGGCAGGAAGATGAGACTCTTGCACTACCCCGAGTGCGGCTCGGCCCCAGGTAGACTCGCTGCACAGGCTCTCATTAGTTGGCAGGTTCAAAGGCTCGCCTGTGGGGGAGAGGTTTGGTTCTTGGTCCTTGGTTACTTTTGCACTACCCCGAGCGTGGCTCGGCCCCAGGTAGACCCGCTGCGCAGCTCTCATTAGCTGGCAGGTCTGAAGGCTCGCCTGTGGGGGAGAGGTTTGGTTCTTGGTCTTTGGTTACTTTTGCACTACCCCGAGCGCGGCTCGACCCCAGGTAGACCCACTGCGCAGGCTCTCATTAGCTGGCAGGTCCGAAGGCTCGCCTGTAGGGTGAGAGGTTTGGTTCTTGGTCCTTGGTTAATTTTGCACTACCCCGAGCGTGGCTCGGCCCCAGGTAGACCCGCTGCGCAGGCTCTCATTAGCTGGCAGGTCCGAAGGCTCGCCTATGGGGGAGAGGTTTGGTTCTTGGTCCTTGGTTACTTTTGCACTACCCCGAGCGCGGCTCGACCCCAGGTAGACCCACTACACAGGCTCTCATTAGCTAGCAGGTCCGAAGGCTCGCCTGTGGGGGAGAAGTTTGGTCCTTCGTCCTTGGTTACTTTTGCACTACCCCGAGCGCGGATCGGCCCCAGGTAGACCCACTATGCAGGCTCTCATTATCTGGCAGGTCCGGAGGCTCGCCTGTGGGGGAGAGGTTTGGTTCTTGGTCCTTGGTTACTTTTACACTACCCCGAGTGCGGCTCGGCCCCAGGTAGACTCTATGCGCAGGCTCTCATTAGCTGGCAGGTCCGAAGGATCGCCTGTGAGGAAGAGGTTTGGTTCTTGGTCCTTGGATACTTTTGCACTACCCCTAGCGCGGCTCAGCCCCTAGAAGACCCGCTGCACAGGCTCTCATTAGCTGGTAGGTCCGAAGGCTCGCCTGTGGGGGAGAGGATTGGTTCCTGGTTCTTGGATACTTTTACACTACCCCGAGCCCCGCCTGGTCCCCTGTAGATCCGTTGCCCAGGCTTTCATCAAGCAGACAGGGCATTAAGCTCACTCGATGACAGAGTGGTTGGGGAGACCTCCTTAAGGAGCATCCCTACTTAATCTCACAAAAGATAAATTATGGAAGATAAAGGCTAGAGCAGTGCGAGGGGAGGCACTCCCAGCTGGCGGCCTCGGGGGACGGTCTCGCCCATGGCGAGTGGGCACTCGCGTGAGACAGAAGACTCGGCCTGATGATAGTGGGCGAGTTATATCACTAAGAGACACGCCGGGAGTACCCTGAGGCGAGGCGAGAAGATTATGTCAGTTATTCTCACGCATAAAAAAGACAAGGGAAGTGACGACTCACTCTCTGAAAAAAGTCAACTCCCCAACGAAGCAGCCAGACAAGACGTAGCACCGTCTCGCGGGCGTGAGTGCATCAAAGGGACGTCTCGCAGTAAACAAAATAAAGCAAAGTATAAAAAGTAAAGGCGAGATGGCGAGACAGGTAGGTAGCACCGTCTCGCAAGCAAAAGCAAACCAATAATTCATTTTGCGAAATGAAAAACAAAGTAACAAGACAAAAATATGTGCATTTGATCCATCTATCTTCAAAAGGATCACAAAAAGGAGCTCAAAAAGGAAGTTTAAGTTTTACAAAAGCAAAAAAAGGGGGGGGGGGGAGGGGGATTCAGGATCTCGCTGGCAGCGCATCATTCCTCCTCGCCAGAAGAAGAATCTTCGCTCTCCTCCCCATAAAGCTGGGGGACCAGATCGCGAACAGTCACCGTCTCGGAGTCTTCCTTCATGACCCCCAGCTCCTTCATCATTTTTAGGACCAGCTCCGCCACCCTGATGCTAGCATCTCGGCACGGCTCCTCGACTTCATCAAAAGAATAATGAGGCAGAGGGGCCTGGAGGGGTTCGCGGCGAGACGACGACATGACATTGTCCTGGAGACGGGTGACCTGAGCTTTTAAGTCCTTATTCTCCTCCTCCAGGGCCGCCATGCGCGAGTACATCCGCTCCGCCGTCTCGGCATCCTGCGATACGCCCGGTTATTAGCAAAGAGTGTTTGAAGAAAAGACAAATCAAGGATAAGGATAAGGCTTACCACGCCGCCTTGGGCTTTCGCGAGGAGGGTCTAAGCGACAGACAACCTTTTCACAAGGTCTTCTGATTTCTCTCGCTCCGTTGCCAGGCTCGCCTCGCTGTCCTTCCATTTTTTGTTGGTGTAAATTAGGTGGTGCGAGGCGCGGTGCGAGAACTCCAAAGCGCGCATTTGGGCGTGGGAGGACTTCAGGATGAGATCCCGCAAGGACTCGCTCTCGGGGGAGACTGCATCGAGACCGTCGTAAAGACCGTACCCCGCGGCGAAAGTGTGGCTGGTGGGAAGCTCCTGCTCTTTCCAAGGGGGAAGTAGGTTGGAGATGGACACACGATTAACGTCCCGCCCCGCATAAGAACAGGGTCGTCAGCGGCGTCTTGGACCACGGGGCCCTGGTTGAAGTTCATATGAGAAGAGGGGGAGGGACGGCTGGAGGAAGCGGCATCGTGAGAGGTGGTGGCAGCCGGTTTATTGGATGTGGCGGCAGGCTGGTCGGGAAGAGCCATCTCGCGAGTGGGAGAGACGGCTTGATGGGGAGGCGAGCGGGGCGACTGGGACTCCCCTACAGAGATGGGGCTCAAGGACCCTGACATCTCTTTCTTCTCCTTCGGGGCTTTCTTTCCTTTTGATACGACCACAACTTTCCTCATCTTCTTCTTGGGAGGGCTGGAGCGAGAGGGGGCACTGTCGCCTGCAGGCTTCTTTGGAGGGGCAGGATCCACTGACCCTCTCGCCGCCTCAGCTGTCACGCTGGCGAGACTGAGTCCTTTTGTTGGATGGATGTTGCTCTTATAGGGGGGATGGACTGGTACAACTCGCTCCCCTAAAAATAAGCAAGGAGTTGATGAGACGGCGAGACGAGAAAATAATCAAACACAAGACAAGGTAGCGAGAGTACCTTCACCGGGGAGCACTGGAGGAAGCGAGTCGATGCCTCGCCGCAAGAAGTTGACTTTCAAAATTTTTGCCGACGAAGAAGTCGTACAACAGCTTCTCTGGGCCGCCCACCTACAGGGACGCATAAAAGTTCTCGGGGGGGGGGGGGGGGGGGGGGTGACACCGGCGCGAGCGAGACGCCCCCGAAGTCGCCGCGAATGAACACAAACCTAGTGAGCCAATGATGATTCTTGTTAAGCATCTCGTATACCTTGAGCCCTTGCCCAATGAAATACGAGATGCCATCAGCGTTGACGTGGTAGATGAAAAGCTTGCGAAAAACCTTCAAGCTGAACTCGAGTCGCTCCCGGCGCATATAGCTGGCGAAAGCGATTAACACCGAAATTGCATTCGGGTTAAACTGCATCGGGACGACGCCGAAGTACTTGAAAACTTGCTTTACCTCCGGCCAGAGAGGCAATCTCAACCCCGCCTCAAAGTGCGAGACGGGGAAGGCGAGCTCTCCCGAGTAGTAGGTGTTGATTGACTCTCCAACCTTGGGGGGCCGCGATTCGAGCCCCTCCCCCAAATACTCGCGAACGAAGCCGCGGTAGTCTTCTTAAGAAAGCCTGCCGAGCGGGAAGTCGTGGTCAGTGAACCGCTTCCTGCAGTGACTGCACCCCTCGCCGTCCTCCACTTTCTTCTTCCCCATTCTTGGCGAGACAGATGTAGACGAGACAGTAGGAGAAAGGAAGTAGTAAGAAAGAGGATCGGCGAGACGGCCGAGGAAGAAAAGAGCTTGAGGGATTGGCGAGACGGAAGAAACAAGTGGGCAAGAGCTTGGACACGGCCGGGGTAAAGGGCGCGGATATCCTTCTGATCTGGGGCCGAGGTATTTATAGCGGATGTGGATAAACATGAAATGGGCGAGAAATAAGATATGGCGGAAGGGGAAGAGCCGGCCGGCGGTTCACTCACTCTCTCCCCTAAATCTCGATTCGTGCAGCCCATCGCAGGCTTCCTCAACAAGACAGAATAAATAAAAAGAATGAAAAAATTAAGGAAATTATGAAATTAAGAGATCAAGCCAACAACAAAAATTTAAAAATGTGTCATCCCGCATAAAGTGGGCACCGTGTTCTCAAATCTCAGGCTATTGGCGAGACAAAGACATAATATATTACAAAGTTATTACAGCACTTAGAGGAAAAGAAGAAAAGGGCAAGACAAACAGCCTTTAATACGGGAGCTATTTCCAGCGGCCACCGCGAGCTCCCGCACAGGGGGGCCTACTCTGCGAGTGGAAGGCGCGAATGATGTCAAGCCCACGGCGAGCGAGACAAAGCTGCATGTCGACCTCGCTGATGATGGCCTGAGGGTTGGTCCCATCGACATCTATCTCGGCATCATCCTCGGAAGATAAGCGAGCACACTCGTTCTCCAGCCATTCGATGCGCCTATCCGCCACATGCTTGTCCTGCGCCAATGAATGGATGATACACACGCGCTTCCGGAATAACTCGGCCATCTTGCGCTTCATCTCCACCGGGTCCATAGGGTCGCCCGGGTAGTCTTCAATCCCGTCTATAGGAGGAGGAGGCGAGACGGCGAGTCACCTAAATGCTCCTCAGCGGGCGAGTCGGTCTGGGGGCCTACGCATGGAGTGGAGGGGCACGATGAGAGAGGCTCTCGCAGAAGGGTGTGAGAGTAGCGAGTATGATAGAGAAGCGAGAGGGAAGGCTTTTTACCAGGATGGCGGGAGGTCTAGGCGGCCTGAGAGGGGTCGTCTCGTCTCTCGTTAGGGGGAGTAGACAGAGGAGTAGAAGGCAGTGGTGAGTCAGTTTCTTCGCGGTGGATGACGGTGTCGTCTTGCAGACTTTCCGGTAGTTGTAGAGCTGCGGGGGCTCCCTGAAGAAGCAAAGAATAAAAAAGCCAGATACGGATGTTGAAGGAGTAATAGAGACAAAAGCGAGAGCTCACTTCCTTCTCTATAGGAGATGCGAGAGGAGGAGTGGGGCAGGTTTCCAGGACTGCGCGAGATGGCTCCTCGGCAGAGGAGGAGGGGACACATGTCTTTACCCTCTTCAAGCGAGACGATGAGGATGGTAAAGAGGGTAGGGGCAAACTAGAGTTGTGGTAAGAGCAGCCACGTTGGCCTTATTCTGTTTGCGCACCATTGCAAGGCGCTCGCAAAAACTCTGGCTGTGAGACATGGTTGCGGTAGAGTTAAGGAAGGAGGAAGTTTGAAAAGGGGGCATCCTCCATTTGGGGTAGGAACCCTATATTTATAGGCTTCGGTGGATGGCCTCACCAAAGATTCCATCATAAATACGCCTCAAACACGCTTTAATGACACGACCCTCGGTTGGACTTTCTTTCCGAGCTTTAAACAACCTCGAAAAGAGCGGAGATTATGTACAACCTCGGGTTCGCGAGAGGCCCTCAAGGTGCGAATAGCAGAAGCTGGTGAGAGGTACTGGATAGGCGAGCGGGACCACGTGGTCCACTCGCAGGAGGCAGGGCGGGTGGTCTCTGCAGTGGGCGAGACGCCCTATTGGGACACGCATAGGCCCTTAATGGCGAGAGGGCCCCACATCGAAGGATGCCTGCGAGACGAGCAGGAGGCCTCGTCTCGCCGCTGGGTGCTTCCCTACTCGCCATATAGAAAGAAGGCCGTTTTTACATTTCTATACCCATGGGAGATTTTACTCTTCTACCTCGGGTAATTTTACCATTTTGCCCCCGGCGGTGGTCTGCATATAACTCTTCAGAGCAGCGGAGTTTGACTATTGATAGACCAAACTATGGGTATTTTGATAATTTATGGTCGGTTCAGTTTGGTTATTGGCAGTTCAAACTCAGAAAAGTATAAATAGACTCATAGGGGTTCTTTAGAAGCACTTTTTTCCGGGACTTTGGAAGAGTTTTTTTGTGCTTTCTGAGGAGCTCCAAGCCCAGCTTTTGGCTTTGGAGGGGAAGCTCTCATAGATCTTCCGGGTAAGCGGTGAGACCTCCTTGCTGAGGCTTTGGGTCAGTTTCTAGTCCTTCACGTCCAGTCGAGAGGTCAGAGCTTGGGACGAGTAGGTGTTGGCTACGCCCATATTTTCGAACTTTCGTCGAAGTCAGATTTTGGCTTCAACACCAGGTTCAACCAAGATGTACCAAGATTTGAAGCAGATCGTCTGGTGGTTCGGAATGAAAGGTGATATAGTGAAGTTCGTTTCAGAATATTTTACGTGCAAGCGAGTAAAGGCCGATCATGACAGACCTGGTGGTAAGCTAACGCCCTTAGAAATTCCGAGTTGCAAGTGGGAGAGTATCTCAATGGATTTCATTACTGTGTTACCGAGATCTCCCCGAGGACACGATTCAGTCTGGGTCATTGTTGATAGACTAACGAAGTGTGCTCACTTCATGCCTTTTAAGATTGATTACCCCATGAAAAAGATAGCTGAGCTATATTTAAATGAAGTCATTAGATTACATGGAGTTCCAATTAGTATTGTATCTGATTGAGACTCCAGGTTTACGTCTCGCTTTTGGAAGAGTTTACATGAAGGTTTGGATACTGATCTGCAGTATTCCACAACCTATCATCCGCAGACAAACGGTCAAACGGAAAGAGTGAACCAGATCGCGGAGGATATGATCAGATGTTACATTTTGGACCACGAAGGAGCGTGAGATGAGCGACTGAGATTGATGGAGTTTGCATACAATAATAATTATTAAGAAAGTTTGCAGATGGCCCAGTTTGAGGCCTTGTATGGGAGGCGATGCAGAACTCCCTTATTTTGGGCCGAGGTCGGTGTGAAACCGTTGCTGGGTCCTGAAGCTGAAAGAATTGGTTCCTAAATTACCTAGAGGGGGGGGGGGGGTGAATAGGTGCAATTCCTTTTTCTTCTAAGGCAGAACTTGTAATACAGTTACTTAACTATAACAGATATTTCTACAGCTATCACAACATAAAATTAACAATACCACACACAAACACAGAGTGCACGCTGATTTATAGTGGTACCCCAAGGTCTGGGTACATCCACTTTCCCCCTTCGCCTATCTAGCAGTGTGCTAGATTCGGCCTAACTTCTTTCCTTCTCCTCAGATCCTCAGATCTTACAGCTCAGAACCCAAACAAGGTTCCTACAACTCAGAGTGAGTCCACACACCTACAGCTCAGGCAATCTGCCCTACCTCAGCCTTCAACAAGGCCTACAACTCAAAGATAACAATCTCCTACAACTCAGGCTCACAACCCTACCTCAGCCTTCAACTAGGCCTACCACTCAGAGAACTTATCTCCTACAACTCAGCCTTTATAAATCAGGCTTACAACTTAGATGTTAATAAGATCCTACAACAAATAGATGTAAATCTAAAATATAACCACCACCCTGGTTGAGAGAGAAATGATGGAAGGTTTCTTGACCAGTTCTTGGAAGAATCTGATGATAGAGATCGACCTGACTTAGCTTTCTTCAAAGCTTCTTGAATCTGAACACAGTAGGGTTGATCTCCTTTGAAGTTGATCTTCAATTAGCTTCTTTCTTGAAATTCAGAAATCAATCTGAATCCTTCTTGGCAGACTGGTTCAAACTCTGCACTTGAGAGACTTGTTGATGTAAGTCCCTTTCTTCACTTGATTAGATGGAGCTCTCTCTCTCCAACTTCTTCTGAAGATTCTGCTGAATTCTTCTTTGAATTCTCTTGACAAAACTGAGTAGATCACCACTCCAGAATGTCTTCTTAGATCTTCTGTAGAAAATCTTCTTCTGGTTTTTCGTTTATCTTATGTGTGTAATAATTCTTCTCATCTGTATGTTACTTCCCTTTCTGTTGTTAGAGAATGTCTTTATATAGACTTTCTTCATGGTAAGCGGCTGATCCGGTTTCTAACAAACTTCTGACAGCTCTGACAGTTGCAGTAGACCTGTTGGTTATGGCAGCTGTCAAGTCTTCCAGTCACTTCTTGAAACTCTGTCTCTGTCAGCAAAATGTCGAGACTGAACTTCATCTTGTGTCGACACAAGTAGACTAAGTGTCGACACAAGCCTTGATGGTGTCGACACAGCTCCCTTGGTGTAGACACTGCTTCTCTACACAGCTTCTGTAGAATGTGTCGACACTAGATCTGTGTGTCGACACAGTCACTTCTTCTCTTCACAAAAGTTAACTTTGTTGAAACTTAGCTATGTGTCGACACAAGTCCTGTGTGTCGACACAGTTGATGTTGACAAAGTCTTCTGTGTGTCGACACTGCCTCTGTGTGTCGACACAGTTGATGTCAACTAAGTCTTCTGTATGTCGACACTGCCTCTGTGTGTCGACACAGTTGATGTCGACAAAGCTTTCTCTGTGTGTCGACACTGCCTCTGTGTGTCAACACAGTTTCTTCTAGTGTCGACACAGCCTCTCCAAGTGTCGACACAGTTGTCTTCAAGTGTCGACACAGCTTTTCTCCAGTGTCGAGACAAGCCTACATAAGTGTCGACACAGCTTTTCTGGTGTCGACTCATGGACTTAGAAACTTTTTCCTGCATTCTTGCATTTTCTTAACCTGCACATATAAACTCAAAATAACATCAAATACACCTTGATGCATATCATTGAGTAAGGTGAGGCGTCTTCAAATCTGGTACACATTTTCCAATGTACCAAACAATCTCCCCATATTTGGAGAAGTCATACACTTAGTCAATGATATACACCATTCATAATAAACACACATTATGATGTATAAAAACATTATATGACAGGGTAACTTATAAACAAAACATGTATAAAAATATCATCACAGCAAAATGAGCATTAATCATTGTTTTGTTTAAACTTTCAAAAGTTTCTCAATAGTTTACATAGATTTTTAACACTACAGATTACAAAGTTGTAAAATCTAGTAAATATATCCTAAGGCTGCTCAGGCTCCTTGATGACTATTTTTTTGCCTGATTGGATCTTGGCTTGTACTGGAGCATCTGTATCTTCAGCTGGCTTCTTGCCCTTCTGATCTTTCTTCTTTTGTTCTTCAACCCTGATCCTTTGCCTTTCAAAATAGTGAAAAGGCTTTGGGAAATACTTGCTAGGCTCCTGAGCATTAGGAGGTAGCTTCCCAGCTTTTGCCTTTCTTCTATATTGCAGAATGGCTTCCTGTCTAGCTTCATGCTTTTGCCATTCTTGCTCAGTATACCATTTGCCCCTATCATGGGTCTTGTCATTTACAGCTTTCCAAGCAGTCAAGATAATATTCCTAGAAGTAGGACTCCACTGCTCAAAATCAGGCTTCAACTCAGCCTGTTATCTGAATCTTTTCTTTGACAGTTGAGTTTCTTGCTCTTGATTCAAAGCTGCTCCTGACATCTCTACCTTCTGAAGGATGACATTTTTATTACCCTCTGGAGGGCTGTACATTGACTGTACTTCATGCTGAATCATCTCAAAATCTGCTAGAGGGTAAATAACCTGAGCAACTTCAAGTTAAGCACCTTCAAAATAAGGAGGTTGTACACCTGACTCAGCTACATTATCATCATCACATACGGGTGGATATCCAAGGGTGGCTCTGATGCTATTAGATATCCATTTAGCATGATCTGAGCCTGCTTTGAGTAACACCCTCTCCCCCTTTATGACTTCTCTGTCAATATAATCCCTGAGGTCATCTTTCTGAAATCTTATTTGTTCATCCAGATAATTAACACCATCTTTATATAATGACTTTAATTTCAGGAGCTGAGCAGAAATTAGCTTTTTTGAAGTCTTAATAGCTGTTTGTACAACAGCTAATTCTTCCTGGAATTTTTTATCAAAATCTGACTTGTCTTTAACCCATGCCTCAGTCTGGGCAGCAGCAGTATTCTTTAATTCTTTGACAATCACATTATGTGATTCAGTCAGATTGTCATTCATTCTTAGTTGATTTTCAAGCACATAGCCTTGCATAACAGCTATATCATCAACTTGAGTCTTTATGTCTACTTGTTGTTTGACAAGATAGACTACAACATTGCCACCTATGTGGAAGCAATCTGTCATTTCTTTCTTGTTTTGATTTACTTCAAATCTTATGGATTTGATATCTTGAGCCAAGGAGAATTGCAGTTCTTTATGGGTCTCATCCATATATTTCTCCATGGCTATCCTTTGTTCATCTAACTTGACTTGCAAGGATACCAACAAAGAGGTATAATCTGTGGCTGGAGCAGGTTGTGGAGAAGTTTGTAATGCCTTTTTATAGCTTTGGCTTCTCCTTTTGAAAACCATCAGCTTTCTCTTCTTAGCTTGTATTACTGCTTCATCTTCAAAAGCTGAAGTACTTGTTATATCTACTCTTTCCTTAGGACTAGTCAATTCCTTTTCAGTCCTAAGTAGCTCCCCCTGAGTGTTATCTTGCTCCCCCTCAGTTCTTGCTTTCTCCCCCTAAGTCCCTTGCTCCTCAACCTCAGTCCTGACATACTCCCCCTCAATGTTAGCTTGCTCCCCCCAGTTTCAGCTTGATCTATATCAGGGAATAACTCTTCTAGGTTAAACTCTTGTTGAGTTGGGACTTGAGGCACCTCCAACTCAGGAGCATCAACAGCTGTGGATGTATCCTGCATGATAACATCCTGTGCTTGACTGTTTAGTTGAGTGGTCTGGTCAGTATCAATCAAAGGCACAGTTATTGTTTCATCCTTATTAATGAAAATTGATTGATTAATTTCTTGGATTACCTCAAGTATAGTTTGAGTAACCATTTCACTTTCTAATTGTGTTGGCTCTTCCTCAAGTTGAGGCTCCACCTACACCTGAGCACCATCTGTAATTTCTTGTGCAAGAGATTTTTCAGGAATCTCTGGCCTCTCTTCATCAGGTATGTCCTTTGTTAAGACTCTATCCCATCTGGAGATTATCCTTATATCCATCCTTCTCATATGGTTGATCTTTGAGCCTGCAATCTGTTTCATTATTTCTGGAATTGTTCCAGCCAAGTATAGACTCATAATTCTTCCCAGATTGGGCTTCTTAATTCCTTCCTTAATCTTTTCAAAGACTACTGCAGACTAATCAGTGTTCAATCTAAAGATAATCCTGGTCATCAGGCTGAACATATAGGCTGAAACCCTATCATGTCCCCCTGGCTTGCATAGAATGACCTTTCCAACCACTTCTGAAAGGAATTTTCCTTGTAGATTCATCCCTTTTCTATTCATTGCAGATCCAATCTTCATGGTGGGATCTAATCCACACCACTGAAGTGCTTCCCTAGTCTTTGATGAGGGTACTTCTTCTTCTTCTTGAGTTCTTGGGAGTTGAAGGGTTTTCCTCAAGCTTTTCAAAGTAAGTTTAACCTTAGCTCCCTGAGCTGTAGATTTGATCTTAAGTCCAGTAGAATCTAAAGTAGCTACGCCATAGAATTCCTGTATTTCTTTCTTCCATATCTTTGTAGGTTCAGATACTAGAAATTCCAAACCATTTACTGCAACTAGGGTTACTACAGTTTTAATCTTCAGTTCCGCATTGTCAAAGGCGTTGCGAACCAGCTCATAGCCTTCGTTGATATTATCTTCAAGCTTTGGCGCCATTGGGGTTGAGAGAAATCTTGAATGTAGAAGAGAGAGTTTGTCGACACAAGGTTTTGGTCTCAAAAGTATGGAGAGTGTGTCGACAGAATATGTTGTTGACCTATTTATACCCTTCTAAATGATGAAGGTCAAAAGGCGCATCAAAATTCTCTTAATGTATCGACACAGTGGAAATGTGTCGACACTGACTTCTAATGTCTCGACAGAAGTATTGACTTCTATATGTCGACACGAATTCTATTTGTCTTGATCGCGTTTGACGAACTCTGTGTGTCGAGTCTATGTGTTGACACAACCTCTGGATATGTCAACACAACTTCTCTGAAGAGTCAACATCTTATTTCTAGATGTGTCGACACCACTCTCCTGGAGTGTCAACACCAACTACTATGTGTCGACACAGACAACTTTTGTGTCGACACCATTTTACTTAGCCAAATTTGTTAAACTAATTTATGTTCAACATACCTAATTCAATTTTAAAATTATTAAATTTAGTTTCATCTAAAGGCTTTGTGAACATGTCAGCAATTTGTAAATCAGTGTTAACAAATTCTAATGAAATATCTTCTTTCTCTACATGATCTCTAAGAAAATGGTACCTTATTTCTATATGCTTTGTTCTACTATGAGAAACAAGATTATGTGTAATAGAAATAACACTAGTAGAATCAAATAATAAAGGAGTTCTACTTACCTGAATACCATAATCTTCTAACTGATGCTGTATCCACAACAGTTGTGCACAACAACTTCCTGCAGCAACATACTCAGACTCAGCTATGGAAATTGCCACACTAGTCTGCTTCTTACAGCTCCATGATACCTATCTTCCTCCTAAAAATTGACAGGTGCCTATTATGCTTTTCCTATCTACTTTGCAACCTGCAAAGTCTGCATCTGAATAGCCCATTAGTTGAAAATCTCTATTCCTAGGATACCAAAGGCTTAGATTAGGTGTGCTCTTAAGATATCTCAAAATCCTTTTGACAGCAGTATAATGTGATTCTTTAGGGCAGGATTGGTACCTAGCACAGACACATGTAGCATACATGATATCTGGTCTACTAGCAGTCAGATATAGGAGGGAGCCAACTATTCTTCTATACAAAGTCTCATCTACAGGTTTCCCTGCATCATCTTTGCTTAGAGACATACTTGTCCCCATTGGAGTTCTCATGGTAGTGGATGATTCCATACCATACTTCTTAATTAACTCCTGTGTGAACTTAGACTAAGATATGGACAGGCCATCATTAGTCTGTCTTACTTGGAGTCCCAAGAAGAACTTAAGTTCTCCCATACTGCTCATTTCAAATTTTCCTTGCATAAGTTTTACAAACTTTCTACAAAGGTTATTTTCAGTAGAACCAAATATTATGTCATCAACATATATTTGGACTAGGATAATCTTTCCTTTGGATTCTCTAAGGAATAGAGTCTTATCTATTTTCCCCCTTGAGAATTTGTTCTCAATGAGGAAATTAGATAGGGTTTCATACCAAGCCCTTGAAGCTTGTTTTAACCCATACAAAGCTTTCCTAAGTCTATAAACATAATTAGGTATGAGAGGATCAACAAAACCTGAGGGCTGTTCTACATAGACCTCCTCTTTTAAATCTCCATTTAAGAATGCTGACTTAACATCCATTTGGAACACTTTGAAGCCTTGATATGCTGCATAGGCTAGGAATAGCCTGATTGCTTCCAACCTTGCTACTGGAGCAAAGGTCTGATCAAAGTCTATGCCCTCTTCCTGTCTATATCCTTTGACAACTAATCTTGCCTTATTCTTCACTATGATCCCACTCTCATCAAGCTTGTTTCTATAAATCCACTTTGTCCCTATGACATTGTGGCCCTTTGGTTTTTGAACCAACTCCCAGACCTTGCACCTTCTGAATTGATTTAACTCCTCCTGCATAGCATCAATCCAGTGTGGGTCTTGAATAGCTTCTTCAAATCTCTTGGGTTCCAGTTGAGATAAGAAGCTTGAGCAAAGAACTGTATTTAAGTTCCTGTTCCTTATTTGTACTCCATGTCTTGGATCACCAATGATCTGGTGTGCAGGGTGATCCTTTAGATGTCTAACTGCTGGAGGTAATCTGCCAACAGTTTGACCTTCTTCAATCTCTTCATTATGCTGCACCTCATGGTCTTCATTTTCCTCTTGAGTGTTTTGTATACCCCCTGGATAACAACTACCATTTTCCTCATCCTGCTTTGCAGTTGGATCTTATCTGATAGTAAACTGGTCCATCTTCTGCTGTATACCTGAGGAGCTACAAGAACTACTAGGCAACTCACTGTTAATATGTTTAGATTCATCAAATATGACATGAACTAACTCTTCTACAACTTGAGTAGCCAAATTGTTGACCCTATAAGACTTACTATTGTTGTTGTAACCAACAAATATCTCATCTTAAGATTTGACAGCAAACTTAGTTAGTTGAGATTTGGAATTGTTAAGCACATAGCATTTGCAACCAAAGATCCTAAAATAAGATAAGTTTGGTTTTCTGCCTTTCATAACCTCATAGGGTGTCTTTTTGTGGCTTTTGGTGATGGAAGCCCTATTGAGCACATGGCATGCAGTGTTTACTGCTTCAGCCCAGAAATATTCTGGGAGAGTAGTGTCACTCAATAGTGTTCTTCCAGCCTCAATCGATGTCCTATTCTTTCTTTCAGCAATACCATTTTGCTGAGGTGTTCTAGGTGAGGAGAATTCCTGTTGAATCCCAAATTCTTCACATAACCTTGTCATACTCTCAGATTGGAATTCAGTTCCATGGTCACTTCTGATTTTGACCACTGAACTATCTAATTCATTCTGAATTTATTTGACAAAATTGTAGAAGATATTTGGGGTTTCAGATTTCTGCCTCAGGAAGAATACCCATGAAAATCTAGAATAGTCATCTACCACCACAAAAGTGTAGACCTTCCTACCTAGACTATGAACTGACATAGGACCAAATAAATCCATATGCAAGAGGTATAAGCACCTCACCGAGTCTTTGGTTTCTAGGCTATGAAAGGAGGATCTGGTCTGCTTGCCTTTTTGATAAGCTGAGCATATACCATCCTTATAGCACTTAACCTGAGGACCATTCCTCACTAACTCTTTACTAAAGAGTTGGCCAATAGTCTTGTAATTAAGATGAGCTAGCTTCTTGTGCCATTTGACACAATGAGAGGCTTTCTCATCTGCCACAAGACAGATAGGAGAATTTTTATTCTCACACTCAAAATTTAGGCAATACACATTTCTATTTCTATAGCCAGTCAATATGACTTTTTAATCTTTAGACCTCTTGATATGACACCCATTCTTGATAAATGAAATGTTATATCCAAGATCACTCAGCAGGCTAATGCTTATTAGGTTGTGTTTCAAACCCTTCACATAATCCACTTGAGTGATAGTGATTGAGTTGTTAGAGATGTTACCAAACCCTTTGATGACTCCTTTTTTAGAACCACCAAAAATTACTTTAGGCCCATTCAGTATTTGTGAGTAGTCCTTCAACAATCCTCTTGTTCCAATCATGTGCCTGGAACATCCACTGTCCAAGTACCATATAGGGGCATGACAACTTGGACTCACCTGCAACAAAGATTACTTAACCTTAGAACCCAAATTACTTTTGGGTCCTTGGTTCAAGTTAGCCTGAAACTTGACAAATCTGCCTGCAGCTCTTCTAACAGGTAGACTGCTATCCTTCCTGACACTGGTATTGTGCCAACAGTCTAAGGCATAATGGCCTATCTTGCCACAGCACCAGCACTCATACTTATTATACCTCTTTTTAGGTACAATCTCAGCTGTATTATTTGCAGCAGATCTCTTGTTTTGTGCTGGGGATTTGCCTTTCTTATTGGACTGTGCAGCCCATGCAGTTCCCTTAAAGTGCAATCCTGCCTTACCCTTTTGAGCACAAAGTCATCAATTAGGGGTAGGACAGATTTTGGCTTAGAGAAACTAGCCACTATCTCCTTCTCTTTCTGAAGTCTGACTTCCAGACTTTTAATCTGATCATTTTTGAATGTGATTGTACCCATCTGAATAACAGTTATGTTTTTCAGTCTGACAATCTCATTCATCTCCTGATCCAGCAGCTTATCTGAATTAGATGCAGCTAACTTAAGAGCTGCAATTTCCTTAGCCTGATTTTTGGCAATGTCTTTGCTTTTCTTAAGTGCCTGCAACAAATCCCCATATTCATCAATAAGTTGATGAATATCTCCTTCAGATTCAGACCCATCCACATCTCATGATGCAGATGCATCTGATTCTGACCCAGTGAAGTAATCAGAATCTACAGATGAACTTTTTACCTTACTGGGGCCAGGTTGATCCTGGCACTGGTCTTCTTCAGATATAGCCATCAGTCCTTTGCACTGATGGTCTTCTTGCTCATAGATAGAGTCCAGTAATTGCAGGAACTCATCCTCTTCTTCTGTTGCAAACAGAACAATATAGGCCTCAGCTTCAGATTCAGATTCTGTATGAAGTAGATTGATCTGTCCAACTTTTCTCTTTCTTAGCTACCAAAGATTTCTCCTTCTTGCTCTTGTGCTGAGACTTCTTTTTATCAGTAGACTCCTTCCTTTTATCTGGACAGTCAGCCACAACATGTCCAGTTCTGTTGCAGCAATAGCAAATGATCTTTGATGTAGATGACTTGCTAGGCTTTGTCCCACTTCTATCCTTCCTGGATGATTTCCTCTTCTGATAATAGTCATCCTTGGACTGAGATGAGGATGGCTTAGATTTCCACTACTTCTACTTTAAGAATCTCTGAAACTGCCTAGTGAAAGCAGCAAAGTCTTCATCTGAATTACTGCTGTCTGAACTGGGATTATCAGAATTTTCTGAGTTCACTTCTGCATCTTTCTTAGGAGAAGATGGGGACATTCTCCTATTCTTCCTTGTGGCTTCTACCTTGAAGGCCACAGACTTTTCTCTATGGTCAACCTTTGTATATTTTTCTTCCTCCTTTCTGGCCAACAGCTGCATCTCATATGACAACAATTTACCAAACAATATTGGAGGTGAAATCTCTGCCAATCTGGCCACTTCCCTTATGACACAGATCTTTGTATCCCAATCCTTAGTCAATGACCTAAGGAATTTGTCATTCAGCTCATAAGTACTGAAGATTCTTCCATAGGACATTAGTTCATTTACAATTCTGTAAAACTTCTTGTAACATTCAGTTATACTATCTGACTTGGCTTATCTGAAACTCTCATACTCTTGATTAAGCATATACTTTCTATCTTGCCTAACCTCTTCAGAACCCTCCATGTAGACAACCAATGTGTCCCACATCTCTTTGGAGGTTTCGTAGTGAATCAGATTCTGGAATGTTGAGTCATCTATGACACTCACTATAATATTATGTGCTCTTTTATCCATTGTAGCCAAGATGATCTCATCCTTAGTCATTTCTGAAAAATCCTTAGGAATCCTTTGATTAGCATCAAGAACAGAAACCTTCATTGGAATATATGGTCCTTCCTTAACTGTTATATAAATTCTGGGATCAGTTGCCTCCATAAATAGTCTGACCCTTTCCATCCATATTCCAAAGATTTCCTTCCTGCAGATAGACAACTTCATTGACCCAAGTTCTTTATGGTTTTCTTCTGAACCCATCTACTTTAACTTAGTTCTGCAATTTATTCTGCCTCACAGATCTTACTCAGACTATTAAGTCTATCTTTGAGGAACCTCGCTTTGATACCACTTGAAAGAATTGACTCCTAAATCACCTAGAGGGGGGGGGGGTGAATAGGTGCAATTCCTTTTTCTTCTAAGGCAGAACTTGTAATACATTTACTTAACTATAACAGATATTTCTACAGCTATCACAACATAGAATTAACAATACCACACACAAACACAGAGTGCACGCTGATTTATATTGGTTCCCTAAGGTCTGGGTACATCCACTTTCCCCCTTCGCCTATCTAGCAGTGTGCTAGATTCAGCCTTACTTCTTTCCTTCTCCTCAGATCCTCAGATCTTACAGCTCAGAACCCAAACAAGGTTCCTACAACTCAGAGTGAGTCCACACTCCTACAACTTAGGCAATCTTCCCTACCTGAGCCTTCAACAAGGCCTAAAACTCAGAGATAACAATCTCCTACAACTCAGGCTCACAACCCTACTGATGAGTCCATATTTTACACTGATTTTTGGACTCATCTTTGCTAGTTTTATCGTCTTAGCACTACACTTGAGAGCCTTTATTGCTTATTTGTTCTTATGTACCTATTTCACGATTAAGTACACTGTAGGCCCGTTTCTATGTACTTTCTGTGTTTCTATATTGTTGTTATTCTTTAGCCCTATCTCGGGGATGTGGTGTGCACGTTCTGGTGGCCTATCTGCCCCTTCTACTGGTACAGTGGTCGTGTGCGTGCTCCGGAACCGCTCGGGAGTACACCGACGTTGCAGGAATACTGCCACGACCACTGGACTTATTGCGCACGACCACTGGTCGTGCGCCACTGATCGTGCGCATTACATTCCCTTTTTCCTAATCCTGTCTCGGTAATCGCACGAGCACTGGCCGTAGTGTGCACGACCACTGGTCGTGCGCCAATGGTCGTGCGCATATATGCTGATGCTTCTTGTCCAGGTTGCTGGTCTATTTGGAAAAGTCGCACGATCATCGACCTACAGTGCGCACGACCACTGGTCGTGCGCCACTAATCGTGCGCACTGCTTCTGCTGCTTCTGTATTTAAGGCCCTGCTTCGCGATGTAGGTCAACGCCTGTCATTTGCTGCGATCGGAGAGTGCGCGGGAATCACCATTTCACTTCTCTAGCTGCTCCATCACCTCCACCTT
Source organism: Platanthera guangdongensis (assembly GCA_039583875.1). Classification (NCBI taxonomy): domain Eukaryota; kingdom Viridiplantae; phylum Streptophyta; class Magnoliopsida; order Asparagales; family Orchidaceae; genus Platanthera; species Platanthera guangdongensis. Next base: position 127,463,393 of record CM077165.1, on the reverse strand, counting down.
CGTCGGGAGGCCATTGCCAACTACTCCGAATCTTTTCAACTCTCCGCGAAGCCCTCGGCCATTGATGACTTCAACTCCAAGCTTTCCTGCGGAGTTGGTGAAGTAGATAACCTAGATAACGGACTTAAAGGCCTTCGAGGTGACAGCTCGTTGGTACCGGAAGCCTCCTTGGACTGAGCCCGGAAGCGGATTGACAACTCGCTACTCCGGCCACGACCCGCGGTGGATCTTCACTCTCTTTTGGTTTACTCCTCTTCCCCTTCCTCTGTAGTATGGAATGTTTTGAGCAGTGTAATGAATACTTCCATCCATGAACATCAAGTTTATTTTATAACTAATGGAATGTTAGTATCTTCTTATGCTTGTGAGTATTGTCTGTGAATGTGCCTCGCTCACCCCACATCCCTTCATTCCGTGTCTTGTCCGATTGCACTCCACACAAGAACACTGCAATCCATTAGCTTCCCTTCCACTCGCCCAACTGAAGTTCGCATCGCGGCCGACAAACCCACTCCACCTTGCGAAGCGGTGCCTTCGACCCGCATAGCTTTTACTAGTTCAGTAATCAAACATCCCAATCTCCCAAGTCCTCTATTTCCTTTTTTTTTCAATTTATAACTCTCATAACGATATTCTCTGTACTGTTGCCATTCTACGCTAATTGCATTCCTCAAGAGACCGACACTCGGGGATTTATTCCCAAAACTTTATTACTTGTGCGACCGGTGCGCTTGCCGATTTACACGCATCACCTACCTCAGCCTTCAACTAGGCCTACCACTCAAAGAACTTATCTCCTACAACTCAGCCTTTATAAATCAGGCTTACAACTCAGATCTTAATAAGATCCTACAACAAATAGATGTAAATCTAAGATATAACCACCACCTGGTTGAGAGAGAAAGGATGGAAGGTTTCTTGATCAGTTCTTGGAAGAATCTGATGATAGAGATCGACCTGACTTAGCTTTCTTCCAAGCTTCTTGAATCTGAACACAGTAGGGTTGATCTCCTTTGAAGTTGATCTTCAATCAGCTTCTTTCTTGAAATTCAGAAATCAATCCGAATCCTTCTTGGCAGACTGGTTCAAACTCTGCACTTGAGAGACTTGTTGATGTAAGTCCCTTTCTTCACTTGATTAAATGGAGCTCTCTCTCTCTCCAACTTCTTCTGAAGATTCTTCTGAATTCTTCTTTGAATTCTCTTGACAAAACTGAGTAGATCACCACTCTAGAATGTCTTCTTAGATCTCTTGTTGAAAATCTTCTTCTGGTTTTTCGTTTATCTTATGTGTGTAATAATTCTTCTCATCTGTATGTTACTTCCCTTTCTGTTGTTAGAGAATGTCTTTATATAGACTTTCTTCATGGTAATCGGCTGATCCGGTTTCTAACAAACTTCTGACAGCTCTGATAGTTGCAGTAGACCTGTTGGTTATGGCAGCTGTCAAGTCTTCCAGTCACTTCTTGAAACTCTGTCTTTGTCAGCAAAATGTCGAGACTGAACTTCATCTTATGTCGACACAAGTAGACTAAGTGTTGACACAAGCCTTGATGGTGTCGACACAGCTCCCTTGGTGTAGACACTGCTTCTCGACACAGCTTCTTTAGAATGTGTCGACACTAGATCTGTGTGTCGACACAGTCACTTCTTCTCTTCACAAAAATTAACTTTGTTGAAACTCTGCTATGTGTCGACACAAGTCATGCGTGTCGACACAGTTGATATTGACAAAGTCTTCTGTGTGTCGACACTGCCTCTGTGTGTCGACACAGTTGATGTCGACTAAGTCTTCTGTGTGTCAACACTGCCTATGTGTGTCGACACAGTTGATATCGACAAAGCTTTCTTTGTGTGTCGACACTGCCTCTGTGTGCCAACACAATTTCTTTTGGTGTCGACACAGCCTCTCCAAGTGTCGACACAGTTGTCTCCAAGCATCGACACAGATTTTCTCCAGTGTCGACACAAGCCTGTATAAGTGTCGACACAACTTTTCTGGTGTTGACTCATGGACTTAGAAACTTTTTCCTGCATTCTTGCATTTTCTAACCTGCACATATAAACTCAAAGTAACATCAAATACACCTTGATGCATATCATTGAGTAAGGTGAGGCTTCTTCAAATCTGGTACACATTTTCCAATGTACCCAACAGAAGCATTAGAAGAAATGGACGTTTCCGTGGAAATTATTAGGGAAAAGCTTCAGATAGCGCAGGAACGATATGAGAAGAACGCCAATCGGTGTAGGGCTGATTTAGAGTTTGTTGTAGGGGACATGATGTTTCTCAAAGTTTCCCGGATGTCTGCAGTTAAAAGGTTTAGAAAGAATCATAAGTTGGACCCGAGATATGTGAGACCTTTTAAGGTTGTCGAGCGTATTGGTGTATCGGCTTATAGGCTAGATTTGCCCGCAAATTTTCCTGTTGTGCACGACGTGTTTCATGTGAGACAGTTGCGGAAATGTGTGCTCAGCGACCGACAGATTCTTGATGTTGTGCCCCAGTTGGAGCCTAATCTTTCCTATGTTGAGATGCCCGTTCGTATTTTGGATTCTCTAGATCGAGTGTTGCGGAGAAAAACCATACCAATGGTTAAAGTTTTGTAGTGAAATCAAGACGTCGAGAGCGCGATGTGGGAATTAGAGTCGGCGTTGAGAGAATCTCATCCGCACCTCTTTCTTAGTTCTGGTATGTCACTATATTTTTGGTGGTGTTTGATTTTCTCATTTTAGTTTGGTTTTGGAGTTATGTTAAGTTTCGGGACGAAACTTCTTTTTAGGGGGAGTGACTGTAACGCCCCCGATTTTTTTATAATTATTTGATGAGGTAATGTCATAGTTATGACGTCAGGGCGTTACTTTTTAACGTTAAGGCATTTTCGCGTCTGTTCGGTCAAGTCGGCCAAATTCTTGAGTTCTTGTGGTAATTGGAAAATTTTGCATTTGAAAATTTAGTTAAATAATTTTGGACTTGCTTGACAAGTTTCGTCGCGATCCGAGAGATATTCGGGTCTCGGCGATTTTCCGAAGTTTTGTAGAATTTATGTTCGCCGTAGACTTTGAAAATTAATATCTCGGGAATGGCTCGTCTGATTTTTGTTTTGACTTTACCGTTGGGTTCGTAGCGGCAGTGTTCGCCTACGGTGCGAGTTTTGTTTAATTCGGCGCGCGTTTGGACCTCCGTTTTGAACTCGTGTTTTCTTGTTCAAAAAAATATAAATATAATTATTTTAATATTAAAACACTGTTCAAAAATGTCATTTACGATTCATCTCTATAGTTTTAGTTTTTGGATATATTTGTAAAAAAATAACTGTTCCTGCAAATTTTCTGGTTGTTATCAGGTGGTGGTCGTACTGTACTCGAGTGCTATACGTTAATTCTCGAGTGTCGCTGGATTTTTACTCGAGTAATGCTGCTGTAGTTCTCAGGTAATTTTCTTATTTTTCTAGAGTACCTGTTTTCTTCTTCTTGCGTTTCCGTTTTTTGTTCTCGACTACTGTAGGTCGTTAACTCTAGGTGTGTTCTCGAGAATTCCGTTCCAGTCTACGTTCGGGCGCCGTTTTGAGGGTCAAAACGGTGTCGTATAAAAAATGATTTACATGAATTTTGTTCGTCTCGACGAGATCTACAACTTTCATGCTTAGTACTTTTCGATTTGAAGTCATCTTAAATCTTTATTTTTGTTTTGCGTCCGCACCTAAATTGTCCGTTTTTCTTCCTGTTTAGACAAAATAATTTATAGACACGTGTGTGTGTGTGTGTGTATATATATAAGTTTATACTCTGATACTTAAGGATAATTAAAAAAGAAAACATCACCCTCTTCCTTACGTTCGGACCGAACCGAAGCCAGAGCTGCGACTCCCTCCCATTCGTGAATCTTCCGGTGGTCGCCGACGGAGCTCCGGTGCTCGAAATCTTCAACCAAATATAGATCTGGAAAGCTCTCGTCGAGAGCTACGCCATCGTTGTAAAACTTTCCCCATTTCTTGAGTTTTCTCGTTATGGTTTTTGGCCCTAACCTCTATTTCAGCCATTCTTGTTCGGATTTCGACTCCTTCCGTCTTCTTTTGCCCCGATCTGCGACGTGGAGTGGTGGTTTAGGGAATTTTTCCGATAAAACCAATGCAAGTGGTGGTTTTACTCTTTTTTCCTTTTCTCTCTTCTTCCTAATCCTGATGATATGCTGTTAACCTCATTTTATTTAATCTTTTTGTACTGTTGTCATTTCAATTTGTAGATATATTAAAATTTTCCTTTGAATCCACTTGTATTATTAGTTTTTTTTCATGATGATTCAATCTTGTAGCGTTGTAGTGATTTGATGGAAATGTTTAACTGTTGGCTTTAATCGTTCCTAACTATTATGTAAGATGTGCTAAAAGTTGTTTAGGACTGTGAAATCTTTCCTGGGGTTGATCAACTGCTTCTTAATCTAAAAATGTCTGGTAGAATCCGATGTGCCAAGTCCTGAGATATATTTTTTGTTGGGTTTTCTTGATTGCGGGAGTTAGTGGATGAAACCACCTCCGCAGTGTTTGTTTCTTTTATTGGCACCTCGTGGAACTCTACCGGGTGTTTGGCGCATTCGCGGTGAATGGTGGAGTGTTTAGTCTCCCCCGCATTTAGACGAATAATTGTCTTTGGGGTTGTGTCCAGCTGAGTCGACCACCCTGCCCGTTTTGGATTGTTTGGTGGAGTTGACCACGAGAGGCTAGTAGGGGTTTGTTTCTTTTCCGGATGATTTAATCATGAACTTTTTCCCCTTATAGTCTTGTGCATTTGGGGTGCTTTTGTGGTACGTGACGCTTCACGTAAGTGTTTCCTTTTGGCTTTTTGTACATTTTTGATGTACTTTAATTAAGTATTTTCCTTTGGTCTTGGGTTGATACACCTCGACTTTGTTTACTTTTGGCTTACTTTCTGCCATTACTTGTACATTCTTGCTGAGGTGTTCTGTCTTTGGAATGCCTCAGGTTCAGAGCTGTAGCTGAAAACCGTGCTAGTTTTGGAGTTTTTGAGCAGCAGTTTTGGGTGTCTTCTTTGCCTCGCCGTAGTGAGGTAGTTTGTTGTTTTTGTTTATTCACTAGTTCAGACATACTTTACCTTGTGGGTTCGTGTCAGTTTATTGATGCCCACATGATTGTTATGTTATTTTTTTGGATACTTGCTAGCTGCTTAGCTTTCTTTTTTCGTGTTTGGAATACTTGCTCTCTGGGATGTTTTATGCTAGAAATGCATGATAGGTATTTTCAAGTATAAAATAAAACTACTATTATTGCCTCATGCATTGCACGCTTTTAGAATGTTAAGTCACTATATTTAACGACCGTACAAATCTACTTTTATTACAATTATAAACTTAGAACTTACATACCTTGAGGTGTCCTTTGGGAACCTCTAAGCTCTTGTAGGATGCCTATCCGATAAAAAAGTACTTTTTTTCGCTGCGTTTAACTACTTTTCTCGTGCACTAGATGAGTCACTAAGGTGATGGATACGACTATCTACTATACTTAAATTAATTTTAACTCTAAATAACTTAAAAAACTTTTCTTTATGGTTAAGTAGGAGTTTTGCCTGAGCGTCCGCAGTTATCTCCTGTTGACGTGGCATCATGACGCGTATCTTTCCCTTACTCTGATATACTTATTTGGCGGTGAAAAATGTGGGTTGTGACAGAGGTTGAGGACGAAAAATCCTCTACAGAATACTCACGTGCTCTCCTTTCAAGATACTAGCCGAGTCTTTGGATTCCTTTTTCTTAGAGGACAGGTCGCGTCCTTGCGACTTAGTAATCAGCTAGTCTCCCTCATACCTAGTTCGACCATTTTTGGTTGAGAAGGGGCTGCTCCTTTCGACCATCCGGGTACGTGCTGAGACCTTCCTGCCGCAATATTTGGGGTCCTGTTTGTAACGTCCCGAATCGCTCTAGGCCCCTAGTGTGTGTGTTTTGAGTCAGGAGGGTTGACTTGAGTCCTGAGAGTGCAGGGAATTGGACTGCACTTGTGGATAAATGGAGAATCAGTGTAAAAGGAAGTAACACGGGTAGGGACACGGCCGTGTGCCTACCCGTGTGCGTCGAGTTGAGCTCGACGACCCGTGTCGAGATCGTCGAGCTGTGTCGACACCAAGGGACACGGGTAGGGACACGGCCGTGTGCCTACCCGTGTGCGTCGAGTTGAGCTCGACGACCCGTGTCGAGATCGTCGAGCTGTGTCGACACCAAGTGACACGGGTAGTGACACGGCCGTGTCCCTACCCGTGTGCGTCGAGTTGAGCTCGACGAGAAGTGTCGAGACGCAACCCGAGAAGTACACGGCCAAGGACACGGCTATGCACACGGCCGTGTCATGTGGACACGGGTCGGGACACAGGCGTGTCCCAACCCGTGTCAAGTATTGAACCGACATGGAAACTGTCGTTGCCGCTTCGCCAGGAAGGACACGGGTAAGGACACGGCCGTGTCCCTACCCGTGTCACATTTTATATATAAAGGGGAGAGAAAACCCTAGCCGTTTTCATGCTCTTTTCATCCCCTAATTCCTGTGAGAACTCCTGTGAGAGGGAAAACTGCAGAAGCAAGTTTTACCAAAGGAGATCCGCCATCGCCGTGAAAGAGAAGATGCCGCCAAGGAGAACTACGAGATCCATGGCTAGAAATGGTGGTACCGCTGGAGCCAATGTGAGTTTCCTACCCTCTCCCTTGGTGCTAGATCTATAGTTATTTTCCTAGGAGAGACATCGGCTCAAGAGAGTCTTGATGGAGAGGAGAAGATTTCTAGGTTCGGCCATGCTAGGATTTGAATCCTAGACTTTAGATCTCTTCAACCCTTCCCCTTTTCTTCAATACGACGATGGGTGAATGGTTTCGTGAGGAGTTTTGGCCTTTGAGGTTGAATAAGGGAGGAGGACATTTCTGGAAAATTTAGGAAGGATCGCTTGAGGAAGAAGACGGACCGATGCCGTCCATTTTTCTTTAAGAAGCGTGCAGAATCTGTATTCTGCGCGCAGCGAACTTCGTGGCCATTTTTATGTATGCTATGGCCAGATCTGGGCTTTCGGCTTAACACGAAAGTTGAAGCCCTTGAAAATATCTTTCCAACGAATGGTTGCACGACTTCTGGCGAAGTCTGTAGGCACGGGAAAGTCTAAACGAAAATGGTGTTCAATAAACCTCGTATGCAGAAACTGTGTTCTGTACGCAGCGGACTTCAAGTCCGATTTCAAATAGGATAATGTCAAATCTGGGTTGAGCTCTGAATATGAAAGATGTAGTCTATGGAAATACCTTTCCATCGAGGGGTTACACGACTTCACCGGATTCCTGTAGCCTCGGAATCTCCGGTCGAAGTTGCTGTCCAGACTATTCCTGCACTTAAAAATCTGGGTTTATAATATTTGATTTGGATTCGGTGAAACTAATATTACAGGTAACCTTGAGGCTTGGATAAACTCTTATGAATAATTAATTCAGTTGCATAAATGATGAAGATTATTAATCGGATTTCATGTGATAGAATTGTAAGATAGTATACTTGAATGATTTGACTGGTTAGAAGTTAGTAGATTTTTATACATGTGCATCTTGATATATTGTGTCGAAATCACCTGATATGACATATAGAAGGATAACTCATGGCCATGTGAATGTTGAATAGTGGATTGAATTTGGTAGTCCAATACTTAGAGTGTCGTCTTCCTATGAGTAGTGTTGTGTGAGTTTGTAAGTGCGGTGTTGACCGCCACTTGTTTTGGTTGTGTTGAGATGAGGTGTGGATGGATGGTTGGGCTGTGCCCTCGTGTTTGCTTCCGAGGCCCCTTCCACGTTATGTTGATGTGGTATTTGCATGTGGTGTGAGTCGACACGCGGTGTCGTAATCCGGGTTAAGGATAGTGTGGCAGGTCTACGGGCTCGCCAGTCGTCACACCGACGGGAGTTGGCAGTTAGACTTGGTCGGTTTGGGCTGTGTCCTCGGTGTTCACGTCCCGAGGCCCCTCCGACCATGTGAACGGTTGGGCTGTGTCCTCGTGCTTTCTTCCGAGGCCCCTTCCGGGTCACGCAAGGCCAGTTCGGGCTGTGTTCTTGGTGCACATCTACCCAAGACCCCGCTGGGCCATAGTACGCATGGGCTCCGCTGTTGTGTTCTTAGCATTGAGGCGTACGGAGGCCTAGGTGAAGTAGTGTGATACCCGCCTAGTAGTAGAAGTGCCCGTTCTACTGTCACCGCCTGGCCACGGCGGCTGATGCCTGAGAGGTTAGCTACCTGCTCGAAAAGTGGGAACTATAGTCTGTGTCGACATAGCAGTTGCATGGGTGTGCATGGGTGAGTCATTGCATAGCATTCATAGCATTTCATATCATTGCACCACAAGATCCTCATCGTATAAGTTTGTATGGCACTCTTATACGATGAGTTACTTTTATGTAACCCGATCCTTAACTTATAAGTTTGTATGGGCATTCTTATAAGTTAAGTTACTTTCCTGCTGTTACTTATACTTGCTAGTTTAGTGTAGCTCTTACTTAAATGCTGATTATGATGTTGTTACTCTTACATTACCTTTCCACTGCTTGTACTTCCTTTACTTGCATACTTATTATATACTATACTCTTGTTCCTTTTCTCCGCCCGGTGCCGAGGAGTCGCCGGGGAGCGGATGTGAAACCACTTAGTCGTTTCGACTAACGGTTGCTACGTCTTCCTTTTTAGGAGGTCACGCCGCAGGTAGAGCAGCCGCAGACTACGCAGCAGGACAGCCAGGCCAGGACGACAGGGCCTGATGCGACGGTGCCATCGATACCGTCTGTTACAGATGTTAGTGTTTTGATTACTCTGATGTAGCCCGTTTGGGCAATGTTTAGCTGTACTCTGATATATTGTAGAAGCATGTTTTAGCTTCTCATTATTGATGTATTTGGACATTATAACTTAGTGTGGATTTTGACTTCTCTTGCTTATTTATTTGGTTGGGTTGGCATGATATATTGATATTGTTGTAGCCGGCGGAATAGGCGTCTTGTGGTACAGGTTAGCCCGTGTGCTAATGCTACCGCAAGGCGGCTGTTCCGGGCATAAGACTCCCCCTTCGTGCCGTGTTTTGGGATCCGGGGAGGGGGGGGGGGGTCTTACAAATGGTATCAGTTTGCCACGATCCTCAACTAAGAAGTCATTCAACAATGGTGCCACCCCCATTTGGTTAGTCAGTTTGGGGACAAACTGACTTAGCGGAAGCAGTGTGTGCCCATATGTAATTCACATTAAGTTTGTCCAACTTTGACCTTAAGTTTAGCCAACCTGACCACAAATTTGTCGTGTACGTGTAGGTTCCACTACATGTTGAGCCGATGAGGGGTACTCCTACCCCTCCCATACCCACTCAGTTCCAACAGTCTGAGTTGGGGCAAACACTTACCGCCATTCTTGATGCTTTTAAGGCACAGCAGGCTCCGGTGCAACAACAGGCCCCGAGCTCCAACTGGCTGAGCACCTTCCGAGCTCTCTCCCCTCCCGTCTACCTTGGGACGGAGTCAGCCGTACGTACAGAGGAATGGCTAGACACGATACAGGAGTTGTTGGCCGGTATCCGTTGCCCAGCCAACATGGCAGTGACATTGGCAGTGTCTGTCTTGGACTTACATGCGAAGAGGTGGTGGAAGTCCCTCATGGGCTCTACCTTCCAAGGCCGGATCTACACAGAGATAAGTTGGAGTGAATTCTCGGGTGTTTTTTTGGAGCACTTTATCCCTACATCGGCCCGAGATGAGCTTGAGCAGAGGTTCCTTCTACTAAAGCAGGGATCAAAGTCGGTTACAGAATACCAGCGGGAATTCCAGCATCTCGCAAGGTTTACGGACTCTTATGAGTTGGATGACAGAGGTTATGCCAAGCGCTTCTATAAAGGGCTGCGAGATCCCCTAAGGCAGTCCCTTTTGTTTATAGCGGATGGTAGCTTGGCGGAGATCATTGATATGGCGAAAAGATTGGAGGCGGACCACCTGGGATGTAGTAAGAGGCCTGCGGAGGACGTGATGGAAGCCGGCCCAAGTAATAGAAGGAGACGGGACTTCAGAGGAGGAAGAGGTTATCAAAGAGGTGGAGGCGTGTCCACCGAAACTATAGGGTGGAGCATCCAGTTCCGCAGCCGCCTGCGTTGCCTCCACCCCCACAGCATCAGCGATTTCAACAACTTGAAGGGCGTCGTGGTCTGGTGTGCTTCGAATGCAACCAGCCGGGCCACATCCGGCGTTTTTGCCCACAGCTATATGGGAACGCCCCTCCTGCTCTCCCTCCTGCTCTCCTCCTGCTCTCCCTCCTGCTCTCCCTCCAGCCGCTCCACGAGGGCGGGGATATATGCGCGGTCGAGGACGAGGACCGCCAAGAGGAAACCCCGGACCGGTCCGGGATCAGGTGTACGCGCTTGACATGGCACAGGAAAGGAACTCACAAGATGTGATTGCAGATATGATTTAATTAATTTACATATTTGCATGATCTAGCTTGAATTGATTAGAACTTACTAGCCAATAGCAATAAGTTTTGGTTGTTGGTACTTAGGCACCGTGATTATTGGCGGGAAGACAGCCTATGCGCTGTTCGATACCGGTGCCTCACACTCCTTTGTGTCCGAGGATTTCATAAAAGACGTGGGGGATGTTCAGTACTTCACGGGAATAGCCCGACGTGTACGCCTTCCGGACGGCTCGGAGATGATCGCGACCGCCAAGTGCGAGTTGGAGTTATTTATTGATGGGAAGGCCTTTGATACACCGGCCACGGTTCTGAGAATGCCGGAGTTTGACATCATTTTGGGCATGGCATGGCTGGACTGGCACTTCGCGAGGATCGACTGCGCGGAGAAGTGGATCTATTTGAGGCATGAAGACTCTGACGTCATCTTCCAAGGTATTGGCTTCGCGCCACGTATGATATTATCTCCTATTCAGGCTGTAAACGCTCATATGAAGGGGGATGAGGTCTTCATGATCTGGTTCGAGTTGAAGGAAGCAGCGTTGGAATTAAAGGATGTACGGGTAGTGCGGGATTTTCCTGAGGTATTTCCTGAGAAGCTACCAGGATTACCTCCGCTAGAGAGGTTGACTTCCAGATCAATCTAGTACCAGGTGCCAAGCCTGTATCCAAGGATCCATACAGAATGGCTCCGAAAGAACTCGCGGAGTTTAGAGTTCAATTGCAAGAACTGGTGGATTCAGGGTTCGTTCGCCCCAGTTCATCACCATGGGGAGCCCCTGTGCTGTTCGTGAAGAAGAAGGATGGAACACTGCGATTGTGCATAGATTATCGGGAACTCAATCGGTTGACGGTGCGGAACACTTATCCGCTACCGCGGATCGATGAGTTGTTCGATCAACTAGTGGGAGCGCATTGGTTTTCTAAATTGGATTTGCGCTCCGGATACTATCAGTTGAGGATACAAGAAGGGGACATCCAGAAAACGGCCTTCAGTTCGAGATATGGTTTGTATGAGTTCACAGTAATGATGTTTGGGCTCACAAATGCCCCTTCGGCCTCATGAGCTTGATGAATAAGGTGTTTGAACCGTATTTGGACATCTTCGTCATTGTTTTCATCGACGACATCTTGGTCTACTCAAAGACGAGGGGAGCATGTCGAGCACCTGACCTTGGTTTTGAAGAAATTGAAGGAGCACGCCTTGTATGCCAAGTTTAGCAAGTGTGAATTCTGGCTTAAGGAGGTTGCCTTCTTGGGCATGTGATCAGTGGAGCAGGGTTAGCAGTGGATCCAGCTAAGGTGCGGGCCGTGAGGAGTGGTCGCCCTTGAAGTCGGCGGCCGATGTACGGAGCTTCTTGGACTTGCTGGCTACTACCGCAAGTTCGTGAAAGGTTTTTCCAAGATTGCCCTTCCTCTTACCTCCTTGACGAAGAAGGTGTGCCATTTGAGTGGACACCTCAATGTGAAGAGGCATTTCAAGAATTGAAAGATAGGCTTACCTCCGCCCCCATCCTTGCACTTCCGTCTGGGAAGGAAGGATTCCAAGTTTACACGGACGCATCATATCAAGGATGGGAGCGGTGCTGATGCAGCACGGGCACGTGATCGCTTATGCTTCAAGGCAGTTAAAGAAACATGAAATCAATTACCCGGTTCATGATTTGGAGTTGGGAGCAGTGGTGTTCGCTTTGAAAGTCTGGAGGCATTATTTATATGGCGTGCACTGCGAGATCTTTTCCGATCACAAAAACTTGAAGTATGTTCACACTCAGAAGGAGTTGAACCTGAGACAACGGCGGTGGTTGGAATTTCTATGCGACTACGAGTTCACCATGAACTACCACCCCGGAAAGCGAACTCGGTAGCCGATGCCTTGAGTAGAAAAGTGCCAGGCTCTAGCCCAGAGTCTCGGCTGATGAGCATGGAGTTGGCTCGGATGATCGAGGAGATGGAAATTACTTTAGTATTCAAGGATCCTTCGGCAGAGTATGCAGAGTATTTGGCCAACATGAGCATAGTTTGTGATATCCGAGACCGGATTCGGGTGGAGCAAGGAATGGATGCGGCCTTGGCCCCGACAATCAAGGCAATTGAAGATGGGACCACCGATGAGTACACACTCAAAGACGGCCTCATTTATTTTCGTGGCCGACTCTATATTCCCAAGGGCGGCAAAATTCGGGAGGATATCTTGAGAGAGGCACATTCCTCTCAATATTCAGTGCACCCTGGTATTGCTAAGATGTACGCCGGATTGCGGAAGACCATGTGTTGGCCGGGAATGAAGAAAGATGTTCGCTACTATGTTACACATTGCGAAGCTTGCCAAAGAGTGAAGGCTGAATGCAGGAGTCCCGGTGGTTTGTTGCAGTCATTGCCCATCCCCAATGGAAGTTCGAGGATATCTCCATGGACTTTGTTCATGGGTTACCTCGTTCCCGCTCCGGGAATGATTCAGTATGGGTTATTGTGGATCGACTGACAAAGGTGGCCCGGTTCATTCCAATGAAGAAGGAAGCACACGTGGATGTTTTGGTACGCCTTTTCGTGGAGCAATTTGTACGGTATCATGGCGTGCCCAAGACAATTGTTTCAGATCGGGATGGTCGGTTTACATCCAATGAGTGGAAGGCGGTACAGACGTATTTGGGCTCACGCCTAACCTTTAGTACCGCATTTCATCCACAGACGGACGGACAGTCAGAGCGGACCATCAGAACACTGGAGGATTTATTGAGGTTATGTGTGTTGGACAGAGGAGAGCCATGGGAAAGGCTCTTGCCACTAGTGGAATTCTCCTATAATAATAGCCATCAGGCAAGCATCGGCATGGCGCCCCATGAAGCCCTTTACGGAAGAGGTGCAGGACTCCCTTGTCTTGGGTGCAAGATGAAGATCCGAAGGCATTAGGGAACGAATATATAGATGATACTGATGCGGCGGTCAGATTGATACGGGATCGCATGTTGGAGGCTCAAAGTCGACAGGCGAAATATTATATAAAAAGCATCGGATGGTGGAGTTCCAGGTGGGAGAAAAAGTGTTCCTCAAGATTCGGCCGATGCATGGAGTGTCGCGGGTGCGTGGAGTGAAAAAGCTCAGCCCAAGGTATGTTGGGCCTTATACTATATTGGAAAGGATTGGCCTGTTGGCCTATCGGTTGGAGTTACCACCAGAACTAGAAAATCTCCACGACGTGTTCCATGTGTCGTCGCTTCGAAAAGCACTGTTGCGGCCCGACCAGTATATTCCCACTACTGATGGTGCAGTGGCATCAGATAGGTCTGTGCGACTAGAGCCGGTGCGGATTGTTGACAGCGAGACAAGGACTTTGCGCCGCAAAAGTGTTCCCTTAGTAAAGGTGCTATGGTTGAATCATGGGAAGGAGGAGTACACATGGGAGCCATTGGATTTAATGCAGCAACGCTGCCCGGAGTTGTTTGCTCAAGGTAATTCTATTTAAAAGCAAGTGTTAAATTTCCTGTCATGCTTTCCTCCCCACAGCCTAAGCCTGATTTCGGGACGAAATCTTTTATTTTGTTTATAGGATTTGTAACGTCCCGAATCGCTCTAGGCCCCTAGTGTGTGTGTTTTGAGTCAGGAGGGTTGACTTGAGTCCTGAGAGTGCAGGGAATTGGACTGCACTTGTGGATAAATGGAGAATCAGTGTAAAAAGGAAGTAACACGGGTAGGGACACACGGCCGTGTGCCTACCCGTGTGCGTCGATTTGAGCTCGACGACCCGTGTCGAGATCGTCGAGCTGTGTCGACACCAAGGACACGGGTAGGGACACGGCCGTGTGCCTACCCGTGTGCGTCGAGTTGAGCTCGACGACCCGTGTCGAGATCGTCGAGCTGTGTCGACACCAAGTGACACGGGTAGTGACACGGCCGTGTCCCTACCCGTGTGCGTCGAGTTGAGCTCGACGAGAAGTGTCGAGACGCAACCCGAGAAGTACACGGCCAAGGACACGGCTATGCACACGGCCGTGTCATGTGGACACGGGTCGGGACACGGGCGTGTCCCAACCCGTGTCAAGTATTGAACCGACATGGAAACTGTCGTTGCCGCTTCGCCAGGAAGGACACGGGTAAGGACACGGCCGTGTCCCTACCCGTGTCACATTTTATATATAAAGGGGAGAGAAAACCCTAGCCGTTTTCATGCTCTTTCATCCCCTAATTCCTGTGAGAACTCCTGTGAGAGGGAAAACTGCAGAAGCAAGTTTTACCAAAGGAGATCCGCCATCGCCGTGAAAGAGAAGATGCCGCCAAGGAGAACTACGAGATCCATGGCTAGAAATGGTGGTACCGCTGGAGCCAATGTGAGTTTCCTACCCTCTCCCTTGGTGCTAGATCTATAGTTATTTTCCTAGGAGAGACATCGGCTCAAGAGAGTCTTGATGGAGAGGAGAAGATTTCTAGGTTCGGCCATGCTAGGATTTGAATCCTAGACTTTAGATCTCTTCAACCCTTCCCCTTTTCTTCAATACGACGATGGGTGAATGGTTTCGTGAGGAGTTTTGGCCTTTGAGGTTGAATAAGGGAGGAGGACATTTCTGGAAAATTTAGGAAGGATCGCTTGAGGAAGAAGACGGACCGATGCCGTCCATTTTTCTTTAAGAAGCGTGCAGAATCTGTATTCTGCGCGCAGCGAACTTCGTGGCCCTTTTTATGTATGCTATGGCCAGATCTGGGCTTTCGGCTTAACACGAAAGTTGAAGCCCTTGAAAATATCTTTCCAACGAATGGTTGCACGACTTCTGGCGAAGTCTGTAGCCACAGGAAAGTCTAAACGAAAATGGTGTTCAATAAACCTCGTATGCAGAAACTGTGTTCTGTACGCAGCGGACTTCAAGTCCGATTTCAAATAGGATAATGTCAAATCTGGGTTGAGCTCTGAATATGAAGATGTAGTCTATGGAAATACCTTTCCATCGAGGGGTTACATGACTTCACCGGATTCCTGTAGCCTCGGGAATCCCCGGTCGAAGTTGCTGTCCAGACTATCCCTGCACTTAAAAATCTGGGTTTATAATATTTGGATTTGGATTCGGTGAAACTAATATTACAGGTAACCTTGAGGCTTGGATAAACTCTTATGAATAATTAATTCAGTTGCATAAATGATGAAGATTATTAATCGGATTTCATGTGATAGAATTGTAAGATAGTATACTTGAATGATTTGACTGGTTAGAAGTTAGTAGATTTTTATACATGTGCATCTTGATATATTGTGTCGAAATCACCTGATATGACATATAGAAGGATAACTCATGGCCATGTGAATGTTGAATAGTGGATTGAATTTGGTAGTCCAATACTTAGAGTGTCGTCTTCCTATGAGTAGTGTTGTGTGAGTTTGTAAGTGCGGTGTTGACCGCCACTTGTTTTGGTTGTGTTGAGATGAGGTGTGGATGGATGGTTGGGCTGTGCCCTCGTGTTTGCTTCCGAGGCCCCTTCCACGTTATGTTGATGTGGTATTTGCATGTGGTGTGAGTCGACACGCGGTGTCGTAATCCCGGGTTAAGGATAGTGTGGCAGGTCTACGGGCTCGCCAGTCGTCACACCGACGGGAGTTGGCAGTTAGACTTGGTCGGTTTGGGCTGTGTCCTCGGTGTTCACGTCCCGAGGCCCCTCCGACCATGTGAACGGTTGGGCTGTGTCCTCGTGCTTTCTTCCGAGGCCCCTTCCGGGTCACGCAAGGCCAGTTCGGGCTGTGTTCTTGGTGCACATCTACCCAAGACCCCGCTGGGCCATAGTACGCATGGGCTCCGCTGTTGTGTTCTTAGCATTGAGGCGTACGGAGGCCTAGGTGAAGTAGTGTGATACCCGCCTAGTAGTAGAAGTGCCCGTTCTACTGTCACCGCCTGGCCACGGCGGCTGATGCCTGAGAGGTTAGCTACCTGCTCGAAAAGTGGGAACTATAGTCTGTGTCGACATAGCAGTTGCATGGGTGTGCATGGGTGAGTCATTGCATAGCATTCATAGCATTTCATATCATTGCACCACAAGATCCTCATCGTATAAGTTTGTATGGGCACTCTTATACGATGAGTTACTTTTATGTAACCCGATCCTTAACTTATAAGTTTATATGGGCATTCTTATAAGTTAAGTTACTTTCCTGCTGTTACTTATACTTGCTAGTTTAGTGTAGCTCTTACTTAAATGCTGATTATGATGTTGTTACTCTTATATTAACCTTTCCACCTGCTTGTACTTCTTTACTTGCATACTTATTATATACTATACTCTTGTTCCTTTTCTCCGCCCGGTGCCGAGGAGTCGCCGGGGGAGCGGATGTGAAACCACTTAGTCGTTTCGACTAACGGTTGCTACGTCTTCCTTTTTAGGAGGTCACGCCGCAGGTAGAGCAGCCGCAGACTACGCAGCAGGACAGCCAGGCCAGGACGACAGGGCCTGATGCGACGGTGCCATCGATACCGTCTGTTACAGATGTTAGTGTTTTGATTACTCTGATGTAGCCCGTTTGGGCAATGTTTAGCTGTACTCTGATATATTGTAGAAGCATGTTTTAGCTTCTCATTATTGATGTATTTGGACATTATAACTTAGTGTGGATTTTGACTTCTCTTGCTTATTTATTTGGTTGGTTGGCATGATATATTGATATTGTTGTAGCCGGCGGAATAGGCGTCTTGTGGTACAGGTTAGCCCGTGTGCTAATGCTACCGCAAGGCGGCTGTTCCGGGCATAAGACTCCCCCTTCGTGCCGTGTTTTGGGATCCAGGGAGGGGGGTCTTACACTGTTTGCCTTCATTCTTCATCCTAGTCATCCTAGCCGTCTGATCTTACCCCGAACCAGTAACCTTAGGCGGCATTGGTCTGAATTCCGAGGTTGAGACTTTTCCTGGCTTCAACACTTGGTGCGGTGAGCGTAGATTGCAACCAAGGAGGAAAGATTGGTGGTTTAGTAAGATGGACAATGGTGGCGAGCATGGAGAGTTGGCCGGTAACTCGACGGGAGTTGGTGATCTCGCGCGAGGAGGTGAGTTCATGACGGTTGCTGCGTTCGAGGAGTTCGCGAAGAAGATTGAGAAGACCATCCTCGCCAGGTTTTCTCATCGCCCCGATATCACGGTGACATCCCCTCGTCGCGTGACACCAATGGATGAGGATGCGCCGCCCAAGCGAGCTGGGAAGGAGCCCGCTTAGGCAAGAGAAGAGCGACCGATGCAGTCGTGACATCATCCAGCTGACAGCCAAGGAGTCCGTTTTCGGGATCCGATGTCGCCGACGAGATACCATGATAATCGCCAGTGGAGCGAGTATGATGTCTCTAGCGAGGATGAAACTCGCTACCGCTAGGGAGGGAGGAGCCCCTTCTGTGACAAGATCCTCGCTGCCCCCGTTCTTGAAGGGTTCAGAGAGCCCATTCTCACCTACTACTCTGGTAGGGGTGACCCTGTCTGGCATCTTTAGTGGTTTGAAGACGTCGTCTCCATCCGCAACATGTCTGACGCCTTCAAATGCCGGTTCTTCTCCATCACCCTCAAAGGCAATGCAAGAGACTGGTTTCACTAGCTGCTAGCAGGTTTCGTCTACTATTTCTCCGATTTGCATTGGGGCCTCATGGCGAGGTTCGCGACATCCAAGAAGAGGAAGAAGGAGGCAACAACCCTCTTCAAGATTACCCAAGGATAGCATGAGAGCTTAGGCAATTTCATTGACCACTTTCAGGAAGAGATCTTGGAGGTCGAGGAGGTGGATAGCTTCACTTTGATGGTGGCCCTGAAGTTCGGGTTGAAGAGAGGTCTGTTCAGCATGAGATGTGTTCCAATCCCTCGATGTATTTTGAGGAGATGATAAAGAGGGCTAATACATTCGTCCGAGGAGAGGAAAAAAAATAAAGATTTCTTGGCACGGTTGGACAGAGATGATCCGATGGAAAGGGAGAGAACAGGACCTTCGGGGGCGAAGGTTAGGAGGATGCCAGAGAGGTAGGTCGACAAGAGGAAGGAAGAGCCGAGGATAAGAGAGGAGAGGAGGACGAGAGAAGAGCCCAGGAGAATGGAAGAGAGGAGGCAGGAGAGGCCTCAAAGGTAAGAGGAGAAGAGGCCGACAGAGGCCCAAGTAAGAAGAGGGGATGATAGGCGGTTCCAGTATCTCAAGGATCGCCCCCAGTGGAGGCCACCCGTGAGACCCCGTTTTCAGGAGGAGAGAAGGAATGACAACCGGCAGGGGGAGGCAGAGGAGGAGGAAGAAGGGAGGCAATAGCCATCGCTCATCAAGACAACAGACATCGCCGGAGGGAGCAACGAGCGATGCGTTAGGAGGTGGATATTCCACTCTACTGCGACATCCATCGAGTAGAGGGGCATGGGATGTTGGCCTGCCCAGAGTTCTGGGAAACGAGGAGGAGGTTGAAGGCAGGAGTAGCAGAGAGGGAGCAGCAGATACAGGAGGTCTCGGTCAGACAAGTAGCATTCCAAGCATCGACGAGGAGGAGGAACGAGGATCGTGTCGACCTGGGAGGTCGCAGAGAGGTGATACATGTCCCAGGAGGTGGGCATGTCAGAGTAATAAACGGAGGAGCCGGGCTTGGAGCTTCCCGCAAGGGAAGTCTCCATCAGATCTATAAGAAGAGCGTCGCCTCGACGTCGCAGAACCCGCCGCCATTAGAAGATATCACCTTCTCAGAGGAGGATATGCTGGGGAATGAGAACCCCTTTCACGACACCCTAGTTATTCAGGCTGCCATCGAATACTTCACCATCGACCGAATCCTCGCGAATAATGGGAGATCGGTAAATGTCATCTTCAAGAGAACTTTCATAGTGCTTCAGGTGGAAGCGTCTCGGGTCCAGGCTACGGATGGACCCCTCTTCGGCTTCTCAAGAGAGAATAAAGAGGTGGAAGGGGCAGTGAAGCTTTTGGTTACTCTTGGCAGGACTTCGATCTGATGCCGCTTCATCATCGTTGATGCCCCGAGTGGATACAATACCATCTTTGGGCGGCCCATCATCAATTATTTCAAGGTCGTTCCATTATCATACCATCAGTGCTTGAAGTACTGCCGAGGAGATGTCCAGATCAGGATCAGGGGAGATCCTAGGGCCTCTAGGGAGTACTACCTGAATGGCGTCAGTACCATCAGCTGGATGGGGGACGCATAGAAGTTGGAGGAGCTTCTGGAGAAGGAGAAGGGTTTGTGTGCTGCTGAGGAGGTGGAAGAGGTGGAAGTGATCTCTCGAGGAGGAGCTTGGTATGCTGAAGTATGGAGGATCTCTGCCGCTGGAGGGAAAGATAGAGATGGCCGCTTGCCTGCAGGAGAACGTCAACGTTTTCGCTTGGAATTCCGCCGAGATGCCAGGGGTTGACGCCGACGTTGCCTGCCATCACCTCAACATGTATCCCGCGGTTGCTCCCGTTCGTCAAAAGCAGAGGAAGAGCGCTGTCGTGCTGGCTGGACCAATCAGGGAGGAAGTGGAGAAGTTGCTGAGGGCGGGTTTTGTTTCAGAGATCAAGTATCCAGCCTGGGTCTCCAATATTATAATGGTGAAGAAGCCCAGAGGGGGCTGGCATCTTTGTATTGATTTTTCTATGCTGAATAAGTCTTTCCTGAAGGATTGCTACCCCTTGCCTCAAATAGACGCGCTGGTTGATTCCTCCGTCGGGTTTTCAGTGATGAGTTTTCTTGACGCTTTTTCAGGGTATCACCAGATCCGGATGCACCCGCTCGACTGCCGCGACGTCTCCTTCATAACAGCGATGGTTGATATAGCTACAAAATGATGCCTTTCGGGCTCAAGAACGCGGGGCCGACTTACCAGAGAATGATGGATCAAATTTTCAAGGAGCAGAAGGGGCGAAACTTGCAAGTTTATGTGGACGATCTCCATATCAAGAGTAAAAGCGTTGTGGAGCACATAGCGGATCTGGTGGAGACCTTCGCCACCCTGAGGAAGTACAAGATGCGACTCAACCCGGCCAAGTGCGTCTTCGGTGTAGGAAGAGGGAAATTCTTAGGCCACCTTCTCACTCCCAGGGGGGTGGAACCTAATCCGGACAAAGTGAAGGCCATTCTGGAGATGGCGTCCCCGAGAGATCCCAAGGAAGTCCAAAGGTTGACAGGAAGGCTGGCAGGCCTTAGCCGTTTCCTATCCAAGGCGGGAGAAAAGTGTTCTCCGTTCTTTAAAACTCTCCTGGGGAATCAGAAGTTCTAGTGGACCGCAGAGTGTGAGGAGGCCTTTAGAAAGCTCAAGCAACAGCTAACCCAAGCGCCTCTCTTCCAAGGCATGCAGGGTAATGAAGACCTCTTAGTCTATTTGGGAGTAGGAGCGGATGCGGTTAGCTCGGTGTTGCTCCGAGAGGAAGGCAAGAAGCAACTCCCCATCTACTATGTGAGTAGAGTGTTGCGACAGGCGGAAACAAGATATCCTTTTCTGGAGAAGTTGGTGTTTGATATGGTGGTTTTGGCTCGGAGGCTCCATCCTTATTTTCAGGCTCATTCCATCAGGGTTGTCTCCGATCACCCTCTGCGTAGTATCCTGGATGACGTGGAGCATTCAGGCAGGTTGGAAAAATGTGTAGTGAAGCTTAGCGAGTTCGACATTTCTTACTCTCCAAGGGTAGCGATCAAGGCGCGGGTAGTAGCAAATTTCCTGGCTGACTTTTCAGCCGAGATGGAAGGAGATGAAGGCTCCTTTAGCCCAGTCTCTTGGAAGATGTTTGTGGACAGGGATTCGAGCACGTATTCCATGGGAGCCGGAGTGGTGCTAGTAAGCCCCCAGGGAACCAGGATCGAGCAAGCAGTCAGTATCCTCTTCACTATTACCAATAATCAGGCGGAGTACGAAGCTATGATGGCTGGCTTGCGTCTCGCCAAAGAGTTAACAATTTGGGATATCAGGGCCTTCACCGACTCGATGGTAGTCACGTCACAGATCACAGGCGAGTTTGAAGTGAATGATCTGATCCTGCATAAATATTTAGTCAAGGTGAAAGGTCTTATCGGGGGATTTCAATATTTCTTCGTCGAACATGTACCCCGAGAGGAGAATTTAGAGGCCGACTACCTCGCCAAGTATGGTCCCCGGGCTGGGGGACCATGACCGAACTGTTCCGACCGTCCATCGAAGAGGGGGAGATGATGGAGATCGAGTAGAGGGCATCCTGGAGGGATCCCTTTATTTCTTTCTACGCAACAGGTCAGGTTCCTGCCAGCGAGGGGGATCAGAGGAAGTTCCGCTACAAAACTGCATATTACTTACTGCAGGAAGGAGAGCTCTATTGTAAGACTATCTCAGGCCCTCTGGCCCGGTGTTTGTCAGATGTTGAAGTCCCTCATATTCTGGAGGAGATTCATTCAGGAGAGTGTAACAATCACTCAGGGACTCGCACTCTGGAACAGAGAATTCTATGGCACAGATACTTCTGGCCCACCATTCGAAAGGTTGCAGAAGCATTCTCCAAGAAATGTCTCCAATGTCAGCTCGTCACGCCTCTTCAACTACAACCAGCTCAACACCTTCGCTCGATCACTGCTCCATGGCCCTTCACCATCTGGGGAATGGACTTGATCGGCCCTTTCCCTCAGGCCAGTGGATAGAGGAAGTTCGTCCTCGACATGATCGATTACTTCTCCGAATGGATCGAGGCGAAAGCTCTGGACAAGACCACTTCCCAGATTGTGAAAAATTTCATCTAGAGAGAGATCGCATGCAGGTTCGGGATTCCTCTCGCCGTCGTCACCGACAATGGTCCACAGTTCGCCATCTTAGAGTTAGAGGACTTCTGCAAGCAGCTAGGGACGGATCTTTGATTCGCCTCTGTGCATCATCCTCGCAGCAATAGACAAGTGGAGGCCGCCAACAAGTTGATCATCAATCTCCTGAAGAGAAAAGTCATCAACTTGAAGGGTAATTGGGCGGAGCAGCTCCCCTCAGTCCTTTGGGCTCTGAGAACGACTCCAAACTCGCTACGGGGAAACTCCCTTCAAGTTGTCCCACAGGTCTGAGGCACTCATCCCAGTGGAGTTTGAGGTTCGGATCCTGAGAATCATAGCAGTGGGAGACGACCGCGAAGAATGACGCTTGGAGAATGGAGACGCTCAAAGGCTCTCGCTGGATTATGTTGAAGAGCTTCGTGACTTAGCCTCCATCCGCCAGGAGGAGATAAAGCGGCGCATGACAAAGCACTTCGACAAAAAACGTCCGCCTAAAACTGTTAAATTTTCTCAAAGTGGTCAGCAAGATAGCCTAAACCCAAATTAATATTCTCAGAACTATCCAGTTAACACCTTGATCATATGGAAGCCCAAAGAGCACGCTTAACACCAAACATAAATGGAAGAACAAGCAGGTCTAATATTCATTCACACTTCTTTACAAAGTGAAGTATACGTAGTGAGACATGATTTCGCTAGTACACACGCTACAAACAGAAAGCACAAAACAAGCCGGGCGGACAGCACTGGAGACCGCTGAGACCGCCCAGCTCGCCAAGGTCGCCGAAGCTGCCCGAGCTGCAACTGCTACAAGCCGAATAGCACACAGATTCCGTCGAGACAATAAGGTCGCGCGGACACACCGTTATTTGCTGCCTGTTGATGAACTGAAGAACAGACCGCCTACCTGCCTGAGACCGGCGGACAGGTTATTGAAACTAGGAAAAGCTGAAGCAGAGATCTGACAAGCCGCAAAAGTGACCAGCTGAGACCTCACACTTCAATGCCAAACTCCTGGCTCCTTGAAGCTAGTCGTGCGACCTGCACACAGCAAACCGTCAGCACTACTCAACCCGCGCGGATAGAAAACCGCAGACCGCAACACTTGACCAAGCCAACCTTACTGTTCACTCCGTTACTGTAGACGTGCCGGGGGGGGGGGGGTTCTATTTATAGGCGAGGTGAGGAGTGTGGTCACCACCCTAGTGAATATAATCACCACCCCAGGCCCCGCACTAGCAAAACATCCGTCCGCTGAGTCCACAAAGACTTAGCCGGATTCCAAGAAAACTGCCAAGAGCAAGACACAGCTGTTCACTACTAGGCGGCCTTGCACCAGACCGCCCACACTATACGGACAAGATTCAGTCCGCAAACAACATCACACATGGACAGGAACAACCCCTTCAGCAACAGTCTGCACATAAAAGAGGCAGTCCGCATAGCACAATACCAGAGCCTCTACCCGCCACAAGTCCATGACCAAAGGCAGTCCGCCCGGTCAACAGCAGACTTGGCGGATACTTTGGACACACTAGAATGTGACCAAGTCCAGTAAAACACCAAAGGGCCTAGCACGAGATCGGCGGACAAGGCTCAGTCCGCCAACACCCAAAGCAGATCGCCAACACTACTCCAGAGAAAGGCAGAGTCCACATCCTATACTCGCACAGCTGCCTAGACAAACGGCCAACTGCCGGACTCCGACACCAGTCCGCGTAGTCCTCCACAGCAGCTAGCACCTGCTGTACCACCAGAGCTCGGCAAGGGCCACAACCAAACTCCAAGGCCATTCGCCACCGCGGACACCGCGGACACGCCAGTCCGCAAGCCTCCCGCGGATAGAACACCCAATCTGCCGGTTAACACATGCTTGCAAAACCACGACCGCTGAACAAAGCACTGCCTACAGCCCGCAAACCACAGTCCGCTCAGTCCGCATCGCTAGAAGCCCGACTTCTCTGGCCATAGGCCAACCAATCCGCACACCAGACCGCTCAGGACACATACCAGACCGCTCATGCTGCACAGGCTGCTCTTCAACAGCCAAGCCACCAAGACAGCCAAGGTCACCAAACCGCACCAGCAGTCCGCCCAGGCCGCGGACTCAGATTGCTCAGGCCGCACAGTCCGCCCGGCTTACCCATAACCCACTTCCACTTCATAAAGTTCAACACCCCCCCTTGAAGTGAGAAGTGGTGATCAAGCCCAGCAAGCTACGTAACCGCTGGAATGGCCCCTTCGACAGCGGCTTCATGAAGATGTCAGCAAGATTATCTTCACTCCGAACATACCCGACTAGAAGAGATCCCTCCAACACCTTCTCCCTTATGAAGTTGTGCTCGATCTCAATATGCTTGGTACTTGCGTGACACACTGGATTGTTTACCAGTTTGAGAGCACTCTCATTGTCACCCTGGAGTAAAGTAGGCCCTTGCACTTCTTTATGAACATCCTCTACAAGCCTTCTTAACCAGATGGCTTCCGGAGCAGCCAAGGCTGAAGCCTTATACTCAGCTTCTGTAGTAGACACGAATACGGATTCCTGCTTCTTGCTACACCACGAAAAGCAAGCTGATCCACAGGTTAACACATATCCCGAAGTTGATATCCGATCATCCAAGTCACCACCGTAGTCAACATCAGTGTATCTAAGCAAAGCAAAGTTCGCATCTCTACTATAGAGGAGTCCCATATTAGAAGTTGTCTTGACATACTTCAGGATGTTCTTTGCCGCCACCAGATGAGACTTCCTTGGTTCAGCCATAAACCGACTTACTCGGCCAACAACATAAGCAATTTCTGGCCTTGTAATCGTCAGGTATATAAAACTCCCTACAAGAGCCCTGAACACCAAGGGATCAGGAAGAATCCTTCCTTCATCTCGTCGAAGCTTCAGCCTATGTTCCAGTGGAGTAGAGCAACTCTTCCCTTCGCCCATGCCAAATCAGCTTACAATACGATCTGCACATCCCTTCTGGAAAATGAGAATCCCACACTCCTTACTCTCCACTTCAAGACCGAGAAAGTGATGAAGCTCTCCCAAGTCTTTCATCTCGAAGCATACAACTAGCTCAGCCCTGAGCCTAGTTACTTCCTCCTCCGAATTTCCTGTGACAATCATGTCATCCACATACAGCAGGACCAAGACTTGAAGCTCCCCCTTCTTCTTGACGAACAAGCTAGAATCCGAGTTGGAAGCAAGATAACTGCAGAATTGCAGATACTCTGCTATCTTCCCATACCAAGCTCTAGGAGCTTGCTTCAACCCGTAAAGAGCCTTCCTGAGCTTGCAGACATAGTCCAGATGAATTTTAGAAAAAAATCAAAGTGGATGATCCATGAAGATGTATTTGTCAATATCTCCGTAAAGAAAAGAGTTCTTCACATCAAGCTGCCACATTCTCCATCCCTTGCAAGCAGCCAAGACGATCACCACTCTAACCGAAGTCATCTTTGCAACCGAACTAAATGTCTCCTCATAGTCTTCTCCATACTGCTGTGAGAAAACTCGAGCAACCAGACGAGCCTTGTATCTATAAATTCTCCCATAAGCCTTCTTCTTCAACTTATACACCCACTTGCAAGTCACTGGAGTAATGCCATCAACCTTGGGTACAAGGTCCCAGGTTTCATTCTTCTTGAGAGCAGCAATCTCTTCCTTCATGGCATCATCCCACTCCTTGAATCCAGTGGTATCATTGAAGTTTGCAGGCTCTTGCTCATCCAGAGGACCTGCAAATAATCAAGAGACAAAACTCACTGCATTCCCATCATAGTACCAAGAAGGTGGCTTGATTGTCCTCTTCGACCTTCGCAAGGTCTGCTCCTTGCTCAGAACTTCCGCTGCTTCTTCAGGCTCTGCTCCACCTTCGGGCAAGCTTTGTGCAATGCTCCCCCTGCTTCCTGAGCTACAAGCCTCAGCACCAGAACTTGAAGCAACAGGAGCTGCTGGTGAAACAACAAGCTCCTCTTCCAGACCTTCAGCAACCACCTTCAGATCTTCATCAACCTTGCTTCCTGGTAGATCAACCTACCCACCTCCATATGATGTCAGCTCGTCAAAGACAACATCTCTTGACACAACAAACGTCTTCGTCGCAGGATCCATGCATTTCCATCCCTTCTTCCGCTCATCATAGCCAACAAAGATAAGCTTCCTTGCCTTTGCATCCAGCTTGGTCCTTGAAGCATCTGGGACATACACATAGCAAGTTGATCCGAACACCAGAAGGTGTTCCACACTGGGCTTCTCCTTCAGCAACATCTTAAAAGGAGTCTTCATGTTGATCGGGCTGAGCGGCATCCGATTGATGAAATAAGAAGCACAAGACATCCCCTCTGCCCAGAAGGACCTTGGAATGTCTTTTGCATGAAGCCAACATTTGCAAGTCTCCGTCAGATGACAGATCTTCCGCTCCGCTACTCCATTTTATTGTGGAGTGTGAGCACAAATAAGCTCTCCGTGGATCCCATGCTTCCTGCAGAAGTTAGAAAACTCGGAGGAGACAAACTCACCACTATTGTCTGTTCTAAGCTTCTTGATCCGCAAGCCAAGCCGTCCCTCCACCAACTCCTTGAACTCCACAAACAAACGGAAGGCTTCAGACTTCTCCTTCAAGAAATAAACCCAAGTGTATCTTGAGTAGTCATCAATCAGCACAAGCATGTATCTGCTTCCACTAAGGCTAGCAGTGGCGGTTGGTCCCATCAAGTCTCCATGGATGCACTTCAATGATCTCTTGCACCTCGTTTGTGATTTATCAAACGGAAGGCGATGAGTCTTGTCATACTGACATCCCGCGCAAACGTGACCGTCGCCAAAAGAAGATAGCTTAGACAAGCCTCTTACAAGGCTTTTGTTAGCCATAGCCTTCAACTTATCCATTCCTACATGCCCCAACCTCTCGTGCCATATAACAACGCTATCGTTTGCTCTCATCCGATCAACATAAGAGTTCGTTGCAAGAAAAAACAAGTTTGAAAGTGCGAGTTAAGATCTGATATACTCTAGAGGGGGGGGGGTGAATAGAGTATGGTGCTTAAAAAAATTATTTACAACAATTGTTGTAATATGAGTGAACAGGGAAGCAGATATTAAATCTAATCACAAAAAATATCTAATCACAAAGCAACCTACAAAAGAAACTAATCACAGATCACAGATCACAGTCAGAAACAAAAAAAAAGACAAGCAACCAGAAGACACAAGGAGCTATAGTGGTTCCCCTAAACTTGGGTACATCCACTCTTCTACCACCCTAGGTAGGAATCCACTACAGGATGAGTTGATCAGGTGTCCTGGGCACCAATGAGCTTTTGATAAGGTGTTCAAAAACCAAATCAGATTTTTTGATCAGGTGTCTTGCCACCAATGAGCTTTTGATAAGGTGCTCAAAAATCACACACAAACTTTTGAAGGGAGTTTGAAAAACCCTTTACAGAGATGGGGATGAGAGAGTGATGGAAGTCTTCTCTTTCTCAGAGCAGCTGAGAAGACTATGTGGATATTGATGTTGTCAAAGCTCCCCCTGAGTTCTTGAGATGTTCAGGAAATGAAGCTTTGCTGTAGGGTGATAGGCCTTCAGAAGTTGATCTCCAGCAATTGATGATTTCAGCAACAGCTGAAATGTTAGGTGTCTGGAGTCTTGAATGATGATGGCCTTGAACACTTGAGTCAAAAGAGATCTGAAGATTTCAGATGGTTGATCTCCCTTTGGTTGTGTGTTCTTGTAAGAATTCCTTTAGACAGAGAATGTCTACAGCTCTTTCTCTTGAGAGATTGTTGTTGAGAAAGAGATGTTCCAGAGAAAATTTTGTTCTTGTTCTTCTTGTTCTGCTTATCTATGCTGTGTGAGATATTCAAAAATCTTGTCTTCTATTCCTTCTTTCTGAATAGAAAATGATCCTTTTTCAAGAATAACAGTTATCCTTCCATTAATTGACTTCCTTAATTGCAATTGTCTTCTGGGGGAAAGTACAAAGAAACATTCCTTGATAATCTCTTGAAACTTGGTCCAGAATAAATGAAAAAGGCTACAAGATCTTCTGAATTAATTGCTGAGAATAACTCCTTAACTGTTCTGAATTTGAATCTTGAAAATCATTTAACTCTTTAGAAAAATGTCGAACTGAGCTCCACTATCGTCGAACTAAGCTCAGCGATTTGGACTTAGACAGCAACAGAGATCGTCGATCTGAGCTCAACTATCGTCGAACTGAGCTCAGAGATAGAGAATCAACACTGGAGTCAAGATCGTCGAACTGAGCTCGAAGATCGTCGAATGAAGTTCGACGATTTGTTGAAGTTGAGCTCAGCGATCGTCGAATGGAGTTTGACGATCCGTCGAAGTTGAGCTAGATGATCGTCGATTGGAGTTCGACGATTCGTCGTACTGAGCTCGACGAAATGACTTAGTCTCCAAACAGAAAAACCTTGGTCTTGAGGGCAGCTTCCAAACCTAACTACTAACCCTTAGACTCAATTCTAATTGACCTTTAGATCTATACAATGAGGTCAAAAACAGGTTTCCTAGAGACATAGTGATCCTGACCCAAATTAGTAATAGGGTGTTCCAACAATCTCCCCCTATTTGGGTTAGGATTACTATTTACAGAAATTTGAGAAATAAAAGCAACAAACAAAGCAACAATAAACAACAACATAGCAGAATCACAGATATAAAATCCTAGACAGAAATCAGAAATCAGAAAAATTGTCACCTTACAGAATTATTCCTTCTCCTTGCTCTTTATAAGTTTAATTTCTCTATTGGGGTTAAAAGCTTCCTTTTTGGATCTTCTGTCATCTGCTGCACCTAGAGAAGTTTGTTGTTTGGGCCTTGGTACCACAGCTTCAGGGTGCAGCTCCATATATCTTTCAGAATCAAAGAATTTGCTGGAGGCATATCTTTCAAGTTCCTTCTTTCTTTTTTCAGACAATGTAGTAATGCTGGAGGTGTCCTTGCCTTGCTCTTTGGCTTTCTTGATTTGATCCAAGGCAGCTAACTCTTTCATTCTAGCAGTCCAAGGAGTAGGATTATTCTCTGGATCCTCAAAGGGCACTGGAGGCTCATATCTGTTGGAAGGATTGTCTTGAGGAGCTCTGGATGAGACTACTTCTTTCAACTTGTAGGGAAAAGGACCTGAAGTTGTATCTGATGAAGCTTGTCCTTCCCTTGAGTAAGGGTGTTGCCTTGAATAGCCTTTTGAATAGACTTGGAATTCCCTCTGACTTCCTCTGTAATTTCCTCTCCTTGATTGAGAACCTCTGTACTGGCTTCCCCTATATTGAGATCTTGCATGAGGCTGATAGGGGGTTTGGCTTTTAACAGAAGGATGAGTAGCTGAGCTTCCACCTGCACCTGCATCAGGAGGAGGTGGTGGAGGAGGATGTGGATGATGAAACTGAGAAGATCCTTTTTCATACTTCCTCTTCTTCTTCATAGCTTTACGTTGGTTCTTGGAATACTGCATCCAATGTTCAATAATGGGGCAGTCATGAAGAATGTAGTAGGGAATGTCATTGGTGTCTTTGACTTTGGCTGGAGGCACCCTTTTCATAGCTTTGCTCCTTGCCTTTCTTTTCCTGGTAATAGTGGCAGAAGAATCACCAGAATCAGTCCTAAATTCATCACTTTCAAAGCTTTGCTCATCATATAAGGCATCAATCTTTTTCAGATACTCTTTCTGAAGTTGGGTTGGAACAGATGAAACAGCAGTTGTAGCAGCAGCAGACATAGCAGATATAGTACTGGCAGATGTTGTAGCAGCAGCAGTAGTAACAACAGATACATAACTTTCTGGAGCAATACTTGCAGAAGATATAACAGCAGTAGTAACAGTAGTAGCTGGGGTAGCAATAGATTCAGATAAAACTGTTTCAGAAACACTACTTTCAGAGATAATATTTTCAGCATCAGCAATAGCAGCAGGGGCAACATCATCAGTGACCACAGGCTCAAAGTCATATGCCTCTGTCATATATATATCCTTAGAGATTAACTCATCAGCAGTATCAACAATATCAGCAGCAGCAACAGAAACATCAACATTTGCAGCAGTAGGATCACTGGGAACAGAAGGCTCAACAGGAGTAGCAGCAACAATAGAACTAGCAGCATAAGCTGAAAGTACAAAAGAATTTATAATACTGATGTCACAACTTGAGAATGGCACAATGGCCTTGGAAAGATCCTCTGATGGCTGGACTGCATTACTCACTGGAAGACAACTGAAATAAGCTGAGTCAAAAGCTGATAATAAGGACCTGAGGTCCACTGAGAAGACAGCAACTGGAGGAGTTGAAACTGGAGCTTGAGGAACAACAGCAGCAGCAGCAGGAACTGAAGAAACAACAACAGCAGCAACAGGCAAACTCACATCTTCGTGAGGCATCTCCCCCTGCCTGGATTCAGAGAGAGCTGGATCAAGGCACCCAAATGAAGGGATTGCCTGAGGAAAGAGAGAGGATAGCCTGGTAGAGAGGGCTGCAACTGACTGAAGAAGTGGAGCCAAGGAGGTCTCCAGTAGAAGTGAGAGCCTGGGAGCTATCAGTTCATACAGTTGGTCAGCTAGGGCTGGAATGTCTACATGCTCAGCAGGGACTGGAGCAGAGGTAGAGAGGGATGGTGGAGCAACTGGTGATGTTGGAGGAGAGCTGGTGGATGGTAGAAGTGATGGTTGAGGTGTGAGGATTGTGGAAATGGAAGAAAGTGGTATGAAGATAAAGGTGTGAAGGAGGGTTGATCAATGATGTCTTGTAGAAGCTGTTGATATGAAGTGGATGAGGAGGGTAGCTCAGGAGGGGATGAGGGTGAGTCATCCATGAAGGAATCATCTAGAAGATTGAAGGAGGGAATGGTGGATGATGTGTCAATGTTTGGTTGAGGGTAGTGGTGAAATGGATGGAAAATTTCTTCTGTTATTGGAAGAGTTGGAATTGGAGATGGAATGGATGTTGGAGATGGGCTGGAAATAATGATTGTGGATGGAGTTTGAATTGTGGATGTGACTGGTGGAGATGGAATTGGAGTGGGAGGAGGAGAAGAAGCAGCAGGCAAGTCATCTGCAGAGGCAGAGACTTGAGGGGAAGTGACTGGTACAATCCTTGTGCCTGAAGTTGTGCTTGCAGAGGGCCTGCTGGGCTTTGTTATCTGCCTGTCCCATTTGCCAAAGTGGGCACATGACAATCTCTTTGAGGCATTGATGTGCATCCCAGAAGAGACAAGCAGGGCAGGGCATCTGTGTTGGAGAAACAGCCCTAGGATCCTCCCATAATTAACAAAATTCTTGTTGATTTTCTTTTTGATCAGGTCAAAGAAGACCTCTCCCCAGTTCAACTGTTTCTTATCCACTAAGGCTCCCATCAAGCACAGCTGATACCTGGAGATGGTATCATGTGCTGAATGCTTGGCCAATAGAACCTTTCCCACTACATCAGCTAAAAATCTATATTCAACAGCTAGGTTCTTTTTCAGCAGCTTGCTAGGGTTAGCATCAGAGTGACCCATTCTTGCAAGTAAATTAGAAAATTCCTCTCCAGATAACTCAGCAGAATCTCTTCCAGAACTTAATTCAAAATCCTCTATCAGAATAGCAGGAGTCAAAG
Organism: Platanthera guangdongensis; assembly: GCA_039583875.1. Lineage (NCBI taxonomy): Eukaryota > Viridiplantae > Streptophyta > Magnoliopsida > Asparagales > Orchidaceae > Platanthera > Platanthera guangdongensis. The sequence goes on along the minus strand of CM077165.1, from coordinate 127,431,608 downwards.
GTACCTGGGTTCCAAAAATTGAACCAACCACTGTGTTTTGGTCCTGGTTGTGGGCAGTATAGACCCACTCTTTGATATCATCAGCAGCCAATTTGATTCTTGTAGTCATGATAGCAACAAGCTTCTGCTCCTTGAACAGTTCCAGAATGTCCTGAAAAACCTGATCACTGGTGCTGAAGGACTCCATGTCTATATCAAATCCGGCATCAAACTTCATTGCGGCTAGAACGGCAACAGAGACGGCCATTGTTGCCTGCAAAAATCAACAAACAAAACGACCAAGTGTAGAGATGTTTGGAGGGAAAGAGAAAGTTTTGCAGAGAGATTGAAAGCGCAAAAGGAGAATGACAGCCGAAAAATGAATTTTATATTAGGGTTCGACGCAGAAAAGGAAAGATCGTTGAACTTAGTTCGACGATCGGAGCTTCTAAAGGAATCTGAAAGGTCTTCAATATCGTCGATCTCCGTTCGACGATATTGGAGAGCGTCGAGCTCCGTTCGACGATAGTTCAGAGAACAAAATCGTCGAGCACCGTTCGACGATCGTTGACCCGGAGAGATAGCTGAACACTATCTGAGAAGCGCTGAACTCAGGTCGACGATTTCGGTAAGCGTCGATCTCCGTTCGACGATCTGGGGGAAAATCATCGAGCGCAGTTCAGAGACCAGAAATACACTCTAGACACTTAGAAAAATCAAGATGTTTGCCTAGTCTTGGTCAATTTTTAAAGTTTTAAAATCTTGGAACTTATTTTAGACTTCCTCCATCTAACATTCCTAACTGATTTAGGAAGAATGTGTGTTTCTTTTCATCCAAGAGTTTGGTGAAAATATCTCCCCTTTGCAAATCAGTTGGGATATATTGAAGTTCAATTTTGTTCTTCTTAACATTATCCCTTAAGAAGTGATGCCTAATTTCTATGTGTTTTGTCCTACTATGGAGGACTGGATTTTGAGCTATAGAAATAGCACTGGTGTTATCACAAAATATTTTTAACTTCTCTAAGTTGCAGCCATAGTCTAGGAGTTGGTTTTGAATCGACAATATTTGTGAACAATAACTACCTGCAGCCATATATTCAGCTTCAGTAGTTGAAGTTGACACAGATGTTTGTTTCTTACAAAACCAAGAGACAAGTCTGTCACCAAGAAACTGACAAGTTCCACTGGTGCTTTTTCTGTCAATTCTGCATCCAACATAATCAGCATTAGAAAATCCAGTTAATTCAAATGCTGAATCTTTTGGATACCAGAGACCTAGATTTGGACAACTTTTTACATACCTGAGAATCCTTTTTACTAAAGTTAGGTGTGACTCTCTAGGGCTTACTTGGAATCTAGCACATATGCATGTAACAAATATTATGTCTGGTTTACTAGCTGTAAGGTACAGTAAGGAGCCAATCATTGCTCAATATGTTGTCTGATCAACAAGTTTCCCATGTTCATCAGCATCCAATACAGCATTAGTAGGCATAGGTGTTTTCATGCAAAATGCTTCAGACATACCAATTTTCTTGACCAATTCATTTGCATACTTGGTTTGAGAAATGAAGATGCCTTCAGCATGTTTTTTGACTTGCAATCCTAGAAAGAAGGATAGCTCACCCATGCTACTCATTTTAAATTTAGAATGCATTAGGTTGGAGAACCTTCTACACAATTTTGAATCAGTAGAGCCAAAAATAATATCATCTACATAAATTTGTACTAGTAGGGTATGAGACTTATGGGTTCTAATGAAAAGAGTTTGGTCTACTCTACCCCTTATAAATTCATTTTCCAGAAGAAAGCATGTTAGGGTCTCATACCATGCTCTAGGAGCTTGCTTGAGACCATATAATGCTTTGTTCAACTTAAAAACATAATCAGGATTGGGTTGGAGAGATAAAACCTGGAGGTTGTCTGACATAGACTTCTTCTTTGATGTCTCCATTGAGAAATGCACTCTTTACATCCATCTGATATACCTTGAAGCCTTTGTGTGATGCATAAGCTAAAAAGATTCTGATGGCTTCCAATCTTGCAACTGGTGCAAAAGTCTGGTCATAGTCTATGCCTTCTTCTTGAGAGTATCCTTGATCAACTAGCCTTGCCTTGTTCCTTACAATTACTCCTTGATCATCCAATTTGTTTCTGAACACCCACTTTGTTCCAACAATGGAGTGATCCTTAGGCCTTGACACTAGTTCCCAAACTTTGTTGCTTTCAAATTGATGCAACTCTTCTTGCATTGCAATGATCCAGTGTGGATCTTGCTCTACATCTTGAATGGATTGAGGTTCAATTTGAGATAGAAAGCAAGTGTGCAACAGGTTTTGGTTGACCTGATTTCTGGTTTGCACACCAGCTGAGATGTCTCCAATTACTTGGGAAATTGGATGGTCTCTTGATGTTACTAAATCAATAGGGGGTGTTGATTGTTCACCAACCTGTGTTGTTGTTTCCTCTTGTGGTACAACAACTGGCTCTTCAAGTTGTTTCTCTTCAATATGTTGAATGCTTTCTTCATCTTCACTGCTTTCCTCTTTTTGAGTAACCTGTAACTTGTTCAAATCTTCAGCAAGAGAATGTACCTGCAAGGGTTCTATGGTAGAAGTGTTCTTCTACTTGAAAGATATGTTAGATTCATCAAATGATATGTGAACAGATTCCTCAATTTTAAGAGATGATTTATTATAAACCCTATAAGCCTTACTGATCATGGAGTATCCCAGAAACACTCCTTCATCAGCTTTAGCTTGAAATTTTGCTAAATATCTCTTGTCATTATTGTGTATATAACAAATACAACCAAAAATTCTAAAATAATCAACTTTAGGTTTCTTCCCTTTGAGTAATTCATAGGGAGTCTTTCCCTTTAGTTTATGTATTAAACTTCTATTCAGCACATAGTTGGAGGTGTTCACTGCCTCTGCCCAAAAAGATAGAGGAAGGTGAGCATTTGACAACAATGTAGTGACAGATTCAATAAGGGTTCTATTTTTCCTTTCAGCTACCCCATTTTGTTGAGGAGTTCTAGGAGCTGAGAAAGTATGCCCGATCCCTTTACTCTGACAGAATTCTTGCATAAGAAGAGAATCAAACTCTGTCCCATGATCACTTCTGATCAGGGCAATGTGAGTATTGAACTCAATCTGTATACATTTGAGAAACTCTGTCAAACACTTAAAGTTATCAGACTTCTTCCTCAGAAAGAACACCCATGTGAATCTAGAGAAGTCATCTACAACTACTAAAGTGTAAGATTTCCCTCCTAGGCTTTGTACTGTAATGGGTCCAAAAAGATCCATGTGTAACAGATACAAGATCCTAGGTGAATCACTCTTATTAAGTGACTTAAAACTGTTTTTAGTTTGCTTGCCTAATTGACAAGCCCTGCAGAGTCCTTCCTTCTTGTAGGGGCCAGAAGGTAGTCCTCTAACAAGGTTGTCCTTGGATAGCCTAGCAATGGTTCTAAGGTTTAAATGTCCTAGTCTCTTATGCCATAAAATATTAGGTCTACACAGAGAATTAAACAGGCAAATATCTACATCTGTTGAAAGAAAATCTACTAGATAGATGTTACCTTTCCTTTTACCTGTCAACACAGTTGTGTTGTCCTCTGACTTGATCTTATATAATGCTTTGCTGAAAGTCACCTGGTAGCCTTCATCACATAGCTGACTGATGCTTATCAAATTGTGCTTCAGTCCTTCCACATAAGCTAACTTCTTGAATGTCACTGTCCCAATCTGGACTGCACCATATCCTTTAGTTTGTCCAAAGTTTGAATCACCAAATATGACTTTGGGTCCAAGCTTGGCTTTAAAGGATGTGAGGTTGTCCTTGTTTCCTGTCATGTGCTTAGAGCACCCACTATCTAAATACCATTGTTGGTTTGATGTTGGATAGGTCTTCACCTGCACATAAGGTAATTCATTTGTTTTTGACCCAGTTTACCTTGGGCCTAGGTTGATAACCTTTAAAATCAGAAATAAAAGACATCCCAGGTTGACTCTTATAACCTTCAGGATGATATCTCCTTGGAGGTATTATCCATTTAGTATAAGGGTTAAAGCTTTGGGATGAAGGACCCCTAGGATTGGATTTTGATTTGCCCTTGAAAGAATTTCCAGAGCTCTGATCTCTGTTCGGCGATCGTGGAGCTGCGTTCGACGATCTTGGGTCAGATCGTCGAGCTCCGTTCGACGGTCGACTTTGGCAGAGTTCAGGAATTAGAGATCGTCGACCTGAGTTCGACGATTTTGCCTGAGATCGTCGATCTGCGTTCGGCGATCGTCGAGCTCCGTTCGACGATTTCTGCTGGAACTTAGTTTTCTTAGGCAGATCAGAATTTTTCCTAGCTACCTCTACAACTCCCTTCCCTTTATCAGAAATAAACTTGATTGGGGTTGCTAGAACTATAGGTTGGCTGGATGAAGCACCCAAGCCCAGTGTACTATTGAATCTGGAGTTCACTGTGCTTGTGATGTCCATCAGCTTGATACTTCTCCCATTAAGGGATTCCTCAAGCTTCTTGGCCTCTGATAGCTCACCTTTCAGTGAAGCTATCTGCTCCCTGCAGCACTCCAACTCCTTAGAGAGTTTGAGGTTTTCTGATTTTAAGGAACTATGTTCAGACAATTGATTTCTGAGAGAAATAATTTCCTTCTCAGATTTTAGTAAGTCTAAACATAATGCTTTAAACTCATACTTAAAGTCCTCATAATTGAAATCAAAAGAACTAATTACCTGGTCCTCTTCAAGTTGAGTCTCTGAGTCTGACTCTGACTCTTCTGCATCTGAATTATGTTGAGAGGCATTGATTGCCATCATGCAGAACTCCTTCTCTTCAGCATCATCTTCATCATCACTGGAGCCGGATGAAGCTTCTGACTCCTCTTCAGTCTCACTCAAAGATTCAGCAACAAATCCCTTCCTTGTGTGTTTATTCTTGCTTGAGGAGGGTTTGCCATTGCCATTCTTCTTGAAGTCTTTGTCCTTTCTTCTTTCTTTCTTGTCCCTTCTGTCCTTGTTTTTGTTCTCTGGACAGTCAGGTACAATGTGCCCTGGTTTCCTGCAACCAAAGCAGACAATTTCTTTATTATTTGATTTATCATACCTTGGCTTATCACGCTCTTTGTATGATCTCTTTCTGAAATCCTTTCTGGCCATTTTGTAGAATCTTTTGGCCAGCAGACTGTGCAGTTCATCATTGCGTGTGACTTTGTCTTCAGGCTGATCTTCAGTTGCTTTGAAGGCTATTGTCTTTTCTTTTCTTGTGGCTGGTGAGGCAGCCTTCTGCTCTTCTTCTCTATTTTTGATGAGCAGCTCATAAGATTTGAGCTTGCCCAAGAGAGCTTCTGTGGTGATCTCATTCAGACTTCTGGCATCTTTGATTGGCCAGATCCTTGAATCCCAAGTGCTTGGGAAGCTCATTAGGATTTTGTCATTAAGTTCAGTCAGTGAGATCTCTTTATCCAAAGTCTTGAGTTCATTGACTATCAGACTGAGTCTATTATACATATCTCCAACTGACTCAGCTTCTCCCTTCTTGAAGTTCTCATATTGGGATATGAGGTGGGATCTCCTGTCCTTTCTTTCATCAGATGATCCTAAGACTATTTCAGAGAGCTTATCACAGATTTCCTTTGCTGAATTACATTCAGCCACTTTTTGGAAGATGTCATCAGACATGGTCTGGGCTAAGATGTTCATAGCCTTTGCATCTGCAACCTTCCACTTCTTGATATCAGCATCCGTTCATGATGGAGGTGGAACAACATTTGTACTTGTGTTTTCTGGAGGTCTTGGACAAACTGTCAAAACAGAATTAAAAATATCCTCGTCAATAGAATTCATGTATAGTCTAATCCTTGTTTTCCAAAGTGCAAACTTAGACAGATTGCACACTGGAGGTCTGGTGCTAGCATAATCTTTGTTTGGGGCCATGATTTGTGAAGAAATAATCTAATAACAAAATAAAACAAACAGTTCTAACTAGGGATCTTGGGGTTCAGGTGTTAGTCTGTGCAACCACAAAGGTGTGGTATATTTAACCAACCTCCCTCTGATACTAATTGAAAGTGCGAGTTAAGATCTGATATACTCTAGAGGGGGGGTGAATAGAGTATGGAGTTTAAAAAAATTATTTACAACAGTTATTGTAATCTGAGTGAAAGGGAAGCAAATATTAAATCTAATCACAAAAACTATCTAATCACAAAGCAACCTACAAAAGAAACTAATCACAGATCACAGCTAGAAACAAAAATAAAGACAAGCAACCAGAAGATACAAGGAGCTATAGTGGTTCCCCTAAACTTGGATACATCCACTCTTCTACCACCCTAGGTAGGAATCCACTGCAGGATGAGTTGATCAGGTGTACTGGGCACCAATGAGCTTTTGATAAGGTGCTCAAAAACCAAATCAGATTTTTTGATCAGGTGTCTTGCCACCAATGAGCTTTTGATAAGGTGCTCAAAAACCACACACAAACTTTTGAAGGGAGTTTGAAAAACCCTTTACAGAGATGGGGATGAGAGAGTGATGGAAGTCTTCTCTTTCTCAGAGCAGCTGAGAAGACTATGCGGATATTGATGTTGTCAAAGCTCCCCCTGAGTTCTTGAGATGTTCAGGAAATGAAGCTTTGCTGTAGGGTGATAGGCCTTCAAAAGTTGATCTCCAACAATTGACGATTTCAGCAACAACTGAAATGTTAGGTGTCTGGAGTCTTGAATGATGATGACCTTGAACACTTGAGTCAAAAGAGATCTGAAAATTTCAGATGGTTGATCTCCTTTTGGTTGTGTGTTCTTGTAAGAATTCTTTTAGACAGAGAATGTCTACAGCTCTTTCTCTTGAGAGATTGTTGTTGAGAAAGAGATGTTCCAGAGAAAATTTTGTTCTTGTTCTGCTTATCTGTGCTGTGTGAGATATTCAAAAATCTTGTCTTCTATTCCATCTTTCTGAATAAAAAAATGATCCTCTTTCAAGAATAGCCGTTAGCCTGCCATTAATTGACTTCCTTAATTGCAATTGTCTTCTGGGGGAAAGTCCAAAGAAACATTCCTTGATAATCCCTTGAAACTTGGTCCAGAATAAATGAAAACGGCTACAAGATCTTCTGAATTAATTGCTGAAAATAACTCCTTAACTGTTCTGAATTTGAATCTTGAAAATCATTTAACTTTTCAAAAAAAAACGTCGAACTGAGCTCCACTATCGTCGAACTGAGCTCAGCGATTTGGACTTAGACAGCAACAGAGATCGTCGATCTGAGCTCAAGTATCGTCGAACTGAGCTCAGAGATAGAGAATCAACACTGGAGTCAAGATCGTCGAACTGAGCTCGAAGATCGTCAAATGGAGTTCGACGATTTGTTGAAGTTGAGCTCAGCGATCGTCGAATGGAGTTCGACGATCCGTTGAAGTTGAGCTAGACGATCGTCGATTGGAGTTCGACGATTCGTCGTACTGAGCTCGACGAAATGACTTAGTCTCCAAACAGAAAAACCTTGGTCTTGAGGGCAGCTTCCAAACCTAACTACTAACCCTTAGACTCAATTCTAATTGACCTTTAGATCTATACAATGAGGTCAAAAACAGGTTTCCTAGAGACATAGTGATCCAGACCCAAATTAGTAATAGGGTGTTCCAACAAAGTTCTTCACTCTCCTCCCAACATGAGCAACATCAGCCTTAACCGCTGATACATTGCGAAGGAACTTCACTTCTGTTGGCCCAAACAGAACGTGATAACCTGTGTCGACCGCATTGGTCACAGATAAGAGGTTCTTCTTCATGCCCGGTACGTGATACACACTCCTTAACGTGAGTGACCCCTTATCACTACCCAAAGACACAACCCCCTCTTGCTCTACTGCATAAACAGTATTATCAGCAGTTATAATAGCTTCATTACCTGAGTACGCTTGCAAGGAAGATAACTTCGACTTGTCTCTGGTGAGTTGATGACCACACCCGGAGTCCACGATCCACTCATCGTTGAAGTCGACAGCGGACAAGGCACGGACACAAGTGCCCGTCATGAAGGCTCTGCCCCATCCAGCTTCCTCACTCTTAGAGCAGGTTTCCTCCTTGCCTACAGCATGCCCAGGCTGCAGTTTGACCTTGCAGTCACGCTTGAAGTGTCCCCGCTGATGACACATGTAGCACTTCAAGTTCTTCTTCCAATCTTTCTTAGGAGCAGCGCTCCTCTCTGACTGATACGAAGTTGAAGGCTCATTTTCAGCAGCGGTCTTCTTCTTCCCTTCCCATCCCTTCTTCTTCTTTCCTAAGAAGAGAGCTTCACTGCCTTCCTCAGTGACAGTGACTCCAGCCATCTGCCTTGCCAAACTTTCCTGCAAAGTAAGAAGATTCTCAAGCTCCAGCAGAGATGGCTGAGTAGCCCAACCTTGAACAGATGTCACAAAGGCAACATACTCCTTCTACAAGCCACGGATTATGTGCCTTTTCATCTTAGCCTCAGAGATAGGCTCATCCGGATCAAGAGCTGACAGCTTAGCACACAAGCTCTTCATCTTCAGAAAGAATTTTGAGATGGTCAGGTCTCCTTGAGTTGTTCTGGCCAACTCATTCTCTAGAAACTGAAGTCTAGCTACATTCTTCCTATTAAACAACTCATCAATAGTTGTCCAAATATCAGCAGCAGACTCACATCCAATGATGTGATCAAACAGTTCTGGTGACACAGCTCTCTTGAGAACAAACTCTGCATTTGCATTTGTTTTTATCCAGAGCCTCACCTGCTCAGCAGTACCAAACGCAACAATCACTTCCTGTCTGTCATCACCACCGACAACCTCCCATAGCTCCTCACCCAGAAGGTAACTCCTCATGCACGACTTCCACTTCTTAAAATTAGTCGGTGTTAAGAGTTCAATACCAAGACCTCTTGCATAGCTAACGTCCATTGCAACAACCTTTGGTTAAGCATCCAGCAAGCACAGAGCAACAACACAGGTTGATCACCTCTCAAGCACAGAGCAACAACACTGGTTGAACACCGCTCAAGCAACTGAACCTGACTCTGATACCATGTTAAATTTTCTCAAAGTGGTCAGTAAGATAGCCTAAAGCCAAATTAATATTCTCAGAACTATCTAGTTAACACCTTGATCATGCAGAAGCCCAAAGAGCACGCTTAACACCAAACACAAATGGAAGAACAAGCAGGTCTAATATTCATTCACACTTCTTTATAAGGCGAGGTATACGTAGCGAGACATGATTTCGCTAGTACACAAGGTACAAACAGAAAGCACAAAAGAAGCCGGGCGGACAGCACTGGAGACCGCCGAGACCGCCCAGTCCGCCAAGGTCGCCGAAGCCGCCTGAGCTGCAACTGCTATAAGCCGAATAACGCACGGAGTCCGCCAAGACCGCGAGGTCGCGCATACACACCATTATTCGCTGCCTGCTGATGAACTGAAGAACAGACCGCCTACCCGCCTGAGACCGGCGGACAGGTTATTGAAACTTGGAAAAGCTGAAACAGAGATCTGACAAGCCGTAGAAGCGACCAGCTGAGACCGCAGAGACTGGACACTTCAATGCCAAACTCCTAGCTCCTTGAAGCTAGCCGCGCGACCTGCACACAGCAAACTGTCAGCACTACTCAACCCGTGTGGACAGAAAACAGCAGACCGCAACACTTGACCAAGCCCAACTTACTATTCACTCCGTTACTATAGACGTGCCGGGGGGGTTCTATTTATAGGCGAGGTGAGGAGTGTGGTCACCACCCTAGTGAATAGAATCACCACCCCCGCCCGCGCACTGGCAAAACATCAGTCCGCTTAGTCCGTAAAGACTTAGCCGGATTCCAAGAAAACTGCCAGGAGCAAGACACAGCTGTTCACTACTAGGCGCCCTTGCACCAGACCGCCCACACTATGCGGACAAGATACAATCCGCACAGTCCGCAAACAACATCACATATGGACAGGCACAACCCCTTCAGCGATAGTCCACACACAAAAGAGGCAGTCCGCATAGCACAAGACGAGAGCCTCCATCCGCCACAAGTCCACAACCAAAGGCAGTCCACCCAGTCAACAACGGACTTGGCGGATACTGCAGACACAATGGACTTGTCACAGAATGTGACCAAGTCCAGTAAAACACCAAGGTGCCTAGCGCGAGCTCGGCGGACAAGGCTCAGTATGCCAACACCCAAAGCAGATCGCCAACACTCCTCCAGAGAAAGGTAGAGTCTGCAAGCTATATTCGCACAACTGCCCAGACAAACGACCAACTTGAAAGTGAGTGTTAGATCAGAAATACTCTAGAGGGGGGTGAATAGAGTATGCTTAAAAATTTCTTAACTACTATTACAGCTTTTGTTGTAAATTAAAAGTGCAGAATTACTAAACTACCAAGCAATGAATCTAAAGCACAAGCACAACAAGAACAAATGAAAAGGAGGCAACCAGACGACACAAGAATTTTATAGTAGTTCCCCAACCTGGGTACATCCACTCTTCTACCACCCTTGGTAGGAATCCACTCAGGTTTTTGATCAAGTGCCTAACACCAATGAGCTTTTGATCAGGTGCTCAAAAACCAACCCAAGTCTTTTGATCAGGAAACTTGCAACCAAGGAATCACTTTTGAAGGGAGATGGCAACCCTTTACAGAGGTGGGGGTGAGAGATGATTTTGTCTTCTCTTTCTCAATATACAACTGAGAAGACTGTGGATTGATTATAGCTTAAGGCTCTCCCCTGGGATGTAGAATGGAGTTCTTGAAGAAGGAAGACTCTTGATATAGGTATGGTTGTTCTTCTTCTTCAAGTGCTGATAAGCTTCTGGTCAAGAACTTCTGTATATCAGAGAAATGCTTCTTCTTTGACAGAGCAGATTATGCAAAGTTGAATGTTTTTCTGTAATCTCTATGTGCTTCTTTGTAAGCTGTGCTCTGTGTAAAGCTTTCTCAATTGTTTTCTGTTGTTGATTCTCTTCTATAAGTCTATTTTTTACTCTGTGTGTCTGAATGTGTATATTATTCTCTTCTTCTCTGTATTTTGAAAATTTGAATGCATCTGTAATTAATGCTGACAGTCTTGAGAATAATCGGCATTGATTTATTTCCCCAACTGTCCCGCGGAAAAACGACAAGCAATAATCCTGGAGAAGACCATAATTAATGCTCCTTCTAACAGATACATTCAAAGAATGTTAGAGCATTAATTACCCAGGAATTATAGCATTAGAGTGGGGACAGAAGGCCGGAAATAACTAAGTCCAGAATCGTCGAGCAGATAGCAGAATTCGTCGAACTGAGACATTGCATTCGTCGACCAGACGGCTTCTGTTAATCGAGCTGAGTTCCATGCTCGTCGAGCTGAAAACTGAACTGCTGTCTCTTTTGATCTTTGCCTATTCGTCGAGCTGGTAAAAGTGTTCGTCGACTGGAGTTCAACAATTATTCTGGAGTTGTCAAATATCCTGTGTCGACACAATTACTCTTGTGTGTCGACACAAATCTTCTATATGGTGTCGACATAGCCTTTCGATAATGTAGACTAATGATCTTGGTGTCGACACAAGTTCTTCTAGTGTCACCTCAGTTGGTGTCGACATATACTCTGAGTGTCGACATAAGTCTTCTGGTTCCAGAATTCGTCGGGCAGAGAACAGAGTTCGTCGACCTGAGACTAGAGAACATAATCTCGATAGAATGCTGTGATAGTCCATATATTCGTCGACCAAAGAATAGTGTTCATCGAGATAAGTCTGGAGAACCTTGAATTCGCCGTGCTGAAAATGATTCTGGACTTAGAAAATATTTGATGAACCTCTGGCAATAGAGTTGAAGTGGAAGTCCAGTGATCGTCGATCAAAGAATGAAGTTCGTCGAGCTCAGCTTAGAGAAAATATCTCTAAGATCGTCAAGCTGAGAACAACTATCGTCGACCTGAGTTCGACGAACGTCAAACTCATTTTACTTAGTCTCTTGAGAAATCTTTGAATCTTTAGGAAAATTCTGTGTCTTGAGTCTCTAGCAGTCTGATATTGGCTTGTCCATGTGATGTTGACTCTTAGGACTTGGCCTAGACTCTAGGACACAACTTTCACCATGGCTATACATGTTGGGTCACATCATCCTAAGTTAGTGAACCTAGCCCAAATCAAACTAGGGATCCAACAATCTCCCCCTATTTGGGTGAGGTTACTAATAGACTCAAAATGAAAGACATGAAGTAAACAAAGCAGGAAAAAGATATATCTGACAGAGATAATTAACATATGCAATAGATATATTTACACAAAAGTTTTGTTCAGACAAAATAAAATAGTTTAAGATAGAAAAATAAAAATAAGATGATTCAAATTTCACTTCTTGTGCTTCTTATCCTGATGCTTTGCATCCTTGCCCTTGTCTCCTGGCTTGGTGAAGACTATTTCCCTGTTTGGATTTGAAGCTTGTGCCATAGTCATTGTCATGTCAGCAACCCCTATAATCTTCAGAGATGTAGCTCTAGGGACCACTGCTTCATGATGCAATTTCATATAATCATCAATATTAAATATTTTGTTAGCCTTTTCAAACCTTTTCAGTTCTTCTCTCCTGTACTTTGACATTGTAGTGTATTCAGAAGTATCCTTCCCTTTAGCCTTTGCCTTGTTGATCATAAAAAGGCCTACTAGTTCCTGGAACCTGGCCATTTTTGTTGTGTTGGCTATTTCTGGATCTTCATAAGGAACAAGAGGAGAAAGTGGTCTTTTAGGACTTTCAGCTTGTTGATGTTGTTGCTGCTTATGTTGTTGTTGATGTTGTTTTCCTAAGGGTTGTTGCCCGTGCTGGCTGCTTTCATGATGAGGTCTCCCTTGATGTCTTTGATATGTTTGAATATGGGCAGATCTCAGAGAACTAGAACCAGAAGCACCAGCTGCAGGAGGAGGAGGATGTGGTGGATCTTTCCTATACCTTTGAACTGGTGGAGGAGAGTATCTTCTACTCTTCTTCCTTTCATTTTGCTAATTCTTAGATAACCACATCCATGCTGACATCCCCTTGTATGGAGTTATCTTCTGAAGAATATAGTAAGGGGTGTCATTGTTTGGATTAGGCTTAGGAGCAGGAGGAGGAGCTTTTCTTTTCTTTGAAACTTGCTTCTTCTTCTTTGTATCCTCCTCATCTGAATCCTCATCCTTATCTTCATCATCATCATTGTCAGAACCCTGAGGGTTATCATATAGATCATCCAGAGCTTTCAAAGCTTTAGCAAAAATAATAGGTTTTTCTGGAGCTGGAGCAGGAGCAGGAGTTTCAGTAGGAGTTGGAGGAGAAGCTACACAAACATCAGAACCAACTGGGACAGAGCTTTCAGCTGCTGCCTTATTTTCATCTGCAATATCAGCCAAGATCAGTTCATCTAGATCTGACATGGGAGAGTCATCCATTACAAAAGTTGGTGCTGAAGACATTATTGAAGAAGAGAGAATAACCACTACTTCTGTAAGTGGAGTGACTACTGGCTGTGTAATAGCAAAACTGTCCCTAAGTTGCTTAGCAACTTCTGAAGAAATGGGGGATGGATGGGTGACATCTTGCATGATGGTGTCTGTTGGTATATGATAAGATGGTATTGAAGATAGATGTGGGGGAAGAGGAGATTGTGGTGCTGTAGGAATGTAAGTGTCATGGGGGGAATTAGGAGGTGTTGGTGGTTGATTATCTTGAAGAAGGGAAGATGGAATGTCAGTGATGTCAATTGGTGGAGATGAAACTGGGGAAGCATGTTGAGATGGAGGTGGAGTAGGAACATGAGGATGTTGTTGTTGTTCTAGTGTTGAAGATATAATGGGAGAGGAAGGAATTTTTGTTGCTGGAAGGGAAGATGGAAGAGATGGTGGTGTTGGATGAAGCTCTTCAGCAGGTGAGGGAGTGGCTTTAATAGCCCTAGTGCCTTTAGAAGCTGGGGTGGAAGAGGTAGAAGCCTTAGTGGGCTTGGTTATTGTCCTCTCCCACCTGCCAAATAAGGCACAGGTGAATCTTTTACTGACATTGATGAATATGGTCTGGGAGACTAGTGATTCAGCAACCTTTTACTTGAGAAAGATCCCTAGGACCCTTCCAAAACACACTTATTTCTTATTATTTTTATTCTTGATCAGATCAAAGAGGATCTGAGCCCAGTCCACTTGCTTCTTATTTATTACTGCACACATGACCAAGAACTGATGTCATGTGATGTAGTCATGGGCAGTATGCTTGCCAAACAAGACTTTCCCAACAATGTCTGCCAGGAACTTGTATGCTGCATACAAATGCTTCTTCAGCAATTTATTTGGGTTGTCACCAGCATAACCCATCAGATTTAGCATCATATAAAACTCTTCAGAATCAATTTCTAATTCCTCTTCGCCATTTGTCAAACCAAATATTTCAGTTAAAACCGCGGGAGTTAAGGAGACAGTGTTACCCGCGATTGATCCTGTCATGGTATTGTATTCAGAAGTGATGAAGTATAAACCCATTCCCTGATTTCTGTTCCTGCCAGCTTTATCCTTATAGTCATTAGGTTCTTCAAATTCTGTTCTTCCAGAAGTTCCAGAATATATAGGAAGATTGGATCCGAATGCTGGAACGATTCGAAGTCGACATCAAATCCATTGTCAAACTTCATAGTGGCTAGAGCTCCTGCTGGAATCGCCATGGAATTACCTACTATAAGTGAAACGGCGATCAAGTGCAAGAGAACAGAAAGCACAGGATGGAGGTCGAAGAAAACCTAAATATAGGGTTTTCAAGAATATGAATCGACAGACTCCGTTCCACGAAAATAAAAATAATTCTTCGAACTGAAGTCGACGAAATAATTTTGAATGAAATAATTCATCGATCTTATCCAGAAGAATTGAAGACAGTTCGTCGAACTCCGTTCGACGAATATCTTCTGAAGCAAGATCGTCGAACTCCGTTCGACGAAACTTGTTTCACTCACAGAGATTTCGTCGATCTCCGTTCGACGAATATCTCTCAAACTTTCCCCGGTTAGTCGAACTCCGTTCGACGAACTTTGGAAAATTCATCGATTGCAGACAGAAATCAAATAAAGTCTTCTCCATTGATCATTCCAAGTTAATTCACAAAGAACATATGATTTCTCTCATCCAGAGGTTTGGTGAATATATCAGCCCTTTGTAAATCTTTGTAGATATAGACAAGCTTAATTTTATTTTTGTCTATACACTCTCTAATGAAATGATGTCTTATATCAATATGTTTTGTCCTAATATGGTGAACTGGATTCTGGTCTATGGCTATAACACTTATATTATCACAGAGTAGGGTTGAATTATTTAAGTTGAACCCATAATCTAGTAGCTGATTTTGTATCCAAAGCATCTGTGAACAACAACTATCTGCTGTAATATATTCTGCTTCTGCAATTGAGGTTGACACTGATGTTTGATTTTTACAAAACCAAGATACTAATCCCATACCCAGGAACTGGAAAGTCCCTGAAGTACTTTTTCTATCTACCCTGCATCCAGTAAAATCAGCATCAGAGTATCCAGTTAACTCAAATTCTGATTCAGCAGGATACCATAGGCCTAGATTAGGACAACTCTTTATATATCTCAAAATCCTTTTTAGCAAAATTAGATGAGATTCTTTAGGGTTCACTTGGAACCTAACACAAATATATGTGGAAAACATAATGTCTGGCCTACTTGCTGTGAGGTATAATTGGGACCCAACAATGCCCCTATAAAGTTTCTGATCCACAGGTTTCCCTGGTACATCAAAGTCCACAACAACATTGGTAGCCATGGGAATTTTCTTTTCTGAGGCATCAACCATCCCAAACTTCTTTAGAAGTTCTTTAGCATATTTTGCTTGAGAGATGAAGATGCCATAAGGGAGCTGCTTCACTTGGAGAGCAAGGAAGTAGGAAAGCTCACCCATGCTACTCATTTCAAATTTGGAATGCATGAGGTCAGAAAACCTCTTGCATAATTTGGAATCTGTAGAGCCAAATATAATATCATCCACATAAATTTGTACTAATAATATTTGGCCCTTATGATGTCTAGTGAAAAGAGTTTTATCTACAGTTACTCTTGTAAATTTATGCTCTAATAGAAAACTAGCTAAGGTCTCATACCAAGCTCTTGGAGCTTGCTTTAGACCATAAAGAGCCTTATGAAATTTAAAAACATGAGAGGGGTAAGTTGGAGAAACAAAACCTGGAGGTTGTTCTACATAAACCTCTTCTTATAGCACTCCATTTAGAAAAGCACTTTTCACATCCATTTGAAAGACCTTGAACCTCTTGTATGCTGCATAGGCAAGGAATATTCTTATGGCTTCCAACCTTGCAACAGGTGCAAAGGTTTGATCATAATCAATTCCTTCTTCTTGCATGTATCCTTGAGCAACAAGCCTAGCCTTGTTTCTCACAATGACTCCTTGGGCATCCAGCTTGTTTCTGTAAACCCATTTGGTTCCAATAACTGGGTAGTTTTTGGGGTCTTGGAACAAAATCCCAAACTCTACATCTCTCAAATTGATTTAGTTCCTCCTGCATGGCAAGGATCCAGTGGGGATCTTGCTTAGCATCATGAATAGAAAGAGGTTCAACCAGAGAGAGAAAACAAGCATGCATCAAATCTTGGGTAAGTTGATGCCTTGTCTGTACACCTGCTGATATGTCTCCAATCACTTGAGATCTAGGGTGATCCCTATGTGTGACAAAATCAGTGGGTGGAGTTGGTTGTGCAATAACATTTGGAATTAATTCCTCCTGTGGAATTGTATTTGCTGTTGGTAGAGATTCATTATCTTCAACTTCTTCTTCTTCACTTTCTTCAATGAATTGTGGAGAGGGATGAGTTCACACCTCTTGGGTGAGGTTTAGTCCATCCAAGGTCTCACACAAGTGGGGTACCTGCAAGTTGCTATTGGTAGAAAGTTCTTTCTCCTTGCAATACATATTAGTCTCATCAAATGAAACATGAATAGACTCTTTAATTTTCAATGTTGATTTGTTAAAAACCCTATAGGCCTTGCTTACTTGGGAGTATCCTAGAAAGACTCCCTCTTCAGCCTTAGCCTCAAACTTTCTAATGTATTTCTTGTTGTTATTGTGTATGTAACAGGTACAACCAAATACTTTAAGATAGTTTATTTTAGGTTTCTTCCCTTTGAGCAATTCATAGGGAGTCCTGTTTTTTAGTTTATGAATTAAGCTCCTGTTTAGGACATAATTTGTTGTGCTTACAACCTCTGCCCAAAAGGTTAGGGGCATGTAAGCATCTGCAAGCAATGTACCTGCAGCTTCAATGAGTGTCCTATTTTTCCTTTCAGCTACCCCATTTTGTTGGGGAGTTCTAGGAGCTGAGAAGCAATGCCTGATACCTTCCTTCTCACAGAACTCATGCATAAGAAGAGACTCAAACTCTGTGCTATGATCACTTCTGATCAATGCAACATGATTAGAGAACTCAATATGTATGGTCCTGAGAAAATCTGTAAGAACCTTGAATGTATCTGACTTTGATCTCATAAAGAATACCCAACTGAACCTGGAGAAGTCATCCACTATAACCCAAGTGTAGGATTTCCCTCCTAGGCTTTGTACAACAATGGGTACAAAGAGTTCCAAATGTAGCAAGTACAAAATCCTAAGTGAATCACTCTTATTAACAGATTTAAAACTAGTTTTAGTTTGCTTGCCTAATTGACAAGCCCTGCAGAGACCTTCCTTCTTGTAGGGACCAGAAGGTAGACCTCTAATAAGGTTATGCTTAGATAACCTAGCAATGTTTTTCATATTTACATGACCTAATCTTTTAGGACATAAGTCATTCTGATTACTAGTTAAGTTAAGTAAACATATATCAGTTTTGGCAGAAAGAAAATTTACTAAGTATATGTTTCCTTGTCTACTTCCAGTTAAAACTGTTTGGTTGTTTTTATCAATAATAGAACAAGTGGATAGGTTAAAGTATACATGATAACCATCATCACATAACTGACTTATGGAGATGAGGTTATGCTTGATTCCACTTACATATGTCACCTTTTTGAATGTGACAGCTCCTATTCTCACTTCTCCAAATACTTCTGACTGACCACATTTGGAGTCACCAAAGATAACCTTTGGCCCCATCTTGGACTTGTAGTTGATTAAGATGTCCTTGCTGCCAGTCATGTGTTTGGAGCAGCCACTATCAAGGTACCAAGTTTGATTTACCCCTGGACAATTCTTCACCTGCAATAGAAAACAATTAATGGCCCAGGTTACCTTGGGTCCTTTGTATGGCTGATAAGAAAAACTAGAAATAATAGAGAATTCAGGTTGTGACTTATATCCTAGGGGGTGATATCTCCTATGTGGGATGATCCAGTCAGCTAGTGGATTAAATGGTTTCTTAGAAATATGTGAGTTGCTGTTAGAATTACAGTTTTGATTAAGTCTTCCTGGGTTCGATGAATTGTTATAAGTTCGTCGACCAGAGTTCGACGAATTGGGTTGAGATCGTCGATCTATGCCCAGAGAATGAACATGTTCATTCTCTGTGCCCCACGTTCATTGACCTCTGCTCGACGAACCATACAAAGTTCGTCGATCGCAGTTAGACAAATGATTATTATTGTAGTTTGCGTTCAGAGATCGAAATTCTGAGTTCGACGATCTGTTCCTATATCGTCGATCTGGGTTCGACGATAACTGCTGAACATTGTTATTTTTATCAATCTTCTGATTTTAAATTTTGTCCTTAGCTTCAATTTGTTCTAGAATTTTATTAACCTTATTTACTTATTCAGTGTTTTTATTTCCTTTATCAGAGATAGAATTTACAGGTTTTGAAAGATGATTCCTTTGGATTAGGGTTGGTTCACTAGATGTGGCTCATAATACTAATCTGCAGTTGTTTGTTCTGGCATTAACTGTGCTGGTTATATCTAGCAATTTCAAACTTCTGCCATTTAATGACTCTTCTAATATCTTAGCTTTGCTAAGTTTTGATTTCAGAAAAATGACCTGTTCATTTGCAGATTTTATTTCACTAGATAGAGTTGCATTTTTAGAGGTGATTTTATCTAGATCATTCAATTTATCTCTGAGAAGTTTGATTTCCTTCTCAGAGCTTATCAAATCTAAGCATAGGTTTTTAAATTCAAATTTAAATTTATTAGATTCAAAATCATAAGATGCTATTACCTGATCTTCAGCTGACAGGTTTTCTTCATTATCAGATTCATCTGTATCTGATCTGCTACTGCTTGCACCAATTGTCATGAGGCACACCTCCTTTGCCTTGGCCTCCTCTTCTTCTTCACTGGAGCTGGAAGATGTGGATTCATCTTCTGTGTCACTCCATGTTTCAGCCAGAAATCCTTTGTCCTTCTTTTTATGCTTGCTGGAAGAGGGCTTGCTGTAGTGCTTGCTTCTTGATTCTTTCTCTTTTTCTTCTTTCCTTCTTTTGATTTTCAGGACACTAAGACATGAAATGTCCTGGTTTCCTGCACCCATAACACACTACCTCTTTAGTGGAGATTTTGTCATACCTTGGCTGACTGTCATTTCTGGATGACATCCTTCTGAAGTCTTTCCTTGCCAGTTTGAAGATTCTCTTGGCAAAGAGACTCATCAGCTCTTCATTGACTATTGGGGCTTCAGTTTCTTTAGCAGCCTTGAATGCAATGAATTGTTCTTTCCTTGCTGGGGGAGGAGTCCTGTGTTCCATTACCTCTCTGGACTTGATTAGCTGCTCATATGACTTCAGTTTCCCTAATAGAGATTCAGTTGAAATCTCATTCAGGCATCTGGCCTCCTTGATGGACCAGATCCTGGTGTCCCATGAGCTTGGGAACCAGATTAGGATCTTGTCATTCACTTCAATCAAAGTGATTTCTTTATCTAAGGTCCTTAGCTCACTGATGATGGAGCTAAGCCTGTTGTACATCACTTCAACAGTTTTTTCCTCATCCTTCTTGAAGTTTTCATATTGTGTGATGAGGTGTGATCTTCTATCTTTCCTCTCATCTGCTGAGCCAGCAACCATTTGATTGAGTGAATCCCAGATTGCTTTTGCAGAGGTGCACTCAACCACCTTCTGAAAGATGTCATCTGACATAGTCTGATCCAATATGTTCATGGCTTTGACATCAACAATTTTTGCTTTCTTCTGAGCTTCAGTCCACTCAGGTGGTGGGACTGCATTGTTGCTGGAAGATGTTGTAGCTGTAGATGCCTGTGGGGGTCCTATCAAAATGGAATTGTAGATGTCTTCATCAATGGAATTCATGTAAAACCTAATTCTTGCCTTCCAAATGGCAAACCTATTAAGGTTGCAAACTGGAGGTCTGGTGCTTGCATAATCCTTGTTCTGTGCCATGCTGTGTTTATAATTTATATGAAAATAAAATACTGTGTAGATCAAACAAAGGATCTTTTGGTTCAAGATTTAACTTGTACAATCAAAGGAACCTCCTCTGATACTAATTGAAAGTGAGTGTTAAATCAGAAATACTCTAGAGGGGGGGGGGGGTGAATAGAGTATACTTAAAACTTTTTTAACTGCTATTACAGCTTTTGCTGTAAATTAAAAGTGCAGAATTACTAAACTACCAAGCAATGAATCTAAAGCACAAACACAGCAAGAACAAATGAAAAGGAGGAAACCAGACGAAACAAGAATTTTATAGTGGTTCACCAACCTGGGTACATCCACTCTTCTACCACCCTTGGTAGGAATCCACTCAGGTTTTTGATCAGGTGCCTGACACCAATGAGCTTTTGATCAGGTGCTCAAAAACCAACCCAAGTCTTTTGATCGGGAGACTTGCAACCAAGGAATCACTTTTGAAGGGAGATGACAACCCTTTATAGAGGTGGGGGTGAGAGATGATTTTATCTTCTCTTTCTCAATATACAACTGAGAAGACTGTGGATTGATTATAGCTTAAGGCTCCCCCTGGGATGTAGAATGGATCAGGGAAACACTAAGAGCCAAGCTTCAGGGTGATAAGTCTTCAAACTAAATCTTTGACCAACAATAGTATTCAGGACTTCTTTGACAAATTGAGCTGAAGTTGTCCTTTTGAAGTGTCCTGGAGTTCTTGAAGAAGGAAAACTCTTGATATAGGTAATGTTGTTCTTCTTCTTCAAGTGCTGATAAGCTTCTGGTCAAGAACTTCTGTATATCAGAGAAATGCTTCTTCTTTGACAGAGCAGATTATGCAAAGTTGAATGTTTTTCTGTAATCTCTATATGCTTCTCTGTAAGCTGTGCTCTGTGTAAAGCTTTCTCAATTATTTTCTGTTGTTGATTCACTTATGTAAGTCTGTTTTTCACTCTGTGTGTCTGAATGTGTATATTATTCTCTTCTTCTCTGTCTTTTGAAAATTTGAATGCATCTGCAATTAATGCTGATAGTCTTGAGAATAATCGGCATTGATTTATTTCCCCAACTGTCCCGTGGAAAAAAGGCAAGCAATAATCCTAGAGAAGACCATAATTAATGCACCTTCTAACAGATACATTCAGAGAATGTTAGAGCATTAATTACCCAGAAATTATAACATTAGAGTGGGGACAGAAGGCCGGAAATAACTAAGTCTAGAATCGTCGAGCAGATAGCAGAATTCGTCGAACTGAGTTCACAGTTCGTCGAGCTGAGACATTGTATTTGTCGACCGGACGGCTTCTGTTCGTCGAGCTGAGTTCCATGCTCGTTGAGCTGAAAACTAAACTGCTGTCTCTTTCGATCTTTGCCTATTCGTCGAGCTGGTAAAAGTGTTCGTCGACTGGAGTTCAACAATTATTCTGGAGTTGTCAAATATCCTGTGTCGACACAATTACTCCTGTATGTCGACACAAATTTTCTGTGTGGTATCAACATAGCCTTTCCACAATGTCGACTGATGATCTTGGTGTCGACACAAGTTATTCTAGTGTCGACTCAATTGGTGTCGACATATACTCTGAGTGTCGACATAAGTCTTCTGGTTCCAGAATTCGTCGGGCAGAGAACAAAGTTCGTCGACCTGAGACTAGAGAACATAGTCTCGACAGAATACTATGATAGTCCATAGATTCGTCGACCAAAGAATAGTATTCGTCGAGATAAGTCTGGAGAACCTTTAATTCGTCGAGCTGAAAATGATTCTGGACTTAGAAAGTATTTTATGAACCTCTGGCAATAGAGTTGAAGTGGAAGTCCAGTGATCGTTGATCAAAGAATGAAGTTCATCGAGCTCAGCTCAGAGAAAATATCTCTAAGATCGTCAAGCTGAGAACGACTATCGTCGACCTGAGTTCGACGAACGTCGAACTCATTTTACTTAGTCTCTTGAAAAATCTCTGAATCTCTAGGAAAACTTTATGTCTTGAGTCTCTGGCAGTCTGATGTTGGCTTGTCCATGTGATGTTGACTCTTAGGACTTGGCCTAGACTCTAGAACACAACTTTGACCCTGGCTATACATGTTGGGTCACATCATCCTAAGTTAGTGAATCTAGCCCAAATCAAACTAGGGATCCAACACAACTGCCGGAATCCGACACCAGTCCGCGCAGTCCTCCATAGCAGCTAGCACCTGCTGTACCACCAGAGCTCGGCAAGGGCCACTGCCAAACTCCAAGGCCAGTCCGCCACCGCAGACACCGCGGACACGCCAGTCCGCAAGCCTCCCACGGATAGAACACCCAATTTGCCGGTTAACATAAGCTTGCACAACCACGACCGCTGAACAAAGCACTGCCTACAGACCGCAAACCGCAGTCCACTCAGTCCGCATCGCCAGAAGCCCGACTTCTCTGGCCATAGGCCAACCAAGCCGCACACCAGACCGCTCAGGCGGCATACCAGGCCGCTTAGGCCGTACAGACTGATCTTAAACAACCAAGCCACCAAGATAGCCAAGGTCACCAGACCGCACCAGCAGTCCGCCCAGGCTGCGGACTCAGACCGCTCAGGCCGCACAGTCCGCTCGGCCTGCCCATCACCCACTTCCACTTCACAAATTTTAACAAAAATATTTGCTCGCAGGGAATCTGATCATGAAAAAGGTGGACGTCGCAGGAAGGGGATAAATGTTTGGCAAGCTACATCCAAATTGGGAAGGTCCATTCATCATCCGAGAAGCCTTGGCTACTAGGGGCTATTACCTTCAAGATCAAGTCAGAGAGCGGCTAGAAGGTACTTGGAGCGGGGATGACTTGAAAAGATTCTATCCTAGCAGTAACATTGTGTTTTCCTTATAAATCTTGATTTCATATATATACAGATAGTGACAGCCTAATGGCTTCTTGGTGCTATTTCATCTCAAAATTTCCGAGGCTTTAGGGTTCAGCTCCATGCTCGATCCGAGAAACAGGCTGTCGGCCCGTTCCTACTAAATAACCCAAGGAAAATGATGGGATGATGCCTTCAGAAGCGCTCTTGTGTAACACCTCCGTTCGTCATATGGAATATAACGGTGGGTATGGCCGGGGCCCCACGCCATATTTCACAGAGAAACGACAGAATTACGTGTGAATATCAAAATGTCATTCTACTCGTATCCTAACTCAAAGCATTCTAGAGCAGCATTTTAAGTTGTACGAACTCAACAGAATGAATGTCCACTAATATATAGATCTGCGAATGTATACAAATACACACGCTCATGGCCTTTAGGCCTTACAAGTTATTTTTTACAAATATACAACTTCATACATCGGCACGCAGGCCGACCACACATGAAATCCAAGAATTCTTCGCACGACCTTCAAGGTCCTTTAAGCAGCAAGGGCTTCGTTCCGCTCAATTCAATTCAACCCAGCAACACCTGCAATTAGACATCCACCCCAAGAGCGGTAAACAAAGCAACGCTCAACATTAGCTGACCAATTATAACGACCCTTCCCCTTACCCGGGGCAGTGGTTCCTTCCCTGTATGCATTGCAATCATAATATCTACTAATCACAACAAGTGCTCTCAGACAAAGCAGTATAACAAATGCCAGCCTCCGCAAGACGCTCTGTGCACTCAGGGCACATTATTGGTGTACCGAAATATATATATACTAGTTGCCCACCACCGAGCAGAGGTTTTTAACATGTTGGTTGGCCGGTCATAGTCCACCAACACGCATGTTGGCGACATTCCGCCCATCCCACTCAGAGGTACTAACCTCACGGCAAACTTGAGCATTTACACTTCAGATCGACCCACCATTGTGGTGCAGCAAGCCGGGTCTGCCTCGCGTCGTCCCAAGCCTTGCCACCAATCGATCTCCCAAAACAACCAGGGGCAGGTCAGCCTTTTCCCGTACTCAAACCGTCAGTAGCGCACCACTTGACGGAGGTCGGATTTCCCTCCTGATTAGCCACAGCTTTCGCTCTCTCAGAGAAAATAGCGCTCACAGCGCTCACACTACAAGGAGCTTAAACAAAGCATCCAAGATTAGCAAATAGCTCACGCAGAGCCCACAACACATTCACAATTCACACACATCCATACAATACACAGAGTCTTCTCCGGTTCACATATAACCATCACCAATCTAGATTAACCATCCGAATGGGCTTCACACAGCATGTCTATATCGTACTACACACTTCCAGCTCTAGATGCAGACTCACCCAGGAATCACTTACGCTATCCACCTCTTGGTGGAGGATTCCATGCATATGCATAAAGAAATGACTTCGCTTGTCCAAGAAGGAGATCGTTACCCTTGACGATCGCTTTGGAGCCATGAACTAGCCGTATGGAAATCACAGCCACGGCTTTGCCTCCACGAATCTGCACTCGGATCTTGCTTCGGACTCCTAAAGCTTCTCCGGCAGGCGCCTCCCTTCTCCCTTTCCTTCCTCTCTCTCTCTCGTTCTCTCTCTCCCTAGCTCTTGAGAAAGGGAATTGAATGGAAGATAAGACTCCAATCTCGGTCTTATATCACCAGGGAAGGTCCTGGACCCTTGGATCCAGGATGAAGGAAATGAACGGCCTCGATTTGCCCTCAAATCTGTATTTTTGGGCTGACACGGCCTGTGACACGCCCGTGTCACAAGCCGTGTACCTTAAGCGGCACACAACTGACTTATCTAGAACAGTACACGGTCATGCGACACACCCGTGTCACATAACTGACACGCCCGTGTCACATAACTGACACGCCCATGTCACTTAGTGCACGCCTGTGTCTAGTGGTCATGTACCTCAGGCAGTACACCACCAACTCAACCCGAGCGGGATATGTCGATGGGACACGCCCGTGTCCCAGGTCGTGTACCCCAAGACACACCCGTGTCCACCAACATACACATCCCTGGCTGACCCAAAGAAGGACACGGCCCGTGACACACCCGTGTCACAGGCCGTGTGCTCAACTTAACATGCCGCTCGACGATCGTCGAGCACAGTTCGTCGACTAGAGGGGGTCACACCCTCTGGCACGCCCGTATCTCAGGGCGTATTCCCTCTTGAGAACTTCTCGAGTGCATTTTGTCGAGCACTCGAGAGGCTTCTCAACCCAAGCACGACACGCCCTAGGACACGCCCATGTCCCAGGCTGTGTCACTATTCCATTCTTACTTCCACTCACCCGCATCATCTTTCATAAGTCGTTTGATAGCCTCTTGGAGTTCCAAACTAAACACTCGAGGCTGCTATATGTCACCGATTGAGCTTTGCGGCTCCTTTAATTCAAGATTGTATACTCGAGGTTGCGTCCGGGATGCAGATGACTCTGCCACTGCCTTACCCTTTTCTTCATAAGATGCACCTATCGTTTTCTCACTCCTTGGAGGGTCGCTCCAACAATTACGGGCTATATGTCCCTGCTTCCTGCATGTAAAACATATGCGTGTCTCAGCACGTCCTTGCCCAGATGTTGCTCCCGATGAAATAGTCGATGGAGTTGGTTCAGCAGGCCTGAACCTTTTCTTGTCTCGTCTCCTAGACTCTGATTATTCCGACTGTGGGACTTTGAATTCCGGTTTCTCCACCGCCAGGCTCTTCTTATCATACACCCGTTTCAAATCCTTCTCCAGCGCACGGGCTGTATCGACCAATGCTTGGAATCCTTGGTTCACCGAACTCGGGAGTGCCAACCTCAACTCATCACGCAGTCCCTCATAAAATCGATTCGTCTTTCACGCTTCCTCAGCAAAGGTAGACCCCGCATAGCGCCCTAGTCGAGTAAACTCATGCAGGTAAGTATCAATATCACTCTCACCCTACACCAAACATTGGAACTCATTTTCCATCGCAATCCACTGTGACATTGGCAAATACTTGGCCAGAAATAATCGTGAGAATTCTTCGATCGATATCTTCTATAATCCCCGACCTGCCAAGTAGTGCAATTCTACTTCATCCTACCAAAGCCTTGCATCTCCTTCCAATAGAAAAGTGGATAAAGTCACTTTTTGCACCTCTATAGTCCTGATTGCTATCAGGATCCTCTTCACTCTTGTAAGCCAATCTTTCGCCTGCGTTGGGGAACCCATTCCTCCAAATGTAGGTGGATGAAACTCCATAAACTGCTTCAATTGCTCGTCTGTTGCTTGCTCATCCACCACAGCTTCAGCGCGCTCTTGCCTTGCACCATGCCATACTGGCACCCCAGCAGGCCTTGCCTGCCCAGTAGGCTGTGCATGTAACATTGGGAGCACCGTCTCAATCACCACACATATGGTCTCCGCCGAGGGAGGTGTAGGTGCCTCAGCTGGTGCCGCACTCTCATCGAAACGCTGGAGCTCAGACTGCCCACCACCACTCCTTGTCACCTATCAATGTACAAAACACCAGTTACGTCCAGTCCATAATAACAAACATACATTGACTACACGCTCACGCTCCTCACGTGCATGTATTACATTCTTAGTGGACATTCTTGAGTTCAATTATGTCACTCCCATAAATCTCAAACCTGTCTCTGATACCACTTTGTAATGTCTCCGTTCGTCATATGGAATATAATAGTGGGTCTGGCCGGGGCCCCACGCCATATTTCACATACAAATAACGGAATTACGTGTGAATATAAAAATCTCATTCTACTCGTGTCCTAACTCAGAGCATTCTAGCGCAGCATTTTAAGTTGTACAAACTCAACAGAATGAATGTCCACTAATATATAGATCAACGAATGTATACAAATACACATGCTCATGGACTTAAGGCCTTACAAGTTACTTTTTACAAATATACAACTTCATACATTGGCACGCAGGCCGGCCACACATGAAATCCAAGAATTCTTCGCACGGCCTTCAAGGGCCTTTAAGCAGCAAGGGCTTCGTTCCGCTCAATTCAATTCAACCCAGCAGCACCTGCAATTAGACATCCACCCCAAAAGCGATAAACAAAGCAACAGTTAACATTAGTTGACCAATTATAACGACCCTACCACTTACTCGGGGCAGTGGTTCCTTCCTTGTATGCAATGCAATCATAATATCTACTAATCACAATAAGTGCTCTCAGGCACAACAGTATAACAAACGCCGGCCTCCGCCAGACGCTCCGTGCACTCAGGGCACATTATTGGTGTACCAGATATACCAGTTGCCCACCACCGAGCAGAGGTTTTTAACATGTTGGTTGGCCGATCCTAGTCCACCAACATGCATGCTGGCGACATTCCGCCCATCCCACTCAGAGGTACTAACCTCACGACAAACTTGAGCATTTCCACTTCAGATCGACCCACCATTGTGGTGCAGCAAGCCGGGTCTGCCTCACGTCATCCAAAGTCTTGCCACCAATCGATCTCCCAAAACAACTAGGGGCAGGTCAGCCTTTTCCCGTGCTCAAACCGTCAGTAGCGCACCACTTGATGAGGGCCGGGTTTCCCTCCTGATTAGCCGTAGCTTTCGCTCTCTCAGAGCAAATAGCGCTCACAACGCTCACACCATAAGGAGCTTACGCAAAGCATCCAAGATTAGCAAACAGCTCGCGCAGAGCCCACAATACATTCACAATTCACACACATTCATACAATACACAGAGTCTTCTCCGGTTCACATATAACCATCACAAATCCAGATTAACCATCCGGATGGGCTTCACACAGCATGCTTATACCGTACTACACACTTTCGACTCTAGATGCAGACCCACCCTGGAATCACTTATGCTTTCCACCTCTTGGTGAAGGATTCCATGGATATGCATAAAGAAATGACTTCGCTTGTCCAAGAAGGAGATCGTTACCCTTGATGATGGCTATGGAGCCGTGAACTAGCCGGATGGAAATCACCGCCCCGGCTTTGCCTCTACGAATCTACACTCGGATCTTACTTCGGACTCCTGAAGCTTCTCTGGTAGCCGCCTCCCTTCTCCCTTTCCTTCCTCTCTCTCTCTCTTTCTCTCTCTCCCTAGCTCTTGAGAAAGGGAAATGAATGGAAGATAAGCCTACAATCTCGGTCTTATATAAGCAGGGAAGGGCCTGTACCCTTGGATCCAGGATGAAGGAAATGAACGACCTCGATTTGCCCTCAAATCTATATTTTTGGGCTGACACGGCCTGTGACACGCCTGTGTCATAGGCCGTGTACCTTAAGCAGCACATAACCGACTTATCCAGAACAATACATGGTCATGTGATACGCCCGTGTCATATAACTGACACGCCCGTGTCACATAACTGACACGCCCGTGTCACTCAGTACACGCCCGTGTCTAGTGGTCGTGTACCTTAAGCAGTACACCACCAACTCAACCCGAGCGGGACACGGCCATGGGACACGCCCGTGTCCCAGGCCGTGTACCCCAATACACACCTGTATCCACCATCATACACATCCCTGGCTGACCCAGAGAAGGACACGGCCTATGACACGCCCGTGTCACAGGCCGTGTGCTCAACTTAACATGCCGCTCGACGATCGTCAAGAACAGTTCGTCGACTAGAGGGGGAGACGCCCTCTGACATGCCCGTGTCACAGGGCGTGTTCCCTCTCGAGAACTTCTCGAGTGCATTTCGTCGAGCACTCGAGAGGCTGCTCAACCCGAGCACGACACGCCCGACACGCCCGTGTCCAAGGCCGTGTTACCCAACCTGAACCCAAATTGGGATTTGGGGTGTTACATCTTGTATGACCGAGCCTCTGCATTGACGGCCGAGATCAGCTCCCCCCTTACATGCCGGCCTTGGTAGCCCCGACTGCATCTCTCCTCCGACTAGAGGAACTATCAGGAACATGCCTGGACGCCAATCTTTCGGATTCAAAGAAGAGTCGACCTTGCCAAGTCTTCGTTTGGGCAACAAAATTTTAATTATTTCCAAAGGTAGGATAACCAGCCAAGGGGTGGGAATAGGCCTAAGGGAAGATGTTAGTCATAAGTGCGTCCTGAGGGACCCTCTGGAAAATATTACCCCTCACTCATACACTTACTCTTGTAGCCATGTGGCAGAGCTGAAAAATGATCTCCACGGTTGGGTTGGGAAACAAGCCTTCGATCTGTTTCTCCTAGATAGCACAGTGCGGACGATGTGATGATGCCTCGGGATGTATGCGACCTTGTAAGACCGAGCCCCTACATTGATGGCCGAGATCAGCTCCCTCCTTGCATGTCAGCCTAGCTACCCCCGATTTCATCTCTCCTCCAACTGGAGGAACTTTCATGAACAGGTCTGGACGCAAACCTCCCAACTTGACGGGTGCAGGATCATCATTCTTTTTATAATTTCTTTGTCCTCAAAGATATGGATGCATTTGTCTCATTGACAATCTCCCAAGCAATAGGGCAAACTACTCCAACAATGTTTAAAGTCCTCGAGTGGCAATGTCATCGTAAGTCCAAGTACTTGCATGATCTCCTCTCCTGCATATTGGCCAACGACCTCCTCGAGTGAGACCAAGTTCCTCGTTGGAGTGATGTCGTAGTCCGTGAACTCTATACGAGCTCCTCTCCTACAGACTGACTACTTGCCTCCCCGAGGCGACTTACACCACTCAAGTTGAGCAAGGCTCCTGAGAGATGTCGACTCCAACAATGTTTAAAGTCCTCGAGTGGCAGTGTCATTGTAAGTCCAAGTCCCTGCATGAGCTCCTCTCCTGCATATTAGCCAACGACTTCCTCGAGTGAGAACAAGTTCCTCATTGGAGTGATGTCATAGTCTATGAACTCTATACGAGCTCCTCTCCTGCAGACCGACTACTTGCCTCCCCGACTCGACTTACACCACTCTAGTTGACCAAGGCTCCTGAGATCTGTCGACTCCAACAATATTTAAAGTGCTCGAGTGGCAGTGTCATCATAAGTCCAATTCCCTGCACGAGCTGCTCTCCTGCATATTGTCCAATGGCCTCCTCGAGTGAGACCAAGTTCCTTGTTGGAGTGATGTCGTAGTCCGTGAACTCTGTACAAGCTCCTCTCCTGCAGACTGACTACTTGCCTCCCCGAGTCGACTTACATCACTCTAGTTGAGCAAGGCTCCTGAGAGCTGTCGACTGTTTAAAGTCCTCGAGTGGCAATGTCATCGTAAGTCCAAGTCCCTGCACAAGCTCCTCTCCTGCATATTGGCCAACGACATCCTCGAGTGAGACCAAGTTCCCAGTTGGAGTGATGTCGTAGTCCGTGAACTCTGTACGAGCTCCTCTCTTGCAGACCGACTACTTGCCTCCTCGAGTCGACCTACACCACTCTAGTTGAGCAAGGCTCCTGAGAGCTGTCGACTCCAACAATATTTAAAGTCCTCGAGTGACAGTGTCATCGTAAGTCCAAGCCCCTGCACGAGCTCCTCTCCTATATATTGGCCAACGAACTCCTCGAGTGAGACCAAGTTCCACATTAAAGTGATGCCGTAGTCCATGAACTCTATACGAGCTCCTCTCCTGTAGACCGACTACTTGCCTCCTCGAGTCGACTTACACCACTCTAGTTGAGCAAGGCTCCTGAGAGCTGTCGACTCCAACAATGTTTAAAGTCCTAGAGTGACCGTGTCGTTGTAAGTCCAAATCCCTGCATGAGCTCCTCTCATGCATATTGGCCAAACGACCTCCTCGAGTGAGACCAAGTTCCTCATTGGAGTGATGTCGTAGTCCATGAACTCTGTACGAGCTCCTCTCCTGCAGACCGAATGCTTGCCTCCCCGAGTTGACTTACACCACTCTTGTTGAGCAAGGCTCCTGAGAGCTGTCGACTTCAATAATGTTTAAAGTCCTCGAGTGACAGTGTCATCGTAAGTCCAAGTCCCTGCACGAGCTCCTCTCCTACACATTGGCCAACGATCTCCTCGATTGAGACCAAGTTTCTCATTGGAATGATGTCGTAGTCCATGAACTATGTACGAGCTCATCTCCTGCAGACCGACTACTGGCCTCCTCGAGTTGACTGATTCCCACCCCCAGTTGATCTTGGCTCCTGCTGGGTGTCGACTACTTCCCACCACCAGTCGAGCTCGGCTCCTGATGGGTGTCGACTCTGGTCTCCAAGCCAGTTAGGTTTAGCTCCGGCGAGATAAACAAATGTGCAGGTGTGAGTATGTCTTGGCGAGTATGCGAGTATGCCTTGGCAAGAGTATGAGTATTCTATGACGAGTATACACACGGACACATGCGAGCATTGGGATGCAAATTGTTGGAGCGACTATGGCTGTGCGAGTAATAATTACGCGACTATGACCAATGACAACGAGCGGGTAAAGCGTCACAAGCACTCATCCTCCCCGAGCCTATGAGCCTAACGAGCGCCATCAACCAACAAACATGCGAGTAAAGAATAAAAGAGATTGCGGTAACCTAAACTTATGTAAATATATATATGTCAAAAAATTACAAGTTACAAAAAGTTGTTAACAATATGTTACATACGAGCATGATAAACATTGGCGAGCAACTAGGACTCATCATCGCCAGTATCAGGCCAATATTCGTCATCTCCAATGTCGGCATCTTCCACTTCCCCGCCGCCTTCATTGCTTTCCTCCCCATCAATGCTTTCACCACTACCGCTGCTACTGCTGTTGTCGCTGCTACTGGAGCCCGATGTCGAGCAAGGGAGGCGATCGGGCGAGGTCGATTCCTCAGCGAGCAGTTCGGGAATGAGCTCGTCGATGGTGAGCTGCTTCTCCCACTCGACGAGTTAGCCGTTGATCCTCAGCCGGGCGAGCATGATGTTCCCCGCTGCTCGCGCTATCTCGTGGCGGACCGACGACCTCTCTTTCCAAAGGACGCAAGACCTCTTAACCGCCCAATACGGGTCATCCCCTAGCCGCGACGCATTGGGGTAGGGAACAGAAGCGCTCACGCGACCCTCGAAGGCTGTTAGGCAAGTCTCCATCTCGACGGCGTAGACCTGAGCTGCCTCCAGCTCTGCCAGAGAGTTGGCGAGTTTCTCCTAGCACTCGGAGAACTTCTTCGCGACCTCGATCTCGGCAGCCTGCGATAAACAACAGTAAATCAGCAAAATAAATCCAAGTCCAAAACCATCAATGTCGCATGCGGGAAGCAACTTACCTTATATTCTCTCCAGCGAACCGACTGCATGACGAGGTCTATGGCCTTCTTGGTGACAACCTTTAAGGCCTCGGTTGTCTCCAGCAGCTTCCTGGCCGAGTAATGCCCTAGCTCGATAGCCCGGGCAAGCGAGCATGCGGTTTTCTGGGCGATTTCCTCCGAGCTGAGCTCTAGCATGGACTCGGCGTCAGCCCGCCCGTATAGCGCGTGGAGGATGGCGAAGGCCTCCCCTTTGTCCTCCCAATCTGCCGACCAGGAGGGGAGGTTGGTGCTCAGCGTCACCAAATGGCCGTCTTCTGACCAAGTCACCAGCGGGCGACCATAAATATTCACCGCTCCTCACCCAAGGTTGAAATTTGCGTGGAAGTGGGGTGGGGGGGGGGGGAGCTGAGCATCTAGCGACGACTCTTGATCGCCGTATTGAGGCGACGATACTTTTGCCCTCTTACTCGCAGGGCCCAGTGACTTGAACTTCGCCTTCCCTTTGATGAGTTTCCTCTTCTCGCCGACGTCGGGCCGGGGGGTTGGATTCCGGGAAGGATGTGGCGACTTCCATTGCCGGAGGAAGCGACTTCTCTGGAAGCTCGCATGCCACTGCAAACATCGTGCAACATATTAGTACCGAGATCCAATAAATGGAAGCGAGCATATAAGTAGACGTAATTCTCGCTCAAATCTTACCCTCGTTTTGATGGATCTCTAGGAGCGTGTTGACATTAAGCCTCCAGTGGATGACGTCGAATCGGCGACCTTGGAAGGACTCGAACAGCTGCTCGCAAACACCTTCCAAGAACGGTGGGAGGAAGGCGATATCAGCTGGTTGGTGCGGCCTTCCCAAAATGCCCGCGAAATCGTCATGGACGGCGACCAGCTGCTCGCTCCACCAGTGTACCTTATTCACCATCCCCACCAAAGTGCAGACATGGCTGTTGAAATAGACGACCCCCTTGGCGGTCGCGGCGAAGTCGAATATCTTACGGAAAACTGAGAGGTCGAAGGCGACCCTCTCTTCCCGCAGATAGCAAAGGAATCCCATAATGATCGTCACTCCATTAGGGTTGATTTTCACGGGGACGATCCCAAAATACCGCAGGAGCTCGCGATATTCTGGACAGAATGGAAGTCGCAGACTGGCGTCGAAGTGGCGGAGCGATAAGACCATCGCACCCTCGATATAGGTGTTAAGTCGCTCGCCGCAAGCAGGGAGCCTCGCCGAGTAGCTGTCTGACAACAGCCGCTCCCTGAACGTCTCCAGATCTCGCTCTGTGGTTATAGATTTCTTGAAGGCCGCATTAGCAAAGTTGGCGGCGTGTGCCTGTCGTCGAGCACTATCATCGTCCCCAACCATTTTTGCGAGCTAGCGAGTTGAAGAAGAAGTAAGACGAGAAGAGAAGAAAGACAGAAACACGCGAGCAAAAAAAGATACTCGCGAGCCGGGGTTGGAAAATCACATCAGCATACTTATGTCCTACCTACCCCCTCTATTTATAGGCGAAGGCAAAGGGGAGGGGGGTATATATCTGGTCCGACGAGTATGAACCTAAGATGTGGTTTTAGGCGATCAAACAGATCCCGACATTAGTCTATTTCACACTGCACAGCAGAGAATATCGCGACGTTGTCAGAACCTACATGCTAAACTCGACATATCACAAAATAACAACGAGCAAAACAACAAAGAGGGGACAAAAGTTAAAGGCGAGATGCAAACCCGCTTATTACAATATAATATCGTTTATTACAAATAGTCGCATACGACGACTTCAAATAAAGAAAAAGAAAAAAAATCTAAGTTCTAGGTGGTCGCTCTGGAGGATGAGGATGTCGCCTGCCCCAGCCCATCGCTCGCGCTCACCAGTAATGCTCAGTCGCCACCGCCATCGCGTCGTCACCAAGGCGCAGCTGCTCCTCCATTTTTGTCAGTCGCCCCTGTTGCAATATGGAGGTCGGGCGGTCTGTTGCTATTCGGAGACCGGGCGGTCTGCCAGTTTATTCTGGCCGGTCTATCTGCCGGGCTGGTGCTGTTTGGTATCCCAGCGGTCTGGCGGTTTGTCTCAGATGACTTGGAGACCGGGCGGTCTAGCGGTCTCCTGCGGCGGCTTGATCTTTGTGGCACATGTTATCTCCTCTTGTTAGTTGACGGGTGGTTAGCCGGCTTGTCTAACCGCCCGGCCTGTCCGGTTTGCCTTTTGTAAATCCGCATACACTTGTAAATTTTTAGTCCCACATTGCTTAATTGTATTCTCTCTCATCTCCCCCATTCTATAAAAGGGAGGCTATAACATTGTAATCGATACCTTTTTTGAATAATAAAGTTTACATTACTCCAAATTTTCGGTCTGCTCTTTTCTGTTCGCACATGGTATCAGAGGACTCGGTCCTTTCCTCCTGACTGAGCTCTCTCTACGCGTGCAGCTTGTTTCTTCTTTCCGTGACCTGTTCTCGCGACTTGTTTTCTCTTCTGACTGCTGCTCTGTTCGCGCGGCTTGTTTCTCCCTGTTTGCGGCCTCTTGATTCTTCTCTTTTCTAGTTGCTCTCCTCTACCGCTCTCCTTTTCTTTGTCGCCGCGACCTGTCCTTACGTCGCTGTGGTCTCTTCTCGTCGTTCTCCTCTTCTTTGTCACTGCGTCCTGTTCTTAAGTTGCTGCGCCCTGTTCTAGCCGCTCTCATCTTCTTTGTCGCCGCGACCTGTCTTTAAGTCGCTGCGGCATTTTCTCGCCGCTCTCCTCTTCTTTGTCATCATGACCTGCCCTTACGTCGTTGCGACCTATTCTAGCCGCTCTCCTCTTCTTTGCCGCCACGACCTGTCCTTAAGTCACTGCGGCCTATTCCGGCTTCTTCTCCTTCTAGCCGCGACTTGTTTCTCCCGCTGCTCTCTTCTATGGCCTCCATCTCCTCCACGCAGTCCGCCTTGGTGGTCAACTCTTCTGGTAGTGCCCACGTTGTTACTCACGGCCGATGGTTGATCGACTCTGGTGCTACCAATCATATGACGGGCAATCCTCAGTGTTTTTCTCATCTCGAAACACATGATCGGTTGCCTCCGGTCTTTGTTGCTGACGACTCTTCATCTCCGGTGAATGGGATGGGGGTGGTTCAGGTCAGTCCGTCTCTTCATCTGGCGGATACCCTCTACGTGCCCATGTTCCCTTGCAATTTATTATCGGTTACTTCTCTATGCAAGCAATTACGGTGTTCCATCACATTCACTTCTACTTCTTGTTATTTTCAGGATCTGGACTCCCAACGGACGATTGCTACTGGGACTGAGAGTGGCGGCCTTTACTTCCTTGATAACGTTTCCGCTCTATCCGCCTTTTCGTCCTCCTCTACAGATCTTCTCCAATGACATCTTCGCCTTGGACATGCTCCTCCACGGCTTCTGCGCCAGCTTCTGCCCCACCTCCCTCCTCATCATCCTCCTCTAAACTGTGATGCATGTCAGCTCAGCAAGCATCATCGCTCATCCTTCTCGCCAACGCAGAGTCGTGGCTCTTCCCGTCCCTTAGACCTCGTTCACTCTGACGTGCGGGGTCCTGCTCCTACCCTCTCCATCGGTCGGGGTAGTTCCTATTTTGTTACATTTATTGATGATTTCTCTCTGTGTACGTAAGTGTACCTTATCAAGGATCGCTCCGAACTGTTCTCTGTCTGGACATCCTTTTATTCTATGATCAAGACTCAGTTTGATACGTCCATTAAAATCTTCATTCTGACAATGCTAAAGAGTATCTTAGCCATGATTTTTCTTCTTTCTGTATGCATCATGGTATTATTCGTCAAACTAACTGTGTCTACACCTCCCAACAAAATAGGGTGGCGGAACGCAAAAAATGTCACCTCCTTGATGTCGCTCGCACTCTGCTGACCCAAATGCATGTTCCTCGCTCCTATTGGGGCTATGCTGTCCTCCTCTCCTGTTATCTCATCAACCGCATTCCCTCCACGGTTCTCCGCGGTGCCACCCCATTCTCCGTTCTTTATCCCACCAAGAATCCTTTTCCCCTTACTCTGCGCATCTTTGGGTGCACAGCCTTTATGCATTCTCCCGCTGCCACCCGTGCCAAACTCTCCCCACGAGCTACTAAATGTGTCTTTCTGTGGTACTCTACCACTCAGAAAGGCTATTGTTGCTTTGACCCCGTTACCCACAATCAGTTTGTCTCTGCGGATGTTACGTTCTTTGAAAATGCCTCTTATTTCTCTCCCGCTTCCTCCTCTACTCTTGCTGCTCCTACTTCTCAAACCAACCCATCTATTCCTTCTGCTCCTACTAATGTTTCGCCATCTCCACCGTCTCTACCCTCTCCACCATCTCCACCCTCTCCACTATCTCCCCCATCTCCACCCTCTCCTCCCTCGATTTATCCCTCCTCTCCACAACCGTCTCTCTACTCCTAGGCCAGCTCTCTCCACCACGGACGCTCCGGATACTGCAGAACCAGTTGCCATGGATCTCCCAATTGCCCTTCACAAAGGGGTTCGGGCATGTACCCAACACCCGTTTGCTGTAGTTGTTTCCTATGATCGTCCTACCCCTTCTCGCAGAGCTTTTGCACTGGCTATCTTGGCCACTGCCACCCCCCGTTCCTACCAGGAGGCCCTTACTATTCCTCAATGGAAAGCTGCCATGGATGAGGAGATTGCTACTCTCACTGAATGGGGTACCTGGACCCTAGTTCCTCCTACTTTCGACACAGATGTTGTTGGCTG
Source organism: Platanthera guangdongensis (assembly GCA_039583875.1). Lineage (NCBI taxonomy): Eukaryota > Viridiplantae > Streptophyta > Magnoliopsida > Asparagales > Orchidaceae > Platanthera > Platanthera guangdongensis. The sequence goes on along the minus strand of CM077165.1, from coordinate 127,394,472 downwards.
TCGCTGGGTCTTTGTGGTGAAGTTCCTTCCCGATGGCAGTGTGGATCGTTACAAGGCTCGACTTGTTGCCAAGGGTTTTACCCAAACTTATGGGGTTGATTACTTTGACACTTTCTCTCCAATTGCTCGTCTCAGTACTATTCGAGTTCTTCTCTCTGTGGCTGTCAACCGGGATTGGCCCATTTCACAGCTGGATGTCAAAAATGCCTTTCTTTATGGGGATCTTCAGGAAGATGTTTACATGGAGCAACCTCCTGGGTATGTTGCTCAGGGGGAGACACGAGTATGCTGGCTAAAGAAGGCTATCTATGGCCTCAAGCAAAGTCCTCGTGCCTGGTTTGACAAGTTTAGCGGCATTGTTGCGACCATTGGTTTTACAAGAAGCTCAGCCGATCACTCCTTGTTCGTTCGAAAAACTGCCTCTGGTCTGGTAGTTCTTGTGGTTTATGTTGATGACATTCTTCTTACTGGCGATGATCAGGATGGGGTAACGTTGACAAAGAAACACCTCCGTCAGCACCTGGTCACAAAGGATATGGGCTCCCCAAAATACTTTCTGGGAATTAAAATTTCTAGGAAGCCCAACTCCATGGTCCTTTCCCAACAGAAGTATGCTTTTGATCTTCTAAAAGAGGCAGGATTGACTGGTGCTAAACCTGTCCGTTCTCCCATGGCTATTGGGGAAGACAAAACTTGGACAGATAACTCGCCTCTTCTATCCGATCTTACGAAGTACCGGCGTCTGGTGGGCAAACTCATTTATCTCACGGTAACCAGACCCGACATCTCTTATGCTGTTGGCAAGGTGAGCCAGTTCATGCAAGCTCCTAGAGAGTGTCATCTACAATCAGCCTTGAGTATATTGGAGTATATTAAAGCAGCACCAGGGAAAGGACTCCTTTTGTAGAAGAATGGTCACCTAAGGGTTAACGCGTACTCTGATTCGAGCTATGTTGATGATAAAGGGGATCGCAAGTCGACATCAGGTTTCTGCATGTTTATTGGAGGCAATCTTGTGAGTTGGAAGAGCAAGAAACAGTCTGTGGTCTCCAGGTCTAGTGCAGAGGCAGAATATCGCAGTATGACATCGACCACATGTGAGTTGAAATGGTTACGGGCTCTCATGCTTGATTTAGGAGAGGTGTATAACTATCCTCTTCCTATGTTCTGTGACAATAAGGCTGCAATATACATCTCCAAAAATCCGGTCTTTCATGAGAGAACAAAGCACATAGAAGTCGACTGTCATTTCATTCGGGAGGAGATCTTGAAGAAACAGATTTGTACTCCGTTCGTCACTTCAGACAACGAGTTGGCCGACATCTTCACCAAGCCGATGTCCGCTTCCTTTTTCACATTTGCGACAAGCTGGGCATGATTGATATCCATGCTCCAGCTTGAGGGGGAGTGTTGCAATATGGAGGTCGGGCAATCTGTTGCTGTTCGGAGACCGGGTAGTCTGCCAGTTTATTCTAGCCGGTCTGTCTGCCGGGCTGGTGCTGTTTGGTATCCCAGCGGTCTGGCGGTTTGTCTCGGACGACTTGGAGACCGGGCGGTCTAGCGGTATCCTGTGGCGGCATGATCTTTGTGGCACATGTTATCTCCTCTTGTTAGTTGACGGGCGGTTAGCCGGTTTGTCTAACCGCCCGGCCTGTCCGATTTGCCTTTTGTAAAGCCGCATATACTTGTAAATTTTTAGTCCCACATTGCTTAATTGTATTCTCTCTCATCTCCCCCATTCTATAAAAATGAGGCTATACCATTGTAATCGATACCTTTTTTGGATAATAAAGTTTACGTTACTCCAAATTTTCGGTCTGCTCTTTTCTGTTCGCACAGCCCCATAGAGCCCATACTCGACCAAATGCCAGCCAGCTTGTCGAGAACGAGCTGGAGGCGATGGTTGTTTATCGCTAGCTGGCAATCGTTCTCCTTCACCATGTGGAAACGAGCTTCGTAGCTCTCTAGGGTGGTCTAAAGCTCTTCTATCTTCTCCACCCGCACCTCTAGAGATGAGATCCGACGATGTGGCTCGCAAATCGCAAGCTGGTCGAACTTGCTCTCCAGCTCCAAATAGGCGCGAGTAGCGGCACGACGATACTCGCTACCCGATAACCCGATGGCGTCGATAAAGGCCACCCCTAGAGTCGCCGGGCGATCTGTCAAAACAGATAGAAAGTTTCCAGATCAAAAATGAACGTCGAACTCATCAGAGGAAGTAACAGTGATGGAGGTTACCACGACGAGGAGACCTTGATTGATGAGGAGAAGGGCCGCGACCTGGGGCATCTCGCCGGCCAGAAGATGGGCCACCTATGTGCTCGACAGATTTAACCTGCCTATGACCTCAATGATCGGGGTCCCCGACTCTCGGCGGGATGTAGCTCGGTCGCGGATTATCCTGTTTCCGTGCAAAAGTCTTCGACGGAGGTGGCGGAGGCTACGACGAACTCGCCGACTGATGCGGGGTCTTCAGCGGATGAGTCGGGGAGGTCGCGGCATGTCAGCTTGTTGCTGAGCATTCAGAGGAGGCGGCGGCTGTAACAGGGAACTCGCTGCTAGTGGCACAGAATCTCGCACATGAGCGGGTGGGACCATGCTCGCCGGAAGGTCCTTTCTCGCCGGAAGGTCCTTGCTTGCCGCAACGACCTTCTTCGCCGAAAGTTCCTTCGTTGGAAGTTCCTTCACCGGTAGTTCCTTCCTTGCCGGGGGATTCTCCTTCGTCGCGGGAGTCGAAGCCTCAGACACTTTCTTGGTGCCGAGATTAATCCGGACTGTGTGCGCGGTCCTAAGGGGTTTCTTGACTGCGAGGGCGAGCAGTGGTGCGGAGTTCAGAGGAGCGACATTCAGAGCCGCGTGGACAACATCCGGTTGAGTGTCTGCGAGCAAAGATAGCATCTCAGCGAGAAGTGAATGGCGACCAACCACTTTAGAAGAATGGCTTGGCAAAATAGCGATCTGGCAAGAAAACAACTTCAATCTGCTGTGGAGCTGGCGCATTGGCGACTTCCGAAATTTTCAGCGGGCTGATGAGGCTCGAGTCAGGGGCGTCAATGTTGGGAATGTCATCTAGCCCAAGGTCGCTGAGAAGCTTCAAGGTGCTAGCAGAGCGCGCGGGATTGCTGGTCGAAGCCGCGACTTGCTCAGGTAGTGGAAATGGGTTGACCGCTTTGGAGGCCGGTATCTTCTCCGACTTCTTGGTCTTCTTCTTTTTATGGGGGGGGGAGGGGGGTAAGTCGGCGACGACGTCTTCCTCCCGTGGCCTCTTAGACTTGACAATGCTGAGAAAACGGTCAGAGAGGCAAGGCTATCCTTAAGAAGTTTCTCGTTGACGTTCGACATAATGTGCGAGCTCTGGAGATCTGCCTCAAAAACTAGGCCCCCCTATTTATAGTGATCAGCAAGCAGTCGTCAAGGGCGAGCAACTCTGATACTCGGCATAGCAGCTCGCCGAATAAATGTTGGATGATTCTTTCCGAGCTTCTACATCGCTCGAAAAGAGCGGGGATTGTATACAACCGTATTCATCAAGGATGGGTCCTACCACAGTCAGGTCAGTAGAAGTCAAGGTCAACAAGTCAAGACAGAAGTCGGAGTCAGCACGCAAGACTGCGGAAGGCCTGGGCGAGTATGGCGAGCTCCTCTCGCATACTCGCCAGGTAGGCGACTAGGCCAGATACTCGCCCTGCCCGTGCGAGTTTCCCTTGGAAGTCGCCTAGTCACCAGGGGGTGTGGTATACATATGACACCCCTACTTGGATTTCCTTATAAATAGGACACCAGGGGTACGAAGTCGAGGACGAAAAATCCTCTGCAGGATACTCACGTGCTCTCCTTTCAAGATACTAGCCGAGTCTTTGGATTCCTTTTTCTTAGAGGCCCGGTCGCATCCTTGCGACTTAGTCATCAGCTAGTCTCCCTCGTACCAAGTTCGACCATTTTTGGTTAAGAAGGGGCTGCTCCTTTAGAGCATTCAGGTATGTGGTGAGACCAACCTATCGCAATATCTGGGGTTCTGTTTGCTTCATTCTTCATCCTAGTCATTCTAGCTGTCTGATCTTACCCCTGAACTGGTAACCTTATGTGGCATTGGTCCGAATTCTGAGGTTGAGACTTTTCCTGACTTCAACAATGCCAATTAGATGGAACTCGACATTTACAATATTAAAACGTGCGATTCGTCAAAAAACACTACTAATGGAATACTATATTATGTTAGATCAACATGAATTAACCGAGTCCGATTGGGCTGTTTTAGAAAATTATATGGATTTATTAGAAGTTTTTTATATGGAGATAAATTCTCTATCTTGCATATATTATCATACTAGCCTGCTAGTTATTGAAAATATTGTTAATATTTCCCAAAAATTAAACTATTTTAAGCAGCACGCCAGATGGAGTGGTTTAATAAAAATAATGGAAAACAAAATTTTAAAATATTATAGAGAAATCCTAGTCATGTTTTCATGTGCCGCCAATTTGAATCCTCGTTTTGGCGTAGACAACGTAGAAAATTTTATAGAAGAAATAAATAATAATTTCGGCGTAAATCTCAGTGATTCGGATTGAGATAGTCTTAGTATTTTAATTTTTAACACTATTTTTACTGAATGTTATAATTATTATGATAATTTATATGGATCGCGGCCCCGAGAGGATGTGTCGCAACCAAAAACACGCGATAGTTTTAAAAATAGAATGTTAGAGTTAGCTTCAAGGAAAAAAGCGCGCACTACATCTAATAGTTTAAATGAATTAGGCATGTACGCAAACCTAATTTTTTGAGTACGGACGAACTAGAAAATTTTGATATTTTAAAATGGTGGAAAGGTAAAGTAAGTACCTATCCTATTATGGCATATATGACCCGAGATTTACTAACGATCCAAGCTAGCACGGTAACTTCGGAGTTTGTTTTTTCTCTTAGTGCCAGGGCGTTGAACGAGCGAAGAAGTCGTCTAAGAGAAGAATGACTCGAAATCTGCATATGCTACAAGGAGCACTTGCATGCGATCAAGAGGAAGCAGCATATTTCATCGATCGAGGATAGCTCGTCGGACATAGAAGATGAGATGGACGCGATCAACTTAAACTAAAGCTTAAAGATGGTGATGCAGATTTTTGAAATTTTGTAATTTTTTTAAAGATGACAGACATGTAATTTTATTGTATTTGTAATTTTGGATTTTTCAATTATAAGTATTTTTTTCAGTGTATTTATAATTTTGTATACTTTCATTCAACATTAATAAAATTATTATTTTTTCTTACAAAATATGAAATTAATCGTATTTTTTTCAATCACAATATGAAATTAATCATATTTTTTTCATTGTATTTATAAATTATATTTAATTTTTTTATAAAAAAATTAATTTTTTTTAAAAAAACCCGGGCCCGGCCCGGACCAGCCTTGAGGGCCTTAGCAGGCCCCATATCGGAGCCAGATGTCCGGCCCGGCCCTACTGTAATCAGGGCCCGGGCCCGGCCCGGTTCGGGAAAGCCCGGGCCTGGGAGGCCCGGTTTAGGCCCGGGCCCGGTGGGCTTTATGAACACGACTACCAGAAGCCTATAACCACTCGGGAGGAGAATCATTTCACTGAGCAGCTTAAAGGGTACATGCATCGACAGATAGCTAAACCGTCAGGCTATTATTCGGCGAGCCCACCGCCGCACTCAGGAGAAGGACGTAAATCCACGTCATTGGAGTTGGATGAGAAACAAAGGAAAGGGTTATGCTTTTAGTGTGATCAACAATATACCCCGGGTCATAAATGTCCCAACCGGTGGCAAGCGTATTCGATGGAAGTGGTGGTAGAAGCAGTGGGAGAGGGGGAAACCGAAGGCGAACCGGAGTTGATAGAAGTGGAGGATGAGGAGGGGGATACTCAGGTACCCCACATTTCCATGAATGCCCTAATAGGGGTGACACACTATCAAACTATGATAATAACCTCTTCCCATCACGGGCAACCCATTAACGTGTTGATTGATTCGGGTAGCACCCACAATTTTCTCGACGAAGGAGCGGCCAATCGGCTACAATGCCTCCAAGCACCGATAACATCTTTTGCGGTGGCGGTGGAGAACATGAAGACAATGTAAAGCTCACACAAAGTAGTGGATTTCCAGTGGCGAATGCAGGGGGCTGAATTTGTATTAGACATGTTTATCCTTCCTTCAGACGGGTGTGATGTGGTCCTCGGAGTGCAATGGTTGGTTACTCTCGGCCCAGTTAATTGGGATTTTGGTAACTTGAAAATGGAGTTCTACAGTCGAGGGCGGAAGGTGGCATTGCACAGGTTGAGGATGAATTATGAATCGTGGAGCAAGGGTAACCGAGTCCAAAAGTTCTTGGATGGTGGGGGGGGGGGGGGGGGGTGGGGTGGGGGCAGTTCAACATTCTTGCCTTATGCATCATCCAAAATTGTCCAGCAGGGGAGCAAGAAGAGCTGAAGTGTGAATTGGGATCATGGAAGTTAGAAGGAGCATCCCCATCCGTGGCCAAGCAACAAGCCCTGCATGAGGTTTTAGAAGAGTTTGCAGAGTTGTTTGGGGAGCCTAATGGGCTGCCACCTAAGCGTGGGCAAGAGAATAAAATCATGTTGAAGGATGAAAGGAAGAGCGTCAATTTACGGCCGTACCGCTACCCGCCACTTCAAAAATCTGAAATTGAGAAGCTCATTGGGGAGTTGTTGCATACTGGGGTCATTTAGTATAGCAATAGCCAATTGGCATCGCCCGTAGTGTTGGTGAAGGAGCAAGACGGATCTTGGTGTTTATGTGTGGACTACCGGGAGTTGAACCTGAACACGATGAAGGATAAATTTCTGATTTCCCTTATCGAGGAGCTGATCGACGAGTTACATGGCGCCGTATACTTCTCCAAGTTGGATTTGTGGGCCGAGTACCATCAAGTGAGGATGGCCGAGGAAGATATTCACAAGACGACATTCTGTACTCACCTGGGGCACTATGAATTCGTGGTTATACCCTTTGGGTTGACCAATGCGCCATCGACGTTCCAAGGGATTATGAACCGGCTTTTCCAAGATCAATTATGCCAACTCATTTTAGTTTTTTTGACGATATCTTGGTTTTCAGCTCGACTCGGGAAGAACATTTGGTTCATCTCTCCTTCATGTTGGAGGTATTGCGCTCTAATTAGTCGGTGCTCAAGAGGAGCAAGTGCGAGTTTGGCCGCTCGCGGGTGCACTATTTGGGGCTTGTGATTTCTGGGCTTGGCGTCGCAACGGATCCGATGAAGATACAAACCATGCTGGATTGGCCAATCCCAACGACGTTGAAGAAGGTCTGTGGCTTCTTGGGATTGACCAGTTATTACCGAGGATTCATTCAAGGGTACGGTAATCTTGCCCGGCCCCTCACAGAACTGTTGAAGCAACGCAACTTTAGATGGTCGGACGCGGCCAACACAGCCTTCCAAGATCTAAAGAGGGTGGTATTACTGGTATCCAACCCGCCGGTTCTACAGTTGTCGGATTTCCAACAACCGTTTGTGGTAGAAACTGATGCTGCGGATATCAGAATAGGAGCTGTGTTGTTGTAAAATGAAAGGCCAATCACATTCTTTAGTAAGGCGTTGGGGACTAAGAACGTCGGCTTATCGACGTACGAAAAGGAGCTATTGGTCGTTGTGCTCGCCATACAGAAATGGAGGCACTACTTGGTGGGGTGCTCGTTCGTTGTACGCACCGATCACCAAAGTTTGAAGTTCATGTTGGAACAGAAGCTCGCAACACCAACACAACAATGTTTCCTTTCGAAGTTGATGATGTATGATTTCAAGGTGCAGTACAAACACGGCAAGGAGAACATTTGCGCGGATGCGTTGTCTCAGATGCATGAAGACCACCCGGAAGGTACCTTGTATGCTTTGAGTTTAGTGTAATCCGACCTCTTGCACCTGGTGAAGAAGTCCTGTGAGACAGATCCTAAGCTACGGGAGATCATCCAAGTCAAAGGGTTGGATCCGGCGGTTTACCCGAAACTGAGCTGGAAGTAGGGCCTCCTCCAACGGAAAGGAAGGCTGGTCGTAGGGAGGGATGTTCTTGTTCGGCGATAGTTGATGCAACTGTACCATGATAGTGCTCTTGGTGGTCACTCGGGAGTTACAACCACCTATAAACGGATGAAGCGTTGGCTGTCCTAGAAGAATATGAAGCCCGATATATACGACTATATCCAGCAGTGCCCTGTATGTCAATAATGCAAATCGGATAACCAACGACCTGTGGTCTTATTGCAGCCATTACTGATTCCAGAGCAGGTGTGGAGGGAAATTTCGTTGGACTTCATCGGCAGTCTACCAAAAAGTAATGACAAATCTATGATCTTAGTGGTGGTGGATCGCTTGAGTAAGCACGGCCATTTCATGGCACTGACTCACACATACATGGCGGAGGTTGCGGGGCAGCTTTTCTTGGATTCGGTGGTGCTGTTACATGGGTTACCCATATTGATAGTCAGTGATCAGGACACAATCTTCATTAGTAAATTTTGGCAGGAGCTGTTTCAATTGCTACAAGTACAATTACTTATGTCGACGACCTATAATCTGCAATCCGTTGGGCAAACGAAGGTGGTGAATCATTGTGTGGAAAGTTACCTCCGTTGCATGTGCTTTGAGAGGCCGCGCTGTTGGGTGAGTTGGCTTCCCTTGGCCGAGTGGTGGTATAATACAACGTACCTGAGCACCATACAATTGACTCCGTACGAAGTGGTGTATGGACAAGAGCCAACCGCACTACCAACGTACGTAGAGGGGACGACTACCTTGGAAATGGTAGACCGGTCGTTAGCTGCTCGAGATAGAGTGATGCAAATAATTAAGAGTAATCTTGTTAAGGCTCAAAACCGCATGAAAGTCTTGGCGGACGCCAAGCGTGAGCATTCCTTCGAGGTGGGAGAAATGGTGTGGGTGCGGCTTCAGCCATACCGTGAAGTCAGCTTACAGGTGCTTCAGGTTCACAAATTTTCACCGAAGTTCTTCGATCCCATTACGATCATTGAGAAGGTGGGAGTAGTGGCCTACAAATTGGATCTTCCGGTGGAGGCTAAGGTGCACCACACCTTTCATATATCACATTTGAAGAAATACAAGGGTGCCCCAGATGGGGTGATACACCCTCTTCCATCCGCGGTCAATGAGGAAGGCAATACGCTAGTAGAGCCGCTAGCTATCTTGAACCGATGCCTCATCAATCAGGAGGGTCGTGCATGTTATAAAAATTTAGGAGTAAGCATCGCTACGACAAAATATTATTATTAAAATTTTGTATGAATGTAACAACACTTAAACCTCGGGTGATCGTTTTAACCAAACGCTAATAGCCTCAATTTGGAACTTATACTAGATATTATTTTTCTAAGACAATAAGAACACACAATTAAGCAAGGCCGAATGAAACAACAAATCTACTGAAGTGCGGAAATTAGATTATACAGTTCTTGGATTCTTGCTCGTGCTTCATGGTCGTGGCCATTCCCAATAATCTTGACATGTTCTTCCTTAAGAAATCAGTTGCGTTGACGGATCCCGATAGCATACAAGTAAATATGAAGTTTTGATTGCTACAACAATGGAGAGTTAGCACAAATAATTATAGAATTAAACTAAACATTTGGTCTGAAAATAGTAGCCGCCCAAGAACATTAATTTACATGGCAATTGTGTTCAGTGTTCTGGAAGGCCATTAAATTTCATGGCACTGAATATAAAACTAGTTCACTGCATATGAATCAATTAAATTGAACCCTTGTAATTAAATAATAAGCATTGCTTAGCTGCACGGTTTAGGATGCTCAAGAGAAAAAGGGACAGATCTGACACTTGGCAATTTCCTCGTTCCAGACACCAAGAACGCGGATCAGAAAAAAATGGTTTGATAGCATTTTTTGATTCTTAAATAAGCCCTCCAAGATCTGAATGATTTCAAGTGTTGCAAGTGGATCTTACCGAGCTTTTCTAGATCTGAATCAGCCTTGTCCTCCTCTTCCGACGGGAAACAAAACTACTCCGCACCGGCGGTGTAGAAGTTGGGCGGTATATAGTTTTGTATAAGCAGCACCGCGCCGACTGCTCTTGAGGAGGAGGAAGAAGAAGGCTCGACCTGCTCCTTTCCTTTCGGCGATGATGATCTGAGCGAGGTCGGCTGTAAGTCTATGTAAGGCTCCGACGATCTGCACTCCAAAGAACCAAAGGGAGGAGATGTGCAGCTGGTGGTGGTTTAGTGATGGAAACAGGAAAAACGAAAAGGATCGAGTTTTCACCCTAGTTCACAAATGGCGTGATTTCTTTGGAATAATGAATACAAATCCTCATAAGGTTTTAATAGGAGAACCACTTTAGGAGTTACAAAATAATGAGTGAATTAATCTCATTTATTCCAAAATAAATTCGAGAATATGTAACTCATATCATTAAATAGGATTTTATGTTATGCCAACTCTTGTGCCTAGGATGAGACCGAGTCCGCGCCCTTAATGTACGAGACGATCAAGCCTACCTATCACAAGCTTTGACCGTTCGCACGACTGAATTAACGTGCGCTCTTGAGAGTCCGAATAGACCAAACACATGAGTACGAATTCACCAGGACGTCTCGATGAGTCAAGTCCACTTAATAGGAAATTTCTAACATTCTCCCACTTGGACTTGTGCTCAACGCAACTCATGAGATTCTGATAAAATCTTAACTAAGCTCAAGGGTGCCCATTAGCGAACACGGTATTAGGTCTGCTCTCACGTCGATCCGGTCCAACCAAATCCTTCACTCCGAATCATGATGGAAACCATATCATTGAGCGACACGGGACCTTCCATGGTCACAGCAACTTACAGATTCAATCGACATGGACAAAACGCGGTTAAATACAACACAGAACAACATGTTCAAAATATGCACATGAAGGTTGTTCTAATTTGGTGGTCAAGCAAACTTCTCAAATGAATGCACTAAACCATGCTGCGAGAGGTTCTTAAGTATTCAATAGAACAAGTATGTCTAACCTTAAGGTTCCAAAATTCATGCGTCAAAAGACATACTACATGCCATAATTCAAATGAAGTGCCCTAGGCCTTATGCTCCGACTGATACAAGTCATGAGACTTTGTATGAAGTGTGACGTGTCACATAAATTCAATAAATATTGAAACTTAATAATATTGTTGAATGAATATTCTTTAATTATTAATGAATTAAATAAAGTGCAATGTAAATGATAGAAAACTGAATTGGAGCTTCATGTAGCCTCCCACTAATCAAGCGCATCGATCGACTCTTTAAGCCCCATATTAATAACATGTTTCTGAAACACGTTAGGGCGAAGTCCTTTAGTAAGTGGATCAGCTAACATGTCATCTGTCCCTAAATGCTCTACTAAAATTTCACCCTTCTTTACCAATTCCTTAATGGTCAACAATTTAATTTACATATGTTTGGACCCTGTGATACTTTTATTGTTCATTGAGAACATAACTGCAGAGATGTTATCACAGTACATCCGGATGAGTCCAGCTATAAAATCGACGACTTTTAACTCTGCAATGAAATTCTTAAGCCACACTGCATGAGTGGAAGCTCCAAAAAGAGCGACAAACTCCGTATGCATTGTGGACAAAGTGATAAGTGTCTATTTGACACTCTTCCACGAGACGACCCCACCAACAAACTTAAAGATATAACCTGAAGTAGACTACCTATCATCCTCACACCCGGCAAAATTAGAATCTGTATACCCTACTAACTCAAGATTTTGAACTCTATGGTAGACTAACTTAACATCCCTAGTTCCCTTCAGATACCTTAAGACTTTCTTGGCAGCCACCCAATGATCAGGTCCTGGGTTCGACTGATATCCGCCCAAAAGTCCTACTGCGAAGGCAATATCCGGTCTAGTACCGACTGGGCATACATTAAACTGCATACTGCATAAGCGTAAGGTATATCCTTCATGCACTCTCTCTATATCACTCCTGGGGCATTGTGATAAGCTAAGCTTATCACCTTTAAGCATAGGTACATCACCAGGCTTACAACCGCGCATGCTAAATATCTCAAGTATATGCTCTATGTAGGCTTTCTGAGAGAGTGCCAATATATGGTGAGATCAGTCCCTAATGGTCTCAATTCCTAGGACGAAGGATGCTTCTCCAAGATCTTTCATATCAAAGTATTTTAACAGAAATTTCTTAGATTCATACAATAATGTCAAATCACTGCTCGCAAGCAAGATGCCATCTACATAAAGAATTAAGAAGATGAATCTGCTCCCACTGATCTTGAGATATATGCAACGGTCTACCTTATTTTCTACAAATCCAAAAGAAGTAACTATCTCATCAAACTTCAAATACTACTGTCTAGAAGCTTGCTTCAGACCATATAGGGACTTGTTAAGTTTACATACAAGTTGGTCGGAATGACCAAACTTGAATCCCTCAGGCTGCACCATATAGACCTCCTCGGAAAGATCTCCATTCAGGAATGCGATCTTTACATCCATCTGGTGTAGCTCCAAATCATAATGAGCTACTAATGCCATTATCACTTTGAAAGTGTCTTTAGAGGAAACAAGAGAAAAGGTCTCGTGGTAATTGATTACTTCTCTATATAAATCCCTTGGCCACTAGTCTAGCTTTAAACAGCTCGACCTTTCCTTTAGAGTCTTTCTTGGTCTTAAACACCCGTTTAGAACCAATGGGTTTACAGCCTTTGGATAACTCAACCAACTCCCAAACCTTATTCAGCTTCATAGACTCCATCTCGTCTTTCATCGCATCCCACCACAGATCAACTTGAGATCTAGACACAACTTTATGAAATGTCACAGGGTCAGCTACTTGACCAATGTCATAATCACTCTCTCATAAATAGACTTCATACTCTGAGAAAATTGTAGGCCTTCTCTGCCTAATGTATCTCCTAGCGGGTGGATGAACCTCTTGAACATGAGGAGAAACCTCAACTAGAATTGGTGGTAAGACCGCTTACACATCCTCCACTTGTTCCGTCACAAGTTCAGGCACCGCAAGATCTCCTATCAAGGGCATATATAAATTAATGGGCATAACTTCCTCGACTTCACTAATATGACGAGAGCAACTAGGTTCATCAGCGACATCTCATTCTAAAAATTTAGTTGTCTGAGACTCCATAATTCTGGGACCTCCTGAAGGGGAATAGAACTTAAATCCCTTAGAGTGTTCTGAGTAGCCAATGAAATAACAACAACAAGACCTAGGGGAAATCTTACTTTCTGATAGTTTGTACAAACGGACTTCTGCAGGACAACCCCAGATGCACAAATGATTAAGGCTGAGTCGTCTACCAGTCCACAACTCAAAAGGGGTTTTAGGTACTGACTTAGATGAAACTCTATTAAGGATGTACACTACAGTTTTAAGTGCCTCACCCTATAAAATTCAGGAATATTTGTCCTACTCATCATGCTCCTCATCATTTCCTTAAGGATGCGATTACGTCATTTTGCTCAGGACTACCCATTAAGGAGTACTGGGCAACAATGCCATAGCTCTCCAAGTATCTAGCAAACAGACCTTTATGTTGCCCGAAGGCATCATGTCTACCAAAATAGTAGCCACCTCTGTCAGACCTAACAATCTTGATGACTTTCCATATTTGTTTCTCAACTTCAGTCTTGAAAATCTTGAATTTTTTAAGAGATTCAGATTTTTCTTTAATTAAATATAAATATACGAAACGGGAGTAGTCATCAATGAATGTAATAAAATAGGTGTTCCTACAGAGGCTAGTGGAATAAGGACCACTGATGTACGTATGAATAACCTATAACAAACTTGTACTGCGAGTTGAGTCTTTCTTCTTAATCTTGGTCATCTTACCTCTACAACAATCGACACATGTCTCTAGGTCACTGAAGTCAAGAGCAGGGAGAATATTATCCTTAATTAATCTCTCTACTCTTTCCCAAGAAAGATCTTTTATTGCCAACGTGGACGATGTTTCCTTAAGTAAAGATCTTTTATTGCCAACGTGTTATACATTATAAGTGGTCGCATATATGTTCGTAGGAGCAAGACATAAACTATATAATCCATTAGATAATGAACAATGACCTATAACTTGCGATTCATAAGAAATAGTAATAGAACCACCATAAATGTTAAAACCATAATGAAGTTTATCTAAAATACTGAAATAAAGTTCTTTATAAACGGAGGAACATAGAAAATATCTTTAAAACAAGTTCATATCCAGAAGAAAGAACTAAGCAAACATCTCCAATAAACTCCACTTCCACCTCAGCATTGTTTCCAACCGTGAGTCTGCACTCACCCTTGCTTGGTCTCCTCCTTTTGATGAACCCCTGTAGTGTATAAGAAACATGATTAGTTGCTCCACTATCGAGCCACCAAGAACTTGATGGGGCTTCAATTAAATTGGATTCACAAAGTACTAGAGCTAAAGAGTTACCTTTAGGTGCAAATCCACGCTTATCCATCCAAGCCTTAAACTTCAGGCACTCGTGCTTCACATGCCCCTTCTTCTTACAAAAGCTGCAGCTAAGATGCTTCTTTCCACCAGTGTCCTTGCTCCCTGTAGCTTGTCCATCCCGAGCCTTAAAGGGAGCTTTGAACTTCTTCTTCTTCTTAAACGAGGGTTTGACAACGAGTAAAGCAGTGTTCATCTTCTCTTTTTCAGTTTCTCCTCCTCAGCAACACAACAGGTGATCAGATCATTTATCTTCCACGCCTCATCTTCGGAACTGTAGGTTGTCTTCAAAATGCTGAAATCCAAAGGAAGTGTATTTAGTGCTTGATGCACTATTAAGGCTTCAGGGAGAGTAATCTCCATCTCCTGCAGTTTGGTCTGATAGTAGACTATCTTTAGTATGTAATCACGAAACCCTCCTCCTCCCGAATACCTCATGTAGAAGAGGTCCTGAATCAGAGTCCCAATCTCAGTATTGAAAGACACTTTATACCTCTGCCCAACGACAGTCAGAAAATCCCTGACAACGGTCGTGTCTGGAAGACCACTTAATAGGTGCTCCAGAATGGAACGCTTCATAGTCAACAAATAGATTTTGTTTGACTTGTTCCATGCACCATAATGATCTTTCTCAGTTTGAGTGCTAGTTGCTGTGAGGGCTGCAGACTGGTTAGTACTCATGGCCATCTCTATGTCCACCATCTTGAGAGCAAACATGATGTTGGACTTCCACTTCTTAAAGTTTGATCCAGTGAGTTTTTCAATGGTCGTCATGTTGTTGTGGACTGTAAAGGTGACTGAAAAGAGAGAAAAGAAAAATCAGTGACAAATAGGACAACAATGACTATAAAACCCTAAATAGCACACTAGGTGGAGAATCCTGGCACGTCAACACGCAACACCTTTGGACATACTATGTGTCATGCAATTAGTAATTCTCCACTCAAGAACAAGCAACAGTTACACTTGAGCTTTTCGCAGAACTACCACCTTTGGGTGAATAGATTACTAGAGCCTTGCACTATCGTCCAAATGTCCTTGTGTAACCCTTTGAACCTATTGCGCAAGCACCACCTTTGGGTGAATGATTGCGCACTAGTCTTATAGAACTCCCTAAAACATGTGAAACCATAATCTCACAAACGTACTCAAAAAGGCCACTTTGGCGGTTACAATTCTTATCGATCCACGAGACCCTTTCACACTGGGATATCTGAATATTGCCTTAGATTAATATCACATTTCTTTTACTTAATGACGTATGAGCTCTTAATCGTCTGAAGAAAACACGAGACTTTTGTTGGGGATTGATTTACGAAAAGTACTTTGAATATCAATCCCAAATTTGTTTCTCTCAAAATACTTAATGAGTTTTGAAAAGTGTCCTTTAATTGAATTAAGTAGAAAAACATTTACTCCAAATAATGGAGACTAATAGTTTTGAGTTAAACATCGCTTTGATACCAACTGTTATAAAAATTTAGGAGTAAGCGTCGTTACGACAAAATATTATTATTAAAATTTTGTATGAATGTAACACCACTTAAACCTTGGAGGATCGTTTTAACCAAACACTAATTGCCTCAATTTGGAACTTATACTAAATATTATTTTTCTAAGATAATAAGAACACACAATTAAGCAAAGCCGAATGAAACAGTAAATCTACTGAAGTGCGGAAATTAGATTATATCGTTCTTGTATTCTTGCTCGTGCTTCCTGGTCGCGGTCATTCCCAATAATCTTGACATGTTCTTCCTTAAGATATCAGTTGCGTTGACGGATCCTGATAGCATACAAGTAAATCTGAAGTTTTGATTGCTACAACAATGGAGAGTTAGCACAAATACTAATAGAATTAAACTAAACATTTGGTACAAAAATAGTAGTGTACAACCCCGTATTCGCAGGTTTTGGATTTTAAGTTTTTGGAGTGGTTTGAGCTCTTGGTGACCAATTTTGGCCCAACCCTTGTAATACACTAGTAGGGGGAGAAAAAATCTGTCTCCCACAGTGGCTCCTTTTTTGGGGGGAGCGGGTGCGCCAAGTTAGCAGGCACCCGCCCCGGCCCGGTGGACGCGGTTTGGTGAGGGAGAGACCGGCACGGGGCCGAGCTCTCGCCCAGCCTCGTGGGTAGGCGGGGGCGAGACCGACCCGACCCGGGCTCAATCCCCGCCTCGCGGGTAGGCGGGGGCGAGACCGGCCCGTCCTGGGTTCTCGTCCTGCCTCGCGGGTAGGCGGGGGCGAGACCGGCCCGGCCCGGGTTCTCGCCCCGCCTCGCGGGTAGGCGGGGGAGAGACTGGGCCGGCCCTGGTTCTCGCCCCGCCTTGCGGGTAGGCGGGGGCAAGACCGGGCCGGCTCGGGTTCTCGCCCCGCCTCGCAAGTAGGCGGGGGCGAGACCGGCCCGGCCCGACCCGGGTTCTCCCCCCGGCTCGCGGGTAGGCGGGGGCGAGATCGGGCTGGCCCGGGTTCTCCCCCACCTCGCGGGTAGGCGAGGGCGAGACCGGGCCGGCCCGGGTTCTCGCCCCGCCTCGCGGGTAGGCGGGGGCAAGACCGGCCCGCCCCGGGTTCTCACCCCGCCTCGCGGGTAGCCGGGGGCAAGATTAGCCCGACCCGGGTTCTCGCCCCGCCTCGCGGGTAGGCGCGGGCGAGACCGGCCCGGCCTGGATTCTCGCCCCGCCTCGCAGGTAGGCGGGGGCGAGACCGGCCCGACCCGGGTTCTCGCCCCGCCTCGCGAGTAGGCGGGGGCGAGACCAGCCCGGTCCGGGTTCTCGCCCCGCCTCGCGGCTTGGAGGGGGCGAGACCGGCCCGGGGCCGAGTTCTCCCCCTGCCCTGTGGTTTGGCGGGGTTTCGCCCCTGCCCCCCTGCTTCCCGGTTCTTCGGGGGTCACCTTCCCGTCTCGGGTAGCCGGGGAGATGAGGGGTTTGGCTCCTCCCGTCCTTGGACCCCTTTTTGGTCATGCTTTTACCGTCTTGCCCTCGGGGAGGAATTACCCCTTTACCCCCCGGCGTGGCTGTTTTCTATTGGCCTAAAGTCTTTTGGCCCTATGGGTGTTTCAGTCATTTTGGTTCATGGGATTGGAAAAACTATAAATAGACCCTTAAGGGTGCTTTGGAGAGGATCACTTCTTCATTCTCTCTTCATCCTTCAAGGCACCCTAGCTTAAGCATTGGCTAGGGAGGGGGGGACCTCAAAGGTCTTCCGGGTGTGAGGTGGGACCTCCGCGCTAGAGCCGAGGGTCTGTTTCTAAATTCTTGATCTTTGGTCCCTGACGTTCCTTCGGGTATAGTAGGTGTGAGGTCACCCCTTTCTAGAGACCCCGAACTCCACAGAGGTCATTTTTGGCTTCAACACTTTGGTGCGGTGAGCATGAAGAGTGACTAGCACAGAAGATCTCGGGAGAGTGTCATGACTGGAGGTCAGGGAGGTAGTGATAATCTCGGTAAGCTCCCTAGCCTAGGACCCTTTGTGGGGAGGCAAGAGTTCATGGCCTCCATCCAAGGCATTATGGAGATGCTGCGAAGTATCGCTCCTCAGGGTGGCAGCTCCACCCCTACCCCCAGGAGCTAGCTCCCCCCTCTCGACGAGTCGACTCCCAGGGGTCTAGGCGAGATGACCCCAGTAGGGGGAGAAGGAAATGCACCAGGAGGAACCGCCAGGGAAGGAGAAGGATCAGGGTAGGGTTACCGTACCGTGACTTCCACCAGGTGGAGGGGAACGCCACAGCTACCTGCCCCGAGTTCCTGGAAGTGAGGGGGGCGAGAGGCCTTGCCCAGCCACAGCCACCAGTGCGGGTTGAAGAGGTTCTGCCCAGAGAAGGGGGAGAGGACGTGTGTGAGGACCGGGTCGATGTCGGACCCCGCGGCGGTGTAGCGATGATCCATGGTGGAGTGGGGATCGAGGCCACTCGGAAGGCAAGCCTCCATGTTATGTACTGACGGAGCATCGCCTCAACATCCCAGACACCGCCCTAGGAGGAGAAGATCACCTTCTCGGTGAAGGACCTGCCGGATCATGAGGATCCGTTTTGCGATGCGCTGGTCATCCAGACGGCCATCGAGGGCTACATCGTCTCCCGAATCTTGGTTGACAACGGAAGCTCCGTCAACGTCATTTTCAAGAAGGTGTTTGACGAGATGAAGGTAGAGCCAAGGAGGGTGTTGGCCTCGGACGGACCCCTGTTCGGATTTTCAGGAGAAAGGAAGGAGGTCGAAGGTGGAGTATGACTCCAAGTAAAGTTGGGAGGGGCTTCAAGGAACTGCCGGTTCATCATTGTTGACGCTCCAAGCAGCTACAATGCCATCTTCGGAAGGCCCCTCATCAGCGCCTTCCGTTGCGTGCCATCTTCCTTCCACCAATACCTTAAGTTCAGCTCCGGAGGGATTCAGGTCAGAGTCAAGGGAGACTCCAGGATGTCAAGGCAGTGCTACGTCACGGCCGTCAACACCATCACTTGGTTGGCTAGGGCGGAGGAGATGGAAAGGATCATGGAAAGCCTGAGCAGGATGGAAGTGTCCAGCGAGAAGGAGGCGGATGACAACCACCGGGCCCAGACCCCCTGAGGAAGCCTCGCTCTGGCAGAGTCCTGTATGTATCTTATGTTGTAATGAGTCCAACCCCGGACCAACTGAGTTGGGGGGGGGGGGGGGGGGGTCATGTAACCCATCTATTTTCCCCGTTTGAGGATGTAAGATTTGGTAAGGTTCGATTGAGATGCCTAGTCCTTTTGCTCCGAGACAGTCCCGCTGCCCAGACTCTCACTACCTGGGCAGGGCCGGTGGTACCTCTCATGGATGCCTAGTTGTCTCACCTCGAGATGAATTCTGCTGCCAGGCTCTCACTAGCTGGCAGGACAGGTTGATCTCTCGAAGGGTAAGGTAGGTCTCTGAGATGGATTCCGCTGCCAGGCTCTCACCTAGCTGGCAGGGCAGGTTGATCTCTCGGAGGGTGGGGTAGGTCTCACCTTGAGATGGATTCCACTGTCAGGCTCTCATCTAGCTGACAGGGCAGGTTGATCTCTCGGAGGGTGGGTAGGTCTCACCTCGAGATGGATTCCGCTGTCAGGCTCTCATCTAGCTGGCAAGGCAGGTTGATCTCTCAGAGGGTGGGTAGGTCTCACCTCGAGATGGATTCCACTGTCAGGCTCTCACTAGCTGGCAGGGCAGGTTGATCTCTCGGAGGGTGGGGTAGGTCTCACCCCGAGATGGATTCCGCTGCCAGGCTCTCACTGTTGGGTACATTGGTCAAATGTACCTGATTTGAAGAAGCCTCACCTAACTCAATGATATACATCATAATGTATTTGATGTTTGTTTGAGTTACTTGTGCAGGTTAGGTATTCACTAGACTGAAGCTAAAAGTTTCTAAGTCCATGTGTCGACACCCAGAGGGAAAGTGTCGACACTTGAGAAAGCTTGTGTCGACACCCAGACAAGCAGTGTCGACACTTGGAGTCATTGTGTCGACACCTGGGATGAAGAGTCGACACCAGACAGGAAGTGTCGACACTTGGAGCTGTGTCGACACTCAGTGAAGAAGTATGCAGAAAAGCTGTGTCGACACTTAGCAGAAGTGTCGACACCTAGAAGAGCTGAGTCTACATCAGGAAGTGTCGACACTTGGAGTTGTGTCGACACTCAGCAAAATTCTGCAGAGACTAAGGACAAGTGTCGACACTCAACACAATGTGTCGACACTCAATCAGCAGAGTCAACATATGAAGAATGTGTCGACACTCAGCACAATGTGTCAACACACATCCAGAAGAGTCAACACTTGAAGAAAGTGTCGACACCCAGCACAATGTGTCGACACTTAGTTGAAGACTCTACACTTGAAGAAAGTGTCGACACAAGGAGCTGTGTCGACACTTAGCAAAGAACAGAAAAGTTTACAAAATATAAGTTTACAAAATATTCTAAGTACAAGTGTCGACACTAAGGAATGTGTCGACACTCAGCTGAAGAATCTATATTGAAGACTTGTGTCGACACCAAGAAGCAGTGTCGACACTTGACAGATTCAACACAAGAAGTTGTGTCGACACAAGGGAGATGTGTCGACACCTAGAAGAATTCAACAAGTTACAGAAGATCAAGTACTTGTGTCGACACTTAATTTCAGTGTCGACACTTGAAGAAGAATCTGTGTCGAGACATACAAGGAGTTATGTCGACACCTTATAGACTTGTGTCGACACTTACACAGCATGTGTCGACACTTGGCTATAAGTGTCGACACTTAAGAACAAAAAGTCTCGACACTATCTGACAGTTAGAGAATTTCAAGAAGTGACTGGTTGACATGACAGCTGCCGATCCAGCCGGTCTACAGCAACTGTCAGAGAAGTCAGAAGTCTGTTATGAACCGGACCAGCCGGTTACCATGAAGGAAGCCTATAAATAGGCACTCACAGTTTACAGAAGTTGTTGATATAAGAATTACAAGTTGTGCTTTCAAGTAGTGAGAATAATTAAAGTGGTTGATCAGATTATTCAAGTAATCAGAAAAGTGAAACACAGAGGATCAATATAAGAAGATCTGGCAGTCTAACTGCAGATCTAAGAAGTTGGAGAGAGAGAGAGCTCCAATCAAGAATTCAGTCTTTGGAACTAAGGCTGAGAAGAAGGATTCAGAATCATCTGGATCTCAAGAAGCAGAGGTCAAGGATTAACTGCAGAGGATTCAGACTAATTCAGTTCTACTCAAGAAGCTTTGAAGGAAGCTAAGTCAGTTTGGATCTAACTGAGTTCTTCCAAGAACTCTTCAAGAAACTCTCAACTCCTCTCTTATTTTTTGAGTTGTAGAGTTAGTTATTGTAATTCAATCTTAACTTATAGGATCCATTGGATCTGAGAGAATTGTAAGCCTATATTATAAAGGCTGAGGGTAGGGCTTGGTTGCCTGAGTGTAGGAGTTGAAGAACTCTGAGTGTAGGCCTTAATTGGCTGAGTGTAGGCCTGGGTGGCTGAGTGTAGGCCTTTGTGGCTGAGTGTAAGGCTTTGGGCCTGAGGTGTAGGAACCTAGTTGGGTTCTGAGATAGTGGAGAAGATTGGCCGAATCTAGTACACTGCTAGATAGGCGAAGGGGGAAAGTGGATGTACCCAAAGATTGGGGAACCACTATAAATTTGTGTGTCTGCTGTGCTGTGCTGTGCTGTGAATTAACTGTTTATATTCTGTTATTGCTGTTAGCTGTAGAAATCTGTGAGATAACTGTTTTGCTGCCAACAAAGTTTTAAAAAGGTTTAGGTCACCTATTCACCCCCCCCCCTCTAGGTGTTTAGGTACCATATCTTTCACTCACCTAGCTGGCAGAGCAGGTTGATCTCTCGGAGGGTGGGGTAGGTCTCACCCTGAGATGGATTCCGCTGCCAGGCTCTCACCTAGCTGGCAGGGCAGGTTGATCTCTCGGAGGGTGGGGTAGGTCTCACTCCGAGATGGATCCCGCTACCAGGCTCTCATCTAGCTGGAAGGACAGGTTGATCTCTCGGAGGGTGGGGTAGGTCTCACCCCAAGATGGACTCCGCTGCCAGGCTCTCACTAGCTGGCAAGGCAGGTTGATCTCTCGGAGGGTGGAGAGGCCTCACCCCGAGATGGATTCCGCTGTCAGGCTCTCATCTAGTTGGCAGGCAGGTTGATCTCTCGGAGGGTGGGGTAGGTCTCACCTCGAGATGGACTCTGCTGTCAGGCACTCATCTAGCTGACAGGGTAGGTTGATCTCTCGGAAGGTGGGTAGGTCTCACCTCGAGATGGATTCCGCTGTCAAGCTCTCACTAGCTGGCAGGGCAGGTTGATCTCTCGGAGGGTGGGGTAGGTGTCACCCCGAGATGGATTCCGCTGCCACGCTCTCACCTAGCTGGCAGGCAGGTTGATCTCTCGGAGGGTGGGGTAGGTCTCACCCCGAGATGGATTTCGCTGTCAGGCTCTCATCTAGCTGGCAGGGCAGGTTGATCTCTCGGAGGGTTGGGTAGGTCTCACCCCGAGATGGATCCCGCTGCCAGGCTCTCATCTAGCTGGCAGGGCAGGTTGATCTCTCGGAGGGTGGGGTAGGTCTCACCCCGAGATGGATTTCGCTGCCAGGCTCTCACCTAGCTGGCAGGGCAGGTTGATCTCTCGGAGGGTGGGGTAGGTCTCACCCCAAGATGGATTCCGCTGACAGGCTCTCATCTAGCTGGCAGGGCAGGTTGATCTCTCGGAGGGTGGGGTAGGTCTCACCCTGAGATGGATCCCGCTGCCAGGCTCTCATCTAGCTGGCAGGGCAGGTTGATCTCTCGGAGGGTGGGGTAGGTCTCACCCCAAGATATATTCCGCTGCCAGGCTCTCATCTAGCTGGCAGGGCAGGTTGATCTCTCGGAGGGTTGGGTAGGTCTCACCCGGAGATGGATTCCGCTACCAGGCTCTCACCTAGCTGGCAAGGCAGGTTGATCTCTCGGAGGGTGGGGTAGTTCTCACCCCGAGATGGATTCCGCTGCAAAGCTCTCATCTAGCTGGCAGGGCAGGTTGATCTCTCGGAGGGTGGGGTAGGTCTCTCCCCGAGATGGATCCCGCTGTCAGGCTCTCATCTAGCTGGCAGGGCAGGTTGATCTCTCGGAGGGTGGGGTAGGTCTCACCTCGAGATGGATTCCGCTGTTAGGCTCTGATCTAGCTGGCAGGACAGGTTGATCTCTCGGTGGGTGGGTAGGTCTCACCTCAAGGTGGTTTCCGCTGCCAGACTCTCACTAGCTAGCAGGGCAGGTGTGCCTCTCGTGTATGCCCAGTATTTTTTACCCGGAAGGGGTCTCACCACCCAGGCTCCCATAGCTGGCATGACAGGTTGACCCCTCCGGGAGGGGGGGGGGTAAGTATTTTTTACCTAGAGGGGGTCTCGCCACCCAGGTTCCCATAGCTGGCATGACAGGTTGACCCCTCTGGGGGGTGAAGTATTTTTTACCCGGAGGGGGTCTCGCCACCCAGGCTCTCATAGCTGGCATGACAGGTTGACCCCTCCGGGGGGGGGGGGGGTGAAGTATTTTTACCTGGAGGGGGTCTCGCCACCCAGGATCCCATAACTCTCATGACAGGTTGACCCCTCCGGGGGGTGAAGTATTTTTTACCCGGAGGGGGTCTCGCCACCCAGTCTCCCATAGCTGGCATGACAGGTTGACCCCTCCGGGGGGTGAAGTATTTTTACCCGAAGGAGGTCTCGCCACCCAGGCTCCCATAGCTGGCATGACAGGTTGACCCCTCCGGGGGGTGAAGTATTTTTACCCAGAGGTGGTCTCCCCACCCAGGCTCCAATAGCTGGCATGACAGGTTGACCCCTCCGGGGGGGGGGGGGGGGGGGGTGAAGTATTTTTTACATGGAGGGGGTCTCGTCACCTAGGCTCCCATCAGCTCGCATGACAGGTTGACTCCCCGGAGAGGCGCGCAAGAAAATTACACTCAGCGAATACGTTGGGTTGGACGTTTTTTCCGAGCTTGTGCCAACATCGAAAAGAGCGGGGATTGTGTACAACCCCGTATTTACAGGTTTTGGATTTTATGCTTTTGGAGTGGTTTGAGCTCTTGGTGGCCAATTTTGGCCCAGCCCTTGGAATATACTAGTAGAGGGAGGAAAAATCTATCTTCCCCCCAGTGACCCCTTTTTGGGGGGGAGCGGGTGCGCCAAGTTAACAGGCAGCCGCCCCGGCCCGGTGGACGCGGTTTGGCGAGGGCGAGACCAGCACGGGGTCGGGCTCTCGCCCAGCCTCGCGGGTAGGCGGGGGCGAGACCGGCCGGGCCCGGGCTCTCGCCCCGCCTCGCGGGTAGGCGGGGGCGAGACCGGCCCGGCCCGGGCTCTCGCCCGCCTCGCGGGTAGGCGGGGGCGAGACCGGCCTGGCCCGGGCTCTCGCCCCCCCTCGCGGGTAGACGGGGGAGAGACCGGCCCGACCCGGGCTCTCGCCCCGCCTCGCGGGTAGGCGGGGGCGAGACCGGCCCGACTCGGGTTCTCGCCCCACCTCGCGGGTAGGCGGGGCGAGACCGGTCTGGTCAAGGTTCTCGCCCCGCCTCGCGGTTTGGCGGGGGGAGACCGGCCCGGGGCCGAGTTCTCCCCCCGCCCTGTGGTTTGGCGGGGTCTCGCCTCTGCCCCCTGCTCCCCGGTTCTTCGGGGGTCACCTGCCTGTCTCGGGTACCCGGGGAGATGAGGGGTTTGGCTCCTCCCGTCCTTGGACCCCTTTTTGGTCATGCTTTTACCGTCTTGCCCTCGGGGAGGAATTACCCCTTTACCCCCCGGCATGGCTGTTTTCTATTGGCCCAAAGTCTTTTGGCTCTAGGGGCGTTTCGGTCATTTTGGTCCATGAGATTGGAAAAACTATAAATAGACCCTTAGGGGTGCCTTGGAGAGGATCACTTATTCATTCTCTATTCATCCTTCAAGGCACCTTAGCTCAAGCATTGGCTAGAGAGGGGGAGACCTCAAATGTCTTCCGGGTGTGAGGTGAGACCTCCGCGCTAGAGCCGAGGGTCTGTTTCTAACTTCTTGATTTTTGGTCCGTGACGTTCCTTCGGGTGTAGTAGGTGTGAGGTCACCCCTTTTTAGGGACCCCAAACTCCACAGAGGTCATTTTTGGCTTCAACAAGTAGCCGCCCAAGAACATTAATTTACATGGAAATCATGTTCAGTGTTCTGGAAGGCCATTAATTTTCATGGCACTGATTATAAAACTAGTTCACTGCATATGAATCAATTTAATTAAACCCTTGTAATTAAATAAGGGTAAGCATTGCTTACGTGCACGGTTCAGGAGGCTTAAGAGAAAAGGGTCAGATCTAACACTTGACAATTTCCTCGTTCCAGACCCCAAGAACGTGGATCGAAAAAAAAGGTTTGATAGCAGTTTTTGATTCTTGAATAAGCCCTCCCAGATCTGAATGATTTCAAGTGTTGCAAGTGGATCTTGTCGAGCTTTTCTAGATCTGAATCAGCCTTGTCCTCCTCTTCCGACGGGAAACAAAACTGCTCCGCACCGGTGGTGTCGAATTTGGGCGGTATATAGTTCTGTAGAAGCAGCACCACGCTGACTGCTCTTGAGGAGGAGGAAGAAGAAGGCTCGACCTGCTCCTTTCCTTTTGGCGATGGTGATCTGAGCGAGGCCGACTGTAAGTCTATGTAAGGCTCCGACGATCTGCACTCCAAAGAACCAAAGGGAGGAGATGTGCATCCGGTGGTGGTTTTGTGATGGAAACAGGAAAAACGAAAAGGATCGGGTTTTCACCCTAGTTTACAAATGGCGTGATTTTTTTGGAATAATGAATAAAAATACTCATATGGTTTTAATAGGAGAACCATTTTAGGAGTTACAAAATAATGAGTGAATTAATCACATTTATTCCAAAATAAATTCGAGAATATGCAACTCATATCATTAAATAGGATTTTATGTTATGCCAACTCTCGTGCCTAGTATGAGACCGAGTCCGAGCCCTTAATGTACGAGACGATCTATCCTACCTATCACAAGCTTCGACCGTTCGCGCGACTGAATTAACGCGCGCTCATGAGAGTCTGAATAGACCAAATACACGAGTATGAATTCACCAGGACGTCTCGATGAGTCAAGTCCACTTAACATGAAATTTTTAACAATGCAGCCACACAATTGCTAATTCAATGGGGTCAACGACACGCCAGAGGAAGCAACGTGGGAGGATCTGTGGTCTCTACGCCAAAGGTGCCCGCATCTTGTTCCTTGAGGATAAGGAACTTTTGATGAGAGAAGTTTTGTTATGTATTTTATTATTATGTGATCTGTTGGGTGTTGCAGTTGTGGAGCCAGGGGCTGTATTGTCTTTTACTGTTTTTAGAGTTAGGCTTATGTTGTCGGTTGGGCGGTGAAATGGGTGTGTAGAATTTTGATGTGTTATTGTCGGTCTCTGTCTGGTGGTAGCCACGGGAAATCTCCCTTGCCCCTCTTCAATCTGTTCAGCATTCTCCCTTCAGATTATTTATCTATTCAAGTTATTCCTCTGTTTGCTGGGTGGTTGGTGTGTTGTGCACTGTGCGAGCTGTGCTTGCTGCAGGAAATCGCCGGGGATCCGGTGGTGATTCTGAAGATCCGGCGGTGTTCAAGAAGGGACCGCATCACCGAACCCCCGTGCAACCGCGCTTTCAGCTTCGCCGGAGAAGATTTCTAGGAAAAGCCTCCTCCAATTCGAACGTCCACCCACACTCCAGCACCTCCCGCGCCATCTCCTCATCCCCGCTCCAGATCTCATCGCCCTCGCTACAGTCCACCGCTCATCCCTCCATTCCGCCGCACTCCTGCCGTAGGATCGCCCGCCCTCGCTACATTCCACCACTCATCGACACATTCTGCCGCTCCTCGCTGTATTCCCCCGCTCCCGCTGCATTCCGCCGCACTCCCACCCATGCATTGCCAGTCCCCTGCCGTTTACTTCTCAAGGCTCCCTCCACTTATTTCCCGTTCCCGATCAAACTTCTCAAAGGTACTCCCTTATGATGGATCCGCCTGCCATCTACTCCATTTACTCTGGATCCCTATAACCCCAATATCAGATCTCCTGCAACATCACCATGGTGATCCCTATAACCCCAATATCAGATCTCCTGCAACATCACCATGGTGATCCCTATAACCCCAATATCAGATCTCCTGCAACTTCACCATGGTTTTCAGACCTGGGTCTCAGGAACTCTATCCACTGCACTGATACAATAGATTCTTTGTAATACTAAATCATATTCATGATTTCTTCTATACATACAACAGCTTGCTAGACTCTTTCATTTCATCTACTATCTCACATTTCATAGATTTCTGTTTTCCTATTCTCTGTTACTAATACATACAATATGTTGCTATTGCCTTAAGTCTACGTGACATTTTTGACACTTAGAACAAATGAGGTATGTCTATGATCTGCACATCCACCCTAGCCGAACGTCGCCACCCGCATGAAAAGCCCACCGTCAGGGGCAGACAAAGCCCGCCGCCAGGGGCCGGGTACTGTCGCGCGGGGTACAGGGGGCCCCCTTGCACTGACGCTCATAATGTAAAATGTAAAATGCAAAAATGCTGTATAACCTTTAACTTTTGTGGCAAAGTATATTTTAATTTTTTTTAAAAAAATTATTGTTAAAAACATAATTTTTCAAGGCCACGGTACCATAAACTTCATGAAGTTCCCCTGTAATTTCTGGAACAAACTGGAAAACTCGGACCAATGACACATGGGAAAGACCACCCCGGTCGAATAAGTCACGTGCGGCCAAGCTGCACTCCCAAGTCCCGGAGACACTAGAGAAGAGGGCAAATCCAAACACGCACCTCGCAGACTCACAAGCGCACGTGCGTGCCTAATGGGTGCAGGCAACACACTCGTGCGCCCGCAGCGCTAACACGCGCACTGCGCTAGCGCTCAGCGCTGCCGCTAGCACTTCCGGCCGCTGCTGCCGTCGGCCGTCGCCGCTATCTCCGGCCGCCTCCTTCGCCGTCGTCGCCACCTCTGGCCACCGTCACCGGCCGCCGTCGCCGCCTCCAGGCACCTTGTCCGGACAGCCCGAACTGCTCTGGAGGAAGGGGGCACTCTCATCATTTTGGCAAAAGTGGTGATCCAGGTGATCAAAATGAAGCAATGTCATTCAGCAGCACAAATCACTCACTGACACGATTACCAGAAAACTATAAATAGGCCTTCAGACCTTCATTTGAGGACAAGCAACTCGAGAGGAAAGAGAGCTTTGAGGTTTTCGATGACATCGTGGACTTAGACCAATTCTCCACTCAGAAATTCTCCCCGCTCTCCTCCTCGTGGTTAGGCTCCAGCACGCCCCAAGTCACGTCAACTGCCTCCACTAGTGCGCTCCCATCAAGGTCCGCATCAACGAGAGCACTCCCTCCGGAAGCTCCGTGGACTTAGAGAGTTTTCCAGCCGGAATGCTCCTACCCAGGTTCCGCGAGCTCAGCAAGATTCGAAGGCTGGAGCGCTTCCATCAAGGCTTCGATGACTTAACCATTTTCCTCATTTTCTGCACTTATAATGGATTAGCGACATGTTGCCCTACAAGATCAAATCAAACTCTGTGAAATCCGAGAAACTAGTGGATTTTGGCTCGACACATTTCCAGTCACGTGGTTTTTCACCATTTTTAGGTTTTTCATGTAAAAATGTCTCTTGTCATTTGTTGTTGTTCATTTTGACTGTTTGCACGCCCGATCCGATTCTGAGCTAAAGCGGTCTGATTTCTCCGGACCAGGGAAAGGACGGGCCACCCACTACTGTTTGGTGTCGTCTATGAGTAGGTGTTCCCAAAAGCTCTGACAAGTCTCAACATTCTCCGACTAGCAGCAATGACAAGAAGGAGTGCACACACTACAAACGACACGACCTCAAAAGAGCTCCCTGAAACGGCCGCGGCCGATTCGATCGCAAGCAATGCTCCACTGCTCAACGGGACAACCACCGTTGTTATTCCCTCCAATGCAATAGAAGAGCGCGTCCGACTGATGGAGTAGCGCCAAACTAAAATGATCCCCTCTTACAGAGGATGGATGTGTCCAACCCTCCCCGCCCAGGCAACACGCGCAAGGCACGACCAGTGGTAGCGTCAGAGCAAGTCGCTCGCCAGGGTACAACTTGCCCAGAAGATTCCTCCGCTAAGGAACTCTCCGATGAAGCAAGTTCAATGCATGATGTCCGAAGGCCGGAGCCCCAAGATGATATTCAGGCTGACGCCATTGGAAGTGGACGCCTAGCAAGACGATCATAGACTCACCCGCCAGGAGGTACAGAACATGATCGAAGAAGGGTATGGCCTGGATCGGCACCGCCCCGTGAACGCACGATGCACATTCCACCAGGGGTCCCCGCTCGCCCCTCAAGTTTTGGCGCACCCCGTACTGAACAGTTTCAAGATACAACACTTTGAGGGCTTCGATGGGGTAGAGGGCCTCCTGGAGCACATAAATCACTTCGAGACAATCATGCACCTCTTCAGCATGCCCGATCACCTGTTGTGTCAAGTGTTCCCCACGACTCTGAAAGGGAAGGCACGCACGTAGTTTCACTCCCTGCGATTGGGGCAATCAACAACGTTGGAGAGCTCACTCGTCTCTTCATCGACAGGTTTATAGCCAACCGACGGATCACCAGAGATCCCTCGCACCTCTCCGACATTCGCCAGAATGAATGAGAGTCACTCAAAGATTTCTTCCGCCGCTTCACCTCCGAGGCATGACAGATCTCATGGGTCGACCCGGAGCTTCTTCGCCGCGTCTTCCTCGGGTGACTCCTCCCGAGTAGATTTTACTCTTCCTTGATAAGGGAAACAGTTCCCAGCAATGTCGGCCTCGTTCACTAGGTCGAGGCACAAATTGCGGCGGACAAGGCCATCGAATCCCACCGCCAAGAATTTGAAATATCTCCCAAGTGGAAGAGGGATGCAGAACCCGCCCCTCCAACACACCAATAGAACGATCTCTGCGATACTTCTCGCCAGGACCAAGGCCCTCACCGGCACCAAGAATTCACCCCCCCCCCCCCCCCCCTCCCTCAATACTGTTCGGGCGCAGGTGCTCATGGCCATCCAAGACTTCGGCATGCTCCGAAGCCCGAAGTCATTGCCCCTGAACCGAGGAGAGCAAACACAGTACTATGAGTTTCATCGCGGGAATGGACACAGTACAGAGGACTGCACCCGACAAAAGGAGGAGATAAAGCGCTTCATCTAGCGGGAGAATCTGGGGAGATACTTGCAAAATCAAGTACCAGTATCCAGAAAAGTATGACAAATAATTTCTTAACGTTTGGAATGCGCCAAAATAAGCAGGAAATTTTCGCGTTCATCGCTTCACGGATCATGACTCGTGAAAATTTGGGAGCATTTGATGGGGTTCCCCTGTAATTTCTGGATCAAATCGGAAAAGCTTGGACCAAGGACGCATGGGGAAGGCCTACCCGGTCGAACAAGTCGCGCGCGACCAAGCCTCACTCCCAAGTCCTGGAGACACAAGAGAAGAGAGAAAAGCCAAACGCGCGCCTCGCAGACACACAAGCGCACACACATACCTCACAGGCACACACAGTGCTAACGCGAGGGCAGCGCGCTAGCGCACTTCGGCGTCTATCGCCGTCGGCCGCCTCTGCCATCTCCGACCGCCTCTGTCGCCTCCTTTGTTGCCGACCACCTCTGTCCGCCACTGTCGCCTCCGGGCACCTTGCCCGGGCCACCCGAACTTCTCGGGGGGTGGGGGTGGGGGTGGGTGGTGGGGGGGGGGGGGGGGGGTGGGTGGGGTGTGGAGGGAGGGGGCGCTATCGTCATTTTGTCAAAAGTAGTGATCCATGTGATCGAAATGAAGCAACGTCATTCACAAGCACAAATCACTCCCCGATGCAATTACCATCATGGTCCTCCAGAATACTATAAATAGAGCCTCGAGCCTTCATTTGAGGACAAACAATTCTCGAGGCAAGAGAGAACTCTGAGGTTTTTCGGCAAGATCATGAACTTAGGCCGATTCTTCGCTCATGAATTCTCTCAGCTCTCCTCATTGCGCTCCGGCTCCCGCACTCCCTAAGTCACGTTAACCACCTCCGAGAGAGCGCACCCATTAAGACTCCACGTCAACGAGTGCGCTCCCTTCAGAAGCTCCGTGTACTTAGAGAATTTTCAGCCGGAACGCTCCTACCCAGGTTCTGCGAGCTCAGCAATATTCGAAGGCCGGAGCGCTTCCATCAAGGCTCCGGGGACTTAACCGTTTTTTCTCATTTTCTTCGCTCGTAACAAAGTAGCGATCTGTCTCCCTCTGAGATCAAATCAAACTCTGTAAAACTCCGAGAAACTAGTGTATTTTGGCTTGTCACAGTTCCAATCACATGGTTTTTCACCGGTGGCGGACCCAGGATTTTCGGTCGAACTGGTCACGAAGCAAAAGATTGAGTATTTTGATAATTTTTAATATAAATATTATGGTAATGACTAATGATAGGTGATTAACAAAATTACATTAATAATTAACAAGCATAACTTTACACATATAAATAATTAACAAAAATAATCAGTTACAAAAAAGTAGAGAAGGTACAAAAACTGAACGAAACAGGCTCAAAACACTGCAGAAATCAAGCTCAAAACATACTAGGAGAGGAAGCTTCATAAAAATTGGGATATCACGCCCAAAAGTCCTCATGATAACTCATTAAATCCTCATACTTCTGATCAAAAGTCCTCATGATAAGTCCTGAAGTGGTGCAACAAAAGATGGAATTAAATTAAGATGCACGGCCATCAAAAGAGACCAAAAGGTAGTTAGTTACAAGTCATCTAAAATTGAAGTGCCCTAAAATTGAATTTGTGGATTTATGACTCAAGTTTTTGAGTCCAGTTTTCTGTTGGTATTTGATACTATTGTTAGCTGGCTGTCCTTGGTGAACAATGGGGATTAAAATGAAGCTGTTTTGGACCATGCTCATGCATTAATGAGTATTTACCAGTTCTTTCCATTAATGAGCATTTCCAATGATTATCTCCGACCACTGAGAAATATTAATAGTACTTGTTCATTTCATGTACTGGTTTTCGGTTTAGTGGAACAGATTTAAGCTCTGTTTGTGCGGTTCATGCGGTCGTAACCGTTTGACCGGTGAAAATAAGTCCCCCTAAACAGAACCTTAGTGAAACTTCTGCGCTCATACTTCAAATCTCATCAAAGCTCAACAAATCAAAAGAATGAGAAAAACAGATCATGGGTGTGTAATAACATATTAATCATTAATTAATTTTTTGATTTGGCCAAATCAAATATTATAAAGACCATTAATATCTTCCGAAATTAATTCGATCAATAAAAATATTAATAAATTTATGATGTTGGTTTATAATGGGTTGGACCAATATTTAGTAAATAAATTAGGATGAGTTTGGGTCCCACTTGTAATACCATTAAGACATTTATTTGAATGAATTATCAGGACTTAATTGAAAGTTGCCAAAATTAAGTATGAATTTAATATAATGCATTTCATCTTCCTCTATTCTATCTTCCATAACTAAAATGACTATCTGATTCTATAAGTAATTAAATTCATCTTTAAATTTTTTTTATAACAAGTTCTTTTATGACAAGCTCTTTATGTTTCTATAATAAATTAAATTTATAATCTCTTATATAAGTTTAAGATTTGGTAACATAAAGTGATTCTCCATATACATAAGGCTTTCCCATTCAAGTCCTACCATCAAGCGGTGCCTACAAGTGAAGATCTATACCTAACTTTCATCTTGTTTTTTTCATGGATCAAGAGGTGCAAGGAAATGATATGATTATTTGTATTAGTATTTGATTTACTGTTTGTTTTATATGTATATATCATAATTTCCGTTTCCGTAATTTTTTTCATGTTTGAACCTATAATTTGAATTGAGGTTTATATATATAGTGATGCAGAAAAGTTACATTTGATATGAGAGTGAGGTTAGGCTCTCTGAAAGTATTTTCAAGTATCCATTAAGGTTACATATAGTGGTTTGTTTGTCACCAAAGTGTTCAAGCCACAATTAGTAATAACATGTGATTAGTTGATCATCGTGATTATCTTTGTTTTATGAGATGCGGTTTATGTTTAACAAAGAGATAATCATGGATTATTAAGTTTATGCCCTTGTGAATCAGCGCAAAGGCAAATTGTTGTCATAATCTAATAATCAATAAATGAAAGTTAAAGAATTATTCTAACATTTCATGCTCATTATTCCAAAGATTTTTAGCATGGTAATTTTAGAATAATGTTTTTACACTTTATAATGAAATTACGTCTATTTAATATATGATGTTCTTTGCTCAAAGGTTGTGCATCATATATAATTGAAAGTTTTTTGAGTCTTGATATATATTTGTCTATTCATTTAAGTAAGTTTAAATTTTTATGCAGCTATTTTTTTAACTCACATGCCAGCTCTGTTACCCTGTTTAGTGGTATAAAAGTTTTTAATGGCTGGAGCAGGTCAATTTCCAATTAAGAATAATGGATCTTGACCTCTCCTTGCTTGAAGAAAAACTAACTGCTATTATTGATACAAATAGTGATGAAAAAAAGTTACATTGCAAAACTTGGGAATGAAGCAATATGCTGGCCTTGATGTTTTTGAGGATGACAGTTGCCAACAACATAATTAAGGACCACCCTTACACAAACTGAAATCTGTGGAAGAGAGGTTTAGGGCTGCAAATAAATCATTGGCAGGTACTCTTATGGCAGAGCTCACGACCATTAAGTTTGATGGGTCGAGAACTATGCAAGAGTATATAATAGAGATGACCAATATGGCAGCCAATTTGATGGCTTTAGGCATGATTGTGGAAGAGTCTTTGCTTGTTCAGTTTATACTTAACTCATTATGATATGAGTTTGGACCTTTTCAAATCAATTACAATATCACAAATGAAAAGTGGAATGTGAATGAATTGTCCAATAGATCAGTCCAAGAGGAGATAAGGTTAAAGAAACAAGGACATTCCATTAACTATGCTAGCCATAAACGTGGCAACCAGCTTAAGGTTTAAGGAAAGTCCAAGTTTAAGAATGTGAAAGAGCCTTATCAAGCTTCACAGGCTGACAAGAAGGAACTGAAAGACAAGTGTCACTTTTGTAAGAAAGTTGGTTACTATCAAAAGGATTGCCTGAAATGCTAGGCATGGTTTGAGAAAAAAGGTAATCACGTTAGTACCTTTGTATGTTATGAATCAAATCTTATTGATGTTCCTCCCAATACTCGGTGGATTGACACTGATACTACTACGCATGTTTCTAATGTCATGCAGGGATTTCTTTCACTCCAAACTATAAGTCTAAAGAAGGATTATCTGATTATGGGGAACAAGATGAAGGCACATGTTGAAGGCATATGGACTTATAGATTGATACTTGACACTGGGTTTGACTTAGATTTGTATCAAACTCTTTATGTATCTTCTGTTTCTAGAAACTTAATTTCTATTTCTAAGTTGGACTTATGTGGTTTTATGTTCTCTTTTGGATCTAAGAGTTTTAGTTTATTTAAGAAATCTTCCATGATTGGTTCAAGTGTTCTTATTGATGGTTTATATAAATTAAAACTAGATGATATTTGTACAACCCCGTATCTGTCGAGTGGGGTCGCCAGGAACTAGACCGGCCGGTTCAGATCACCCAGGAAGCAGACGAGCTCAGCAAGGAAATCTGAAGGCAGCAGGCGAGCTCGGCAGGGAAATCTGAAGGACGAGCTCGGCATTCGTTGACCACGAGCTCGGCACTCGCCGAGCTAAGCCCGGGCTTCGTCGAGCTGAGCTCGACTACTGAAAGAAGATCGAATGGCGAGCACCGTGTCCAGCTCTCACTCGCCCTATGGAGCTCCGCCGATAGTAGGCGAGCAGGACCTTCAGGGGTGGCCGAGCTCCTCAGCTCGCCCAGGTCTATGAGGTACTTTTTACTATTTTTCCCCCACTCGACTGCCTATAGCCTTTCAGAACAGCGGAGTTACGCTGTTGGCAGGCCAATCTGGACTGCACATAGCCGTTCAGAACAACGGGAGTTGGCTATTTGCTGGCCATTTTCAAAAATCTATAAATAGGACCCAAGGGGTACCTCAGAAAGCATGCTTCCTGTGCTCTCTTGCTCTGTCTCTCAAGCGCTTTCTGAGGATACCTTAGCTCGGCCTTTGGCTAAGGATGTGAAGCACTCTAAGATCTTCCGGGTGTGTGGTGGGTCCTCCTTGCTGAGCCCTTGGGTCAGTTCTTTCTTGTTTCCCTTATTATTTTGCTTGCAGGAGCGAAGTAGGTGCGCGATCACCCCTTCCCCGCGGGTGAACTCCACAAGAGACCGTTTTTCGGTTTCAGCATTTTGGTGCAGTGAGCGTGGAGCGTGGTCAGCACCGAAAAGCTTCAGCGAGCTCGATGATAGGAGGGCAAGGATTTGACAGGTCGGACTCGCCACCCCCCCCACCTCTGGCCATAATGGGGATGTTTGAAGATTTCAGGAACGAGGTGTTGGGCCTCGTCAAGTTTGCACTCGGCATGCGGGCCGAGTGCTCGACTCTAACTGCCCAGATTGCAGCCGCCCCCTCTCTAGGCGAGGACGCACCTGGCAGGCGAGCTGGGAAGGAAGTGGCCGAGGAGGGTCGGGGGTGCGAGCTCCCCACGCGCGATCTCTTCCCCGGCTCAGCAGGCGGAGGCCGGATCGGCGAGCTGGTCCCGTGAGACACGCCAGCTCGCCCAATAGGGGGAGGCAGCCCCTTTAGTGAGTTGGTTTCTTCTGCTCCAGTTCCGGAGGGGTTCAGGGAACCTAGGATGTCCTACTCCACTGGGAAGGGAGACCCGGTCCAACACGTCCAGTGGTTTTAGGACGTGGTCTCGATCTGGCAGATGTCGGATGGGTTCAAGTGCCGACTATTCGCCATCACCCTCAAGGAGAAGGCGAGGGAATGGTTTCACCAGTTGCCGGCTAGCTCCATCTACTATTTCGAGGACCTGCACCGGGGGTTCATGCTGAGGTTCACTACCTCGAAGAGAAGGAAGAAGGAGTCTGAATCCCTTTTCCATATTAAGCAGGGAGTGAATGAGACGTTGGGGAGCTACGTCGACCGGTTCCAGGAGGAGGTCACCCAGGTCCAGGAGATGCCGGGCCACAGTCTGATGATGACCTTCACCCTGGGGCTGCAGTACGGTTTCTTAAGGATGGAGCTGAAGAGAGTGCCACCCTCTCCTACGAGGAGCTGATGGAGAGGGCGGCAAGAGAAGTTGACAGAGAGGCGTCAAATCCGAAGTTCGCCCGGAAGCTAGCCAGGTGGGCCACGGAGGAAGAGAAGGAGCCAAGAGGCGGAAGAGGGCAGGAGGAGAGGAGAGCCGAGCCCCGTCAGAGGGACCCGAGGCTGCTCCAGGGGCAGCAACAGCCCAGATGGTGGCGTCAGGATCCCGACCGTCGGCTGGGATGGAGGCCTAAGTTGCAAGGGCATGGCCCACATAGAGGGGGTATCAAGGAAGGGTCCGCCATCAAGGGGGGCAAGATCAAATCCACCCCCCGGGCTGGAGGTAGTCCTAGAGGCCTCGACTTCCCGATCAAGAATAGGCTATAGCCATAGCCATAGGGGAGAGGAGGAGAGCAGCAAGGAGGAGGAGGAGGAGAGAAGTTAGGGTGAAGTTGCCCTACTGCGACTTCCATTAAGAGGAAGGGCACGCCATAGCCATGTGCCCGAAGTTCCTTTAAATGAGGGGAAGCGGGGAGCAGCAGCAATAACGGCAAGGGCGTCAGGAAGTGAGGATCGAGGAGGTACTGCCTCAGGTGGAGGAGGACCGTTGTGAAGATCGGGTGGACGTCGGGACCCGAGGAGGGATTAGAGTGATCCATAGGAGGGTGGGGGTAGAGGCCTCCCAGAGGGCGAGCCTCCATACCATGTATCGCCAGAGCGTTGCTCCACATCCCAAACCCCACCCCCAGAAGAGAGGATCACCTTCTCGAAGAGCGATATACCGGATCATGAGGATCCATTTTGCGATGCGCTGGTCATCCAGACAGCCATTGAAAATTTTACCGTCTCCCAGATCCTCGTCGACAACGGAAGCTCCGTCAATGGCGTCTTTAAGAAGGCGTTTGATGCGATGAAGGTGGAGGCAAAGATGGTGTTGGCGTTGGATGGGCCCTTGTTTGGATTTTCGGGGGAGAGGAAGGAGGTAGAAGGAGGAGTGGGGCTCCATGTCACCCTGGGGGCAGTCCAGGAACTGCAGGTTCGTCATCGTGGATGCCCACAACAACTACATCGCCATCTTTAAGAGGCCCCTCATCAGTGCCTTCCGCTGCGTCCCCTCATCGTTCCATCAGTGCTTAAAGTTCAATGCCGAGGGGATCCAGGTCCAGGTCATGGGGGACCCCAAGGTGGCGCAAAAATGATACATCACCATCGTGAACTCCATCTCTTGGCAAGAAGGGGCTGAAGAAAAGGAGCAAAGGATGGAGGAGGCGGAGCAGGAAGTTGGCAGGGAGGAGCTAGAGGTGGAGAGCTGCGCCGAGGTTGAGGTGGCAGGAGGAGACCGGGAGGATTCGGCCGAGGCAATGGCCATGGAGGCAGAGGTCCTCGTCCTAGAGGAGAGGTATGTAGAAGAATGGGGGGAGCAGTCTAGGTTGGAAGCTGCGGAAGAGGTGGTGGAGCTGGAGGTCCTCACCCGTAAAGGCAGGGTGGAGAAAGTCCGCATCAGCGGAGGGCTGACCCCGAAAGCTCAAGGCAGGATGCTCGCGTGCATCCAGAAGAACATGGACATCTTCGCATGGAGCGCCGCGGAGATGCCAGGGGTTGACACAGATGTGGCTTACCACCGCCTAAACTTGGACCCGGGAGCACGCCCCGTCATACAAAAGAAGAGGTCCACTGCGGACAAGCTGTCCGAACCCATCAGAGAGGAGGTGGCAAAGCTTCTCAAGGCCGGATTCATGTCCGAGATCCAATACCCCGGTTGGGTCTCCAACGTAGTCATGGTTAAAAAGGACTGTTATCAACTTCTCTTTGCTTAATAAATCTTGCCCTAAGGACTGTTATCCCTTGCCTCGGATCGACGCGCTGGTTGACTCAGCCGTTGGTTTTTATGTAATGAGTTTTCTAGATGCATTTTCAGGTTATCATCAAATCAAGATTCCCCCCCGGACGTCAAGGACATCTCGTTCATCACGGGGGATGGATGCTACTGCTACAAAATGATGCCCTTTGGGCTAAAGAATGCAGGGGCAACCTATAAAAAGATGATGGATAGGGTTTTCAAAGAACAGAAGGGGAGGAACCTGGAGGTGTACGTAGATGATCTTATGATCAAGAGTTAGGATTTGGACTCTCACCTCCAGGACCTTGAAGAGACCTTTGCCACCCTGCGCAAATACAAAATGCGGCTGAATCCCCTGAAGTGTGTCTCCGGGGCCAGTAGGGGGAAGTTCTTGGGGCACCTCATCACCCCCGCGGGGGTCAAACCAAATCCTGATAAGGTCAGGGCTATCGTGGAGCTGGGGTCGTCACAGAATATAAAGGAGGTAAAACAGCTGACAGGGAAGCTGGCAGGGTTAAGTAGGTTCCTCTCACGGGCTGGGGAGAAGTGCTCCCCCTTCTTAAAAACACTAAGGGAGGGCCAAAAATTCGAGTGGACTAGGGAGTGCGAGGAGGCATTCCAGGCCCTCAAGATGCAGTTGACACGAGCTCCGTTGCTCCAAGGGCCGAAGGAGGGGGAGAACTTATTTTTGTATCTCGGGGTCGGGGCAGAGGCCCGGAGCTACGTCCTAGTTCGAGAAGAGGGGAAGAAGCAGCTCCCCATATACTACATGAGCCGGGTCTTAAGGAAGGCCGAACTCCGATATCCAATCTTGGAGAAGCTGCCCTTCGCCCTGGTAATCTCGGCCCGAAGGCTGCGGGCCTATTTCCAGTCAAACTCCATCCGAGTAGTGACTGACCATCCCCTCCGCAACATCTTTGAGGGGGTGGAGAATTCTGGCAGGCTGGCCAAGTGGTCGGGGAGTTGAGCGAGTTCTACATCTCCTTCGTTCCCCGCCTCTCGATCAAGGATCAAGCGATGGTCGACTTTCTGGCTGTTTATGTGATCGAGGTGGTGGAGAAAGAGCTCACTCGTCCGACTCCATAAAAGGTGAAGGTAGATGGCACCTCGGGGAGGCGTTCCCCTGGGGTGGGGGTGATCTTGGAGAGCCCCCAGGGAATTAGAATTGAGCAGATGGTGGTGGTGCACTTCCCCATTACAAACAATCAAGCCGAGTATGAGGCTGTGATAGCAGGGCAACACCTGGCCAGGGAGCTGGGGGTGCTGGACGTGGAGGTCCTTACTGACTCCATGGTGGTAGCTTCCCAGATCAACAGGGAGTTTGAGGCAAGATATCCTACCCTGCGGTTATACTTAGCCAAAGTGAAGGGGGTCATCGGCACATTCCAAACTTTTTATATACTACACGTGCCCCGGGCGGAAAATGAACAGGTTGATCAACTAATGAAGCATGGTCCCCGGGTGGGGAGGACTATAACCGACCTATTCCGCCCTTCCATCGATGAGGGAGAGCTCATGGATATAGATCAGCGACCCTCTTGGATGGACTCAGGCATGACTTTCCTTTCCATGGTAGAGTATCCGGAGGGGGTAGATAAGAAGAAGCTCAGGTACAAATCGGCGTACTACCTCCTCCGGGATGGGCTGTTGTACAGGAAGACCCTCTCGGGGATGTTGGCTCATTACGTGGCCGAGGGGGAAGTACAAAGAATCTTGGAAGAAGTCCACTCTGGGGAGTGTGGGAGTCACTCCGGGAGTCGGACCCTAGAAGGAAGGATCGTCAAGCAAGGGTATTTCTGGCTCACCCTGGGCCATGATGTGACAGAGTTTGCAAGAAGATGTCACAAGTACCAGCTGTTTGCCCCCTCTAGCTACAGCTGGCTCAGCAACTCAAGAGTATCACAACCCCCTGGCCCTTTGCCATTTGGGTGATGGACTTGGTTAGACCGTTCCCCCAGACCAGTGGGCAAAGGAGGTTCCTGCTAGTAATGATCAATAATTTCTCTAAGTGGTTGGAGGTGAAGGCGCTGTCAAAGGTGACCTCCCAAGTCATCAGAAACTTTGTTTGGGGAGAGATCATCTGCCTCCATGGGCTACCCCAGACCATTGCCACGGACAATGAACCCCAGTTCGCCAGTGCAGAGCTCACTAGTTTCTACGAGCAGCTTGGGATTGACCTCAGGTTTGCCTCGATCCACCACCCTAGGAGCAACGGGCAGGTGGAGGCTGCCAATAAGATCATTGTTAACCTCATAAAGAAGAAAGTGGAAAATCTGAAGGGGAGTTGGGTGGAGCAGCTTCCCACAGTTCTCTGGGCCCTGGGGACCACCCCCAACACAGCAATATGGGAGACTCCCTTCAAGCTCTCCCATGGGTGCGAGGTAGTACTCCCCCTGGAATTTGAAGTTCAAACGCCTTGAGTCGTCGCAGCCGGGAAGGCAGGGAGGAATGGCAGGCCGAGAATGAGGAAGAGTTGCGGCTCTCCCTGGACATGGTGGATGAGCTGCATGACCTTTCTGCCATCCGACAGGAAGAGGTGAAGAGGAGGAAGGCCCAGTACTTTAACAAGCACATCAGAGTCAAACATTTTGCGGAGGGGGACTTGGTGATGAAGAAGGTGGATATAGCGGGAAGGTCGGCAACCGTGGGGAAGCTCAACCCTAGGTGGGAAGGTCCGTTCATTGTAAAAGAGGCATTAAGATCAGGAGGGTATCGACTCCGAAATGTGGAGGGCGAGACCCTGAGTCTCACCTGGAGCGGTGATGACTTGAAGCACTTTTTTCCTTAGAATATGTAGGTGGTGTTTTGATTCTTAATGAAGTTCTTTGACATGCCAATACTGTCGCAATAGTTTGTACGAAAAGACGAAGTGTACATTGACCCCGAGCAGATCCCGCTGTCAGGCTCTCACCTAGCTGACAGGGCTAGAAGGCACTCGATGTCAGCTTTGGACCCCGAGCAGATCCCGCTGTCAGGCTCTCACCTAGCTAACAGGGCTGGAAGTCACTCGGTGTCAGCCTTGGACCCCGAGCAGATCCCGCTGTCAGACTCTCACCTAGCTAACTGGGCTGGAGGTCACTCTGTGTCAGCTATGGACCCCGAGCAGATCCCGCTGTCAGGCTCTCACCTAGCTGACAGGGCAGGAAGTCACTCAGTGTCAGCGTTGGACCCCGAGAAGATCCCGCTGCCAAGCTCTCACCTAGCTGATTGGGCTGAAAGTCACTCGGTGTCAGCCTTGGACCCCGAGCAGCTCCCGCTGTTAGGCTCTCACCTAACTAACAGGGCTGGAAGTCACTCGGTATCAGCCTTGGATCTCAAGCAGATCCCGCTGTCAGGCTCTCACCTAGGTGACAGGGCTGGAAGTCACTCGGTATCAGCCTTGGACCCCGAGCAGATCCCGCTGTCAGGCTCTCACCTAGCAGACAGGGCTGGATGTCACTCGGTGTCAGCATTGGCCGAGCAGATCCCGCTATCAGGCTCTCACCTAGCTGGCAGGGCTGGAAGTTACTCGATGGTGTCAACCTTGGACCCCGAGCAGATCCCGCTGTCAGGCTCTCACCTATCTGAAATGGCTGGAAGTCACTCGGTGTTAGCCTTGGACCCTGAGCAGATCCGCTGTCAGGCTCTTACCTAGATGACAGGGCTGGAAGTCACTCGGTGTCAGCCTTGGACCGCGAGCAGATCCCGCTGCCAGGCTCTCACCTAGCTGATAGGGCTAAAAGTCACTCGTATCAGCCTTGGACCCCGAGCAGATCCCGCTGTCAGGCTCTCACCTAGCTGACAGGGCTGGATGTCACTCGGTATTGGCCTTAGACCCGAGCAAATCCTGCTGTCAGGCTCTTACCTAGCTGTAAGGGCTGAAAGTCACTCGATGGTGTCAACCTTAGACCCCGAGCAGATCCCGCTGTCAGGCTCTCACCTAGTTAACAGGGCTGCAAGTCACTCGATGTCAACCTTGGACCCCGAGCAGATCCCGCTGTCAGGCTCTCACCTAGCTGATAGGGCTAGAAGTCACTCGGTGTCAGCCTTGGACCCCAAGCAGATCCCGCTATCAGGCTCTCACCTAGCTGACAGGGCTGGATGTCACTCGGTGTCAGCACCGGACCCCGAGCAGATCCCGCTGTCAGGCTCTCACCTACCTAACAAGGCTGGAAGTTACTCGGGGAAGTCCTACACTCTCCAGATGGTGTCTAACAAGCTTGGCTTTTCTTCTAAGAATAAGAGAGGAGAGCTCTGCATAGGCGAGTCCGGGCTCGCCAACTCAGCTCGGCCTCGGCAGAAGGGTGGCGAGCCGGGCCCTTGGACCTCGCTGAAGGGAGGTGGATCCTGCCAAGATGCTTTTCCCCCCACTTTGTTTTACTTGGGAAAACTTTGGTGAATTTAATCTTATATTGATAAGGTTATGGGTAGCTCGCGAGCGAGCTGGTGGTGGTGCGCCCAGTGTGGCGGGTAGTCCATCCCGGGTCATCTAAGATTCAGCAAGCTCTCAAAATATACTCTCAAGAACGAGCTCTAACAACTACCCTACTCACAAAATCTATCTACGCGAGGTCGCCAAGGGAAGGGCTCGCGAGCGAGCAAGACACAACAAAGACAGAAAAAAAGATAGAAAAAAGTGAACAAGGTTATAATCAAAAATGTATTCCATTGAACAGTAATATTTACAAATGGAGCTCGCCTCGGCGAGATTACAAAAAGAAAAGTACATGATTAGACCCGCCCCCTCGCCGGATTGGTGATCCTCCCCCCTCCACCGGACAGGTCCTGGAAGCTTTTCCCAAAGAGCGTATCATGGCTGTTCTCCTTCTCGCTGGGCAGCGTCGCCGGGAACAGGCTCGGCATCAGGTCCCAGACTAAGATCTCCTCGCAACCCTCCACCAGCACTCATGTATCCTTCATCATCTAGAGGGTACATTCGGCGGTTTGGATGGAGTTAATCCGCAGCCTCTCAGCGACGCCAGCCTCGCCGAAGATCCTCGGGCTCTTGTAGGGGAAGGTGGGCTCGACGTCGCGAGCCGGGAAGAAGATCTCCGCCTGACGGTGGACCTCGCGGCTGAGGCTTGTGTTCTTCTCCATCAGCTTCGTGTTCGTCCCCTCCAGCTCGGCAAGGTGAGCGTGCAGCTGGCCGATCTCCTCTTCCTGCCCGGCGGGGCGAGCCCGCAACTCCCCAACGACCTTGGCATCCTGATAAGAAAAAGTACATCAGCAACAGAGCAAAAAATCCTAAGGGGAAAAGGATAGGAAGTAGCCTGACACTTACCAGTCCGCCAACGGCTTGGGTGAGAAGCTTCTCAACAATGCAGAGTTGCCTCTCCAAGTCGATGACCTTGTCCTTGGCGACGTCGCGAGCTTGCTCGGCCTTCTGGAGGAGGTTGCTGAGGTTGAAGCTGCGGCGGACCACCATATGGTGGAGCTCCATGGCTCGCATATGGGCTTGCAGGACCTCATGGCCCAACTGCCGCAGGGGGACGCCCTTGTAGGTCTCGACATCCTCGCGGCCAAATAGGCCGAGGCCAAGTGCATAGGCATGACCGATGGCGGGCTCGCGGTCAGCAAAGGAGGGGTGGGGGTGGATATGGAGACTTGGGCCAGCTCATCCCACTGTACCATAGGCTCTCTCGCCGAGTCGTTCCACCTCCCCCCAAAGCCGAAGAGGGGGTGTTCCTTCGACGGAGCGGGCTCGCGAGCAGCCTTCTTCGCCGCGGGGGGAGCAGAGGTCGCCGTGGGAGGAGCAGCGGTCTCGCCACCTTCCTTCCCCTTGCTGGTGATCTCCTTGAGTGGGCTCTCTGGTGACCCGTCGGTGATGACCTCAGGCGAGCTCATGTACTTGGGGCTTTGTTGATGTTGTTGATGTTGTTTCTCCCGCGGAGCCAGCACAACTCTTCTCATCTTTTTTGGTAGTTGTTGGCGACGGGGCGGGCTCGACCCCGCATCCTCAGATCGCCACTTGCTGGAGGAGGGTCTGTAGAAAGCCTCCTCATCTCGACAGGCCGCCGCCGCCGCCTTCTTGCGAGCAAGAGGTTCTGCATACAACCCCGAGTCCGCAAACGGCAGGTTTGCGGGGATTAGCCGCTCCCCTGCAAGAAATAACTTGGAAAAATTAGAAGATTTCCAGGACAATATGACGAGCTCGGCAATGGGGAGAAAACAATACCTTTGCTGGGCAAAACAGGGAGAAGCGAGTCGAGGCCCCTTCGTAGGAAGGCTACCTTGAAGTCCTTGTGCAGGAAGAACTTCTGGAGGTCGGAATCGTTGCCGGACACGGCAGGCGGGTGGTAGACCTCCTCGGACTTCTGCTGTGGGGAGAAAGGGATGTTGCCGAGATCGCCCTTGGTAAAGGCGATCTTCGTCATCCAATTGTGGTGCTTGTTCGCGATCTCGCGAACTTTGATCAGCGAGCTCATGAAGTAGGCTACGCCATCCGGTGTCACAATGTAGGAAAATATTTTCATGAACACCGTCAGGTTGAACTCTATACTCTCTCACCGGAGGTAGCTAGCGAACGCCACCATCATGGCGATGGCATTCGAGTTCAGCTGCGTGGGCACCGCGCCGTAATACTTCAGGATTTGGCAGATTTTCGGCCAGAGGGGGAGTCACAACCCCACCTCAAAGTGCGAGATGGGGAATGCGAGTTCGTCGTCATAGAAGGAGTTGATGGCCTCCCCCTCCCTTGGCCGACGCGCTTCAAAGCCGGG
This sequence comes from Platanthera guangdongensis, assembly GCA_039583875.1. Classification (NCBI taxonomy): domain Eukaryota; kingdom Viridiplantae; phylum Streptophyta; class Magnoliopsida; order Asparagales; family Orchidaceae; genus Platanthera; species Platanthera guangdongensis. Next base: position 127,349,734 of record CM077165.1, on the reverse strand, counting down.
CGGCACATGGTCGCCAACAAATTCAGCGAGCTAGGCCTCGCTAGTGTGCCCCTCAAAGAAGCAGTAGTCTCTGAAATGTTGGGCGAATTTGGTGCGGCCGTCGGCATCAGGATTGGTCTTGCCCATGCTCGCAGAAAGGGGTGGAGCTCGAATATGAAAGATAAGGGGCATGGGAAAAGAGAGAAAAAGCAGGAAGTTAAGGCGACAATACGAGGTTGGTGGGGGGGGGGGGGGGGCTATTTATAGAAAAAGAAATCTATGGTCAAGCTGTCCAATCGGCCGAGCTCGCTGTTCCAGCTTGCCAACCCCCAGCTCACCGACTTCGAGCTCGTTCCATCCCGCGCCAAGTTAAATAAAATGCAATACACTTATTATTTGAATACCACACATCTAAGAATGTTTTGAGTAATTTATTACAGCAATCAAGTGCAAGAATAGGAAAACAGGGCGCACGAGATGGGGAAACCAGGAGGCGAGTGCTGATCAGCTCGACAAGGGAGCCGCCTTTTATCTACCCGGCCTCGCATCCCCGTCCCCCAGACTGCCATGCACGGAGGAGCTTGCGAATCCTCCCCAAATTCCTCTGCGCCACCGAGAGGCCATCACCAATCTCATCCAGAAGCCGGGAATGAGACGTCATCTCGCCAGACTGGCTGCTTCGCACCTCGTCAGCAAGACACACGTAATCGCGTTGTAACGCCTCATTGACTTCTTGCACCTCGCGCAGCCCGCGCACAATTTTCTTGAAAAGCTTGACCCCCCTCCTCGTTAGCTCGCCTTGCTCCACTTCAGGGCCTAGGTAAGAGTCCAGCAAGCTCGGGGAGGGGATGGGAGAGTAGTGGGCTGCCCGCGAAGACTCCTCGGCCACAGATTGACTGGCGGGAGCTGTGAAGATAGAAATATCAGCGAGGGGAGGTGTGCTGGAAAATTGCATAAGAATTCAAGGCCAAATTTATCTGACGAACTCGACAACTCCAAGGAGGTGCGGGGAGGGACAAACCTCAGGTCCTTCTCGCGGCCTAGGCCGCCCGTTCCCAGTGAGAGAAACTCAAATCCTGGGATGGGGATGGTTTCCACACCCGCCCCCATAGTCACAAAAACTCACTGAGGGAGGGGGCGCGCACCGGTGAGTTCGGCTTCTGCGAGCTCACCCCCAAGGTCCCAAAGGGAGGGGACGGGTCCCGGGGATGGTTCTCCGGAGTTATGAATCGCGAGTCCCCATGTGTGGTCTTGGATCGCGGGGTAGAGTCTCGTGGCGTGGCGCCCCCCATGCCATCAAGTTGGTTGTCCAGGCCGTCGCAGAGGACAATGATATTCTTGCCCTTTTCAGGGGCAGGCAGAATGAAGGAGCCAGTCCCGTGCTCCAAGGTGGTTCTCAGGTCATCATAAATGGGCTCGACCTCTTGAGAAAATGGTTTCACCCTTTGGAGTTGGGCTCGATAGAGTCACCCTGCGGGGCAGCGAGCGGAACCACAGTCAAGGAAGCTATGCGAGCAGCTGGGGTCTGGCAAACCCGCGCGAGCCTCTCTTAGATCTCCTTTGGGATCGACATTAAAGCAGGGTTAGAACATAAGGAATGACAAGAGTAAGGCAGGTATGCGGCTGCATATATATAGCCACAGGTGGACCCCACCCGAAGATTCTCTCTAGTTCACCCCACACTCGCCGAACACTTGGGGTCGGATGTTTCTTTCCGAGCTTTGCCAAGCTCAAAAAGAGCGAGAATTATGTACAACCCTGTATCCAGCGAGTGGGGTCGCCAGGAACCAGACCGGCCGATTCAGATCAACCAGGTAGCAGGCGAGCTCGACAGGGAAATCTGAAGGCAACATGAGAGCTCGGCAGGGAAATCTGAAGGCCGAGCTCGACATTCGTCGACCCCGAGCTCGACACTCGCCGAGCTAAGCCCGAGCTTCGTCGAGCTGAGCTCGACTACTGAAAGAAGATCGAATGGAGAGCACCACATCCAGCTCGCACTCGCCCTATGGAGCTCGGCAGACAGTAGGCGAGCAGGACCTTCACGGGTGGCCGAGCTCCTCAGCTCACCCAGGTCTATGAGGTACTTTTTACTATTTTGCCCCCGCTGGCCTACCCATAGCCTTTCAGAATAGTGGAGTTACGATGTTGGCAGGACAATATGGACTGCACATAGCCGTTCAGAACAGCGGGAGTTGGCTATTTGCATGCCGTTTTCAGAAATCTATAAATAGGACCAAGGGGTACCTCAGAAAGCATGCTTCCTATGCTCTCTTGCTCTGTCTCTCAAGCACTTTCTGAGGATACCTTAGCTCGGCCTTTGGCTAAGGAGGGGAAGCACTCTAAGATCTTCCAGTTGTGTGGTGGGTCCTCTCCGCCGAGCCCTTGGGTCAGTTCTTCCTTGTTTCCCTTGTTATTTTGATTGTAGGAGCGAAGTAGGTGCGCGATCACCCCTTCCTCGAGGGTGAACTCCACAAGAGACCATTTTTCGATTTCAACATTATTTTCTATGACGCCTTGCTGAATGTTAATATTAGTTGTAAACGTGGTTTGTCAAATGAAAATTCTTCACTTTTATGGCATAAACGTCTAGGACATATATCAAAAGATAGATTAGGAAGATTGATGAAGATTGATATTTTGCCAAGCTTAGATTTTACTGACTAGGATATGTGTATATATTGCATTAAGGGCAAACAAACTAAACATGCAAGTAAGAAAGAATCAACTAGAAGTTCCCAATTATTAGAAATAATACACACTGATATATTTGAGCCGTTTGATAATCCTACTATTAATGATGAAAAATACTTCATCACTTTTATAGATGATGTTTCACGTTATAGAATTATTTATCTATTGCATGAAAAATCTCAATCCATAGATGTCTTAAAGACATTCACTTTGGAGATTGAAAGACAGTTAGATAAAAAGTGAAAATAATCAGATTTGATAGAGGTGGTGAGTATTATGGCAGGTACACTAAATTAGGTCAATGTAAAGGTCCTTTTGCTCAATATCTTGAAAGCAAGGGCATAAGTGCTCAGTACACTATGTCAGGCACTCCTCAGCAGAATGGAGTAGCTGAACGACATAATAGGTCTCTTCTAGAAAGGATAAAGAGTATGATGCATAACTCTTGTTTGACAAATTTTTTGTGGATGTATGCTTTAAGAACTGCAACATATTTACTTAATATAGTTCCTAGCAAGGCAGTTCAAAAGACTCCTTTTGAACTATGGACAGGGAGAAAGCCTGGCCTTAAACATCTTCATATTTGGGGTTGTTAAGCAGAGGACAGACTCTATAATCCGCATGAAAAGATATTGGACCCTAAAACAATCAGTGTTTACTTCATTGGTTATCCATAAAAATCTAAATGGTACATTTTTTATTGTCCAAATAATAGTCCTAGAATAATAGAAACTGGAAATGCTAGATTCATTGAAAATGGTGAAACTAGTGAGGAGCACGAAAACACATTTAAAGAAGTAAGGGAAGTAAGGGTAGATGTACCCATCACTGTCCCAAATATCCTCAATAATATGAAAATTATTGCACCAATAGTTGATGAAAATCAAATTATTGAACAACAATTAGCAGAAGTGACTCATATGGATGTTGTTGATCCACCACTACTTGAAATTGTTGAACCACCACAAATAGCTTTAAGAAGATCTCATGGAACGAGGAGATCCGCTATTCCTAATGATTATGTGGATTACCTTCAAGATTTAGAGATGAATACAAGTATATATGAAGATCCAGTTTTTTTAAAGAAGTCATTGAATGTTATCAATCCAATGAATAGTTAATAGCCATGAAAGATGAGATGAAATCTTTGGAAGTTAATGATGTCTGAGATTTAACTGATATACCAGAAGGTTGTAAGGTAGTTGGGTGTAAATGGGTCTTTAAGACCAAGCTTGACTCCAAAGGCAAAATAGAAAGATATAAAGCTAGAGTAGTTACCAAGGGTTTTATTCAGAAAGACGACATAGACTGCAAGGAGGCATTTTCTCCTGCATCTAAGAAAGATTCATTAAGAACTATTATGGCATTAGTGACTCATTATGATTTAGAGCTACATCAAATGGATGTAAAAACTGCGTTTTGAATTGAGACCTTGAAGAGGAGGTGTTTATGGAACAACCTCATGATTTCCAAGTAAAGGATAACGAGCATAAAGTGTGTAGGCTAAAGAAATCATTATATGGACTAAAACAAGCCTCCTGACAATGATATATTAAATTTAATTGTATCATTTTGACTTTTGGTTTGAAGGAAAATACAGTGGACCGCTGTATATACCATAAGATCAGTGAGAGTAAATATATGTTTTTATGCCTATACGTGGATGACATTCTTTTAGCCACCAATGACTTAAGTATGTTGTATGAGACAAAAGAGTATCTTTCTAAGAACTTTGAAATGAACGATTTAAGTGAAACATCCTATGTGATTGGAATAAAGATATTCCATAATAGATTACATGGAATATTAGGCCTCTCCCAAAAAGCTTATATAAATAAGTTCTGGAAAGATTTCATATGGATAGATGTTCATCGAGATTTGTTCCCATACAAAAAGGTGACAAATTTAGTCTTGCACAATGTCCTAAGAATGACATTGAAAGAAAAGACATTGATTCAATTCCATATGCTTCAGTTGTTCAGAGCCTTATGTATCTTCAAACATGTACAAGACCAGATATTAGTTTTATTGTTGGTATGCGGTAGATATTAAAGTAATCCAGAATGATCATTGGAGAGGTGCAAGAGGTCCTTAGGTACAT